>JBBPCX010000018.1:768280-799383 GCA_037974365.1 Hydrocynus forskahlii | reverse complement strand
GCAGCCACTGTTTCTGATCATATCAAAGGTAAATTCAGACTGCTCCCTTTATAGCATGGCAGGTGGATGAAGTACGAAAGGGTCACAAACCATTTTCTGAAAAAGGAACAGAGGACAGAATTTATGTACAAATAATGTAACAAATATCATGATGTAGGCCAAAAATGAGCTTCCCCTGTTTGAAAGACTAGCAGCCACCACTGGTATATGTGTACTCCACGTTATACCATAAACACACTGGCGTACTTTTGATGTGACTTGGTTAAAGACTAGACTGCATTATTTTATTTGAAAACTTTTTTCTGTTGGATTACATGAATACCTTGATCTCAAACATCCACTACGCATTTTTCTTTTTTCTTACCTAATTTAAAAATACCAGGTGACCTTGTGCATCACTGTTTCATGCAGAACAGACCAGAGACAGAAATGGTCCAAAAAATGCTGCCAAAATAAACGGAATAACTGAAAATTTTTAAATGTTAAAAAAGTTTTTTTTTTTCATTTTCCTGCAAAGGTAGGAGTTTTGTTTTACCAGCAATCATATGCTAAAATAATTTCAATTGGTGATTTACACAAGCATTCCAGAAAACCAGCCACAGTACTACCGCATGCGTTGTTATGCGTGGTATTATTTTCCACATTCACATGTTCATCAGTTTAAAATGTGTAAAAGACACATTTAGAAGACTCGACAAAGACAAATGGCAATGCTTACATCCTAATTAGAGTATTATAGATCTCACTTCAAGCACTGACAACTGAGGGCAATTATATCAACATATTACATACAGCACATTCTGAAATTACTCATATGTGACAACCCATAGTTGTTCTTGTTACTTCACTGTGAGAGCATTAATGCAGGTCTCTATGGGAAAGCCTGAGTCGATACGTCATATAAAGAAGAAAGCATTACCGGCCTCACTGTGTGGCAATGTTTAGGGTGTCAGTATTCTGTCACTATGATACAGCTGGAAAATTATGCCAGAAATGCATGAAGGGACATAATTCAGTAAGAAAGGGTGAAGACCACAGCTGCAGCTGTCAACACAGACTTAAGTCAAGTGAAGTAGGTGTTTATTGTCATTTCAACCATCTGCACAGTACACAGTGAAATGAAACAGCACTCCTCCATGGTGCGACACAAAACGATACAAGTGTAGACAAGACCAAACAGAATGCAAAAAAATGCAAGATTTTAAGACACGAGAACAAACTATACAACAATACAGGACAGCATACAGTGCAGCTGACAAATACTAAAAGTAGAACCAAGTGAGAGTAAATACAGTCAGATACTGTATTAAAGCCGCAGAGTAATTTAAAAGACAAAAAAGCAAAGATTAATGAATGATATTAGTATTTAGCAGTATTAAATAGTACATATATGTATACACACATATATGCTATTTATATTTGTATACACCTATATATGTGCACACCTATACATGTTTACACTTTATATATATATATGGGTAGGCCCTCACAACCAGGCTTGGTGAAAACTGTCTTAGAATCTTCTGCTCAGCCTCCAAAGTAAGTTTGGTCCCTGGTGATGCCAAAACCATACATGATGTGGATTATAAGAGCTCATAATTGTCCTCATTCTCTGGGTGGATAGAATGGGCCTCCCCCTCCCCCTGAGCATGATGCTCGAAAGTGAGGGCATCTCTTAGCTGACATAACAGAATTGGCAGTTAGCATTCTCCTCTAATGATGTTGTGCTTGTAAAAAGACGTGTCAGCTTATCAACTGATTATGGAGCAACCCTGTGTGTTGGGGCAAGGAATAATGAAGCTGTACAGTGCTGTGAGTCTCCCGGAACAAGATCAAGAAAAACCATCATTTTATACTTTTACCTGCAAATTTATTTGCCTTTATGGGCCAGGTTCTATGAGCTTTATTAAACACAGTCTGACTGACAAAACTGCAGTGTCAGTGGTGTTTCAATAAAACTAATGAATTTTTTTCCATTAAAAAGTACTTTAGGTGTACCCCTTTCTCTGGGTCTGCCATGCTCTGAGGTGAGGTATTTTTACGACTGTGAATGACCCTTAGATTTTTGACACCATTTCACACTTCCTATATACATACACATGTGACTTTTGTCTTTCTTAAAATATTTATATGTGCCCTATTTTTGTCTTTGATGGTAAAAATGTGATGGTAAAAATCTGAGGGCTTGTCACAGCCCTTCAAAATATCTTACCTCAGTGCAAGAGGGAGCTGAGGTTGGAACAGAGCTTCTGGAGCAAGACAAAGGCCATAATTTGCCAGCACATAACACTTCCATCAGTTCAATGGCCTGCTTCACCAATAACACACATTGTTCAACAATACAAGCTGCAATCAGAGCTGCAAATGGCCTGGAGATGTGAAGAGTTATGTGATTCAAGGTAATGGTTTACATGTTTACAATATTTTCTGGCTTGTATGCACACCGCCACAGTGATTAAGGTTATTTAGAGAGTGCTGTGTTATAGGATCAGCCAATGCGATGCGTCAAGCAAGCAGTACGCAATAGCTGTGACTCTCTTGCCTGTCAAAAAAATGTGTTAAGGTGCCATAAAGGAATGAGCTATCTTTTCAATTTCCTCGCTATCCCTCTGAAGACAACCGGCTTCAGGAAACAAGCAGATCCCCCCAATGGACCCAAAATGTACTGCAATAACTGGTTAATTAGAGTTTCTTGATGTCACAAACATTTGACTCTGATTTAAAAAAAATGATTTGTGTCATAAAATCTCTCTATGGATCAAATTGATTTCAAGTCAGAATTATTAAACAAAACACAATGAGTATAGTAATGGGACAGGACTTCTGAAAAAAAGGTGAACATGTCTCCATGGGCATTAATATGAATTTTGTCTGAGCTGTTGGTGCTCTTAGATGCTTCCACTTCATGACAGTAGAACTTACAACTGAATAGTACAGCTCTTGATTGTGATCCATTCTACTGCCAATCTGTATCTATTCAGATTGCACGGATATGAGCTTGATGGGTGTGGCTGAAACACTAGCTCAGAAATTAGAAGGGGTGTGCACATACTTTAAACACAGTGTATTTATTTGAGCATGCATGCATGTTGACATTAACTTGCCTCTTAGCTGTAGTTTCCAAAATGTAGCAACTTCAATGAAAGCGTAGCTCTGTTCATACCAGGCATCATGGTACATATCACTGAAACACTTGTTTTCAGTGGAATCTTAATAAAATGTCAGTTTTCTTGTGTGTTCATGATTCACAGGATGGATTTTACAGAAAAATACAATCCTACATAATCATTTATGAAAACTGCATGCAAATTTTCAGTACAATACTCACGGAGGAAAAAAATCTGACGCCAAGCAATTACACAATAAAAACGTCGATAGTAAATTTATGGTTAATTTAGTCATCAGTTACTAGATGGGCACAAAGAGGAGTCATTTAGATAAAAGAAGTATTATAAAATGGCTTTATATCAAATCGTCATCAAATCTATATGACGACACGGAATAAAAGTTGTCTATCAATAGCGTTCACTTTGTAAAGTTTTTTTCTTTAGATCATCACCCCTCTTCTGTGATTATCGTATTGATAGTATGTATGTTTTAGTAGTAAGCTTAGTATGTTTTTGTAGTACTTTGAAGGTTATCAGATAATTGGTAGGCTGGTAATTATGTGACCCCAATATAAATCTGTTCTTTTTGCACGGGAAACATTGCCTTTAATTATTGAGTGAGTTTTAAAATAGGGTGCTGACATTTATCTTTATTCTCTGAAGGTACCCTGACCTTATTCACCTCATAACCTTCTCATAAATTCCCTGCTCATCTCTTCCCATTTATCTTGACTCTGAATCTCTAACCAAATGAAAGAGCTGTGAAAGCAACTATCAGGAACAGGCAGTGAGAAGACCCATTTTCCCTGAGAGAAGGAGGAGACAAAATCTTTGACAAAGTGATACAAGGTTTGAAAAAGCACAGTGATTCCTGTAATGCCATTCCTGTAATGTGACACAGAATAAGAGAAAAGGGTATGTAGATGCAATAGCATGGCAGTGCAGTGATGCTGAAAGTGAGAGTTTAATCCACCCATGCTGCTCCCTCTAAGCTTTGGGCCTTCAACTCTTCTCTGTTTCTCGCAGTGGTGTGTGGCTTTGATCCCAGCATGGTCTTCACAGGCCCAAACCCTGCAGGGCCAAACATCATGCTCCTAACACACCAGTCAAATCGAAGCCTTTGTGACAGATGACTCAATCCTCCTTCCCTTCATTCACTCTCTTACTCTTCTGTTCGCCAGTGCTGGATTGTCCAAGGGGCTGAGGCTAAAAACAGACATGCGACACACCTTGGCCCAGCTGTAAGCAGAGACAATCGCTTCTGTCTGATGAAGGGGAGACGCAAGAGCACATTGTCTTACACTGCCACGCTGGAACCTAAGAGAGATGGTCTGGACGCTTGAACAGTGGTTCAGTAATTTTGGAGAGATTTGCACTAACAGGGACAAGCTGTTTATTTAGCCACAATACACTGTTTCCTCGGGGGCATCAACATCCTTTTGCCATAGCAAAGCTGTGTGCTTGTCTTCCCACAAAACACCAAAATGTATAAAATGGCCAAGAAAGAAAGAACGACTCAAGCAAGACTGATGCATCGGTGATGCAGAATTTTAGGAATAACAATTTTCTACGGTCAAAAATGAAACAGACACGAATAATTAATAATAATACGTTCACTGACTGATATGTCACTTGTCATCTGTGAACTGTCAATTTTCTTAAACGTACATTAAATAACAACTAACACTGAAGTATGGGTTTCCTAGAATTCTGGTTTCTGTTCTATTAGAAATGATTTTTCATCATTTCTCTCTCTTTTGCAAAAAATGCTTATGTAACGCAAAAATCTCAATAAGCCAAATTTACTCTTTTCTTTCTTGAAATAAGCAAAAATGCCTCAAACTTTATCTGTATACTATATCTACAAAATATTAGCTGATGCTAAAATGATCATTTAGGGCCATAAATCCTTTGTTAACTGAACTAGATTGTTCTAAGAAGTCTGAGAGAAGTTTTGATTATATATTTTACAGAATTTTGCTAGCCTGTTTGGAAGACTATTGACCTCTGATATTAATCAGCACTATTTGCCTTGTAGCTCCAACTCCAAGCTAAAAAAGCTAAATTTGGACTCCAAACATGTTTTGGCGGATCGACAACATATAGGGTAAGCGGAAAACAATGTATCAGTTAGACCCTAATACACAGATCAGCAATCTCCTCCTGGAGAGATTAGTTCCAACACATTACCGCTCCCCTCACCCAACACTAATGCATGTGATTCAGCCAGTCATGGTCTTCTGAAGAAATGCAATCACTGGAGAAGGTGTGGTAGTGTGTGGTTGGAAATAGACTCTGCAGGAAGAGAGATCTCCAGGACCAAGGTTGGCAACTAACCACATAAGTACAAATACCTAGTATCTGACACGTTTCAACTTAGCTAAAGCTCTTCTACCACCTCAAACTCTTCTTGATACATACTCACTTAAGCAAGTCTAGTGTAGCTGAATGACAGTCTACAGTCTGGCTGGTACCTTGCTCCAGGGTACATCAGAGGTGCCACTAGCAGTCTTGGGAATCAAACCCACAACTTTCTGATCACAGGGTGAACGCCCTAATCACTAGGCCACCAGCAGTCTCAGGCAAAGATGTTGTTGCTTTAGTTAAAGGGGACATATACCTCTTTTTAAACAAGTTATAATAGGTATATGGGCTATACAAAACTTGTTCATGAAGTTCTTTGCACAAAATCACTCTCACATAAAGAGACCTCACCAGCAGTCCCTTTCAAAATGAGCCGTTTAAGGGCTCTGTCGCTTTTATGCAAATAAGCTGTTGCTGGCCACGCCCCACCCAATCCAATGCTTACGCTGCACGTTTACCACACTTGACCCCGAGTCGGACCCAGACCAAGATGAACACAACACTTCATGTGTGACTTGCCTTTGCCTGTAGCCAGAGCGCTCGGTGTAAGAGTGGTTGAGTATCCAGATTATATCTGGATAAGGCCAAGCCATGTTACAATGTAGGTGTAAACGCTCCAGCTACTTCAAACTTCTTCAGGAGGTGGTTGCAATTGAGTCATGTTATTAACATGCAACAACTGCAGGCAGGTTTGCTTATGGAAGAAAACAGCCTCTGGCCCTTAATGCAGGCATCACTGCCCTTTCAGTTCATCTCCTGATATGAGTTTCTCCTCAGTTTAATTTGAATTCTGTGGCCCTCTTTGGATGAGCCAGTTGGCTCAAATAAAGTGTTAGTCTGGTTAAATCTCACCTCACCTCATTGTTTTTCACTGTAGCGTTAAAATAAACTGTTTTAACACCCATAGTTCATAATGGTGATCACCCAGGAGGCTAATTATTCTGAACAACTGTCTTCTTGTAAATACTGTCTGTGCTCTTTTTTTTTTTTTTGAATAGGACAGAAAAATGAGGAACAGCACAGGTGATTGGTTGTTGTATACAGGCTGATTTGCATACTCCATTTGAGTATCACATGTAAATGCATGAGGCTAAAACCTTATCAGGAAACAGATTGTAGTCACATGAAGTAACCAGGTGTAATCGGGTTTGTATTTTAGTGTAGGTGAAAAATGCAAGTGAAATTTCAAGAAAATGACTTGACAGCACTTTATGAACATGATCACTTAAGTCAACACGCATTTACAGTGTGCTTTTCAACTTATTAAAACATAACTCAATATTGTAATGCATATCATGCAATGATAAAAAGCACTGAAGCAATTTTGCCATATTGCACACATCTAAGCACTGTAGCTATGATCCGCTACTATGAGAACGAGTACAACAGCTAGCTAAAGTCTTCATTTTTTTATGGAACGTTACTTCAAGCTTTAATGTTACTTTAAGGTCATCAGCAGCTGTGTACAAGTACATAGAGTGAGGAGATGTTTCTCCATGGACCACAGTGCAACATACAGCAACATATAACATTCAACAGAGTGTAAGTTACGACAGACAGTAGACAACAGACAAACAATAAAAAGGCAACTAGTGTGGACACTATGTAAACCTTCCAGATTGGGTGGGGCGTGGCCATGTAAACCCGACTGGAAGCATGATTCTCGCACAGGAGGCGGTTAGCAGCATTGAGCAAAGTGTAGGGGATGACAGAGACAACACAGTAAATAGACATTAAAGCAGTGTAACAGTAATGTGAACTGGATGTGAATCTGAGACAGAACAGTAAGCAGACAATAAAGAAGTGTGACATAGAAGTGGGAATTTTGTGACCTAGAAGTGGGAATGACATTTTACTTTAATGACAGCGAGAACATTCATTAATCAATGTATTTCCGTGAATTAAAGCTGCCCATGAGAGTAGAAAGGGCACTACTGAAAAAATGGTGGGTTTTTGTGTGAAACGTCACTGTTATAAGAACATCAAAGAAGAAAATACGCTTTCGTCACATTTTGGGGGGTGGGGTATGTGTATGGAACCTATGGGTTCAGAGCTACAGCTCCATCTGGTGGACCAAAATCCTGTTGATGCTTTAAGAGATTCTAGATGTGTTTATATGTCACATGCACAGGTATACAAATACAACATGTCGTGAAATGTATCCCTGACCTGGCCGTGAGTTTACAAATATATTCAGTATTAAAGTTTACAAATATATTAAATGAAAGAAGAACATGAAAATGCTAAAACTAAGGTAATTAAAATAAACAGTACAATTATAAACAAAATCTGAACAGTAGGCAAATGTAAGAGAATAAAAAAAGAATCTATGTATTGTAAAGTGCAGTGTGCTAGGTTGCTGGTTGATGTAAACTGATTTCAGCAGGTCAAACAGACCGTTATAGGGGTGAGATGAATCTCTGATGATCCTGGTTCCTCTGGGACTGGGCTTGAATTTATTCTGTCCATGTCAGAACAGCCAGATATTTGAAGCTGCTCACCCTCTCCTGTTCATACTGAAGTGGGGTGTAGGACTACCACTGTCTCCAGCTGAAGTCCACCACCAGGTTTTGCCAACAGGCAACCAGGTTCTCCACATCCTCCATGTACACTGTTTCAACCATGATCAGCAAATTTGACGATGGCCACAAAGTCATGAGTGTCACTATGAAACCAAACGCCTTAAGTTTACCTCTTAAAATAACCTTAATTTTGACCTTAATTTCCTATACAGGAAATTAATGAAAATGAAGGGAAAAAGTGCATAGATTAAGGCTGAACTTTCCCCGTACTTTTTCCAATTTGCCCCTTAAATAATAGGACCTTCTGAATTAACGCCTTAAATTTAAGATTATCGGGTTTCACACTCGTGCCCTAAATCTAATTTTAAGGTCAAATTAAGGGGTCAGGTTCACAAATTAATGGCCTTTTAATTCAATTGAAGGGGTTTGGTGTGTTTTCAGGAGTAAATTAAGGTAGGGTTAAGCACATTTTAAGTACATTGCGATTGATAGTGTGTAGAGGATGTATAGCAGAGAGCCTTCTGGAGCTCCTGTGTTGCATGAGATTGTGCTGTAGACACAAACACCAACTCTCACCACCCGTGGTCTACCTGTGAGGAAGCTGAAAACTCAGGCGCACAGGCAGCCGTTCAGTCCCAGGTCCCTCAGTTTGGTGAACAGGCTATGGGAGGGCTATTGTATTGAAAGCTGAACTGTAGTCAACGAACACCAGGCTCATATAGTTCCCATGTTTCTGTTCCATGTGGCTGAGGGTACCGTGCAGGATGTGGGAGATGTTCTCCATTTATCTGTTGGTTTAATACATGGGTGCTCAACTTCAGCCCTGGAGGGCTGGTGTCCAACACTGGTGATTATCCTACCCTGCCAGGCTAGAGTTAGTGCCTCAGTACTTTTTAAAATAGTCTAACTGAGAACCAACAATGGTGCTCCATGCTGAAATTGACATATACAGTCATATATATCACCTCTTTACTTGGTTCGTCTGAACACGACTCATATCCATGTTAACAGCAAGACTTAAAGACAGGGCCTACTATTGTTTTAAAACAAAGCTTGTGACTTCTACTAAATTAGGTTTCTCCTTGAATCCCAAGCTTTGTAAAGAGTCCACAGAAATACTTCAAATACTCTTAGCTGGTGAATGACCATGTTGCTCTAACATTTAAAATAAAGAATGAACTTCAAGTGAATGAAACAAAAGGAAACAGCTTACCACCATGTGGTTTGAATAAGTGCAATGAGCTTTAGCACTGCTTCATATGTTAATAAAACACTCAGCCATATGTACACAAGAGCAAAAGGCTGAAGCACAGCTTGAGCGCTGGGATTATGCATTTGCCCAGATTGGCAGAATACGAAGCTGGCTTTTAACTTTATTAATAACGAGCTCATGAATGACCGCCATCAGGGTTTGGCCTACATCTCGCCGTCCAGACCTCTCTGGGCCAAGGTTCTTTTATGGGCTGCTGATGAGATTATGCAGATTTATGAAAGATGGGACTTTCATACACCACAACGTATGATTTAGGAGATTTCATACACCACAATGTATGTGCCCCTGCACCTCAAACGTAGAATTTCTCCACTTAAAGCATTTAAGAAAGCTATTCTTATAAGATGTTCCGGAAGTCATATGTACTGTAAAAATCAATATGAACACTTTGAATGTACACCAATGTGACCATAATATTCAAATCACCTGTCTAATATCATTGAGGCTCCCCTCATGTCACAAAAAGAGCACTGGCCTGATGATTCATGGACTCCACAAAACCTCTGAAGGTGTGCGGTAGTTCCTGGCACCAAGACATTAGCAGCAGATCCTTTGAGTTCTGTAAGTTGTAAGGCGGGGTTTGGGCTAGTCTGTTCCACACATCCAACCGATGCTTGATCAGTTGAGATCTGGGGACTTTGGAGGCCAAGCCATCACCTTTAACTCTGTCATGCTCCTCAGACTTTTCAGTGTGGCAGGGTACACTTTCCTGCTGAAAAAGGTCACTGCCGTTAGGGAATACTATTGAAGTATATACCTTGTGTTTAGGTAGGTGGTAAGTGTCAAAATAACATCCACATGAATGCCAGTACTCAAAGTGTCCTAGAACTACATTGCCCAGAGCATCACATTGCCTCCACTGCCTTCTTTCCACAGTGCAACCTGGTGTCATCTACACACTCAGTTGTCCACATAAAGTAAAATAAAGCATGCTTAATCGGACTAAGCCATCTTCTTCAGCAGTTCAACGGTCTAGTTCTTATTCTTTCGGCAGTGGACAACTCTGACCTGTCTGCGGCTGTGAAGTCACACATGCAGCAAGCTGAGATGGTTTGTGTGCTCTGACACCTTTCTATCAGAGCCAGCAATAATCTTTTTAGCTATTTATTCTACAGTTGCTTTTCTGTGAGATCACATCAGATGGCACAGCCTTCTCTCTACATGCACATCAGTGAGGCTAGGATGCTCATGACCCTGTCACTGATTCACTGGACGTCTTTCCTTGGATCATTTTTGGAAAGTACAACCACTGCAAGACCTGCTGTTATCTAGCAATCACAATTTGGCCCTTGTCAAAGTCGCTCAGATCTTTACACATGCCCATTTTTCTAGCCACGATAGCCATGAAGGTTTTACTGGTTGGCTTTTTTTTCTAGCGTAAGTGAGATGTAACAGAGCGGCATTAGCTTGACTTGACATAAAATAACTGCTCTGTCTCACGAAAACTCTTATTTCTCATTTCTGACAATACTTCACAAAGACATAATAGCTACCAGAGGGGTATTTAGGAGCAAATCAGTCAGGTGTCAGTACTCAGGTGAATCAGATCTTGTCCTCAGGATCATAATATTGATCTTCTTTGGCACTGAGTTAACAGTAGGCTGTTTAATGCAAACGTGCCTGTGACCAACACCTCATCATTACTTTGTGCTTTGAGCATCTTGACCACAGTTCCGCTATTCATATAATGCTGAAAAAGAAAAAAAAACATTTTGATCTAAATGATTGTCTGGTTTTTGTTTGTTTTTTTTTTGTCTGGTTTTTAACCATATCACATTGTGATTTAGTGCATTCTTAATATATTACAATATTTTAATATATCAGAATGTGTAGCAATATAGTTTTAAGACTAGTACATTCAAAGTCTGTCAAAGATACAAAACATTGTATTAAAAATATGTGATTATTATTAGTAGTAGTATCATTATGCACCCCACCACACACAAACACACACACAAACACACACACACACACACACACACACACACATAAAACCCCCCTGCCATCCCACTGTGGGTTCTCCAGACTGTTGTATCCAGTATTCTCTTGAATCCCTTTGAGCCAAGCTGAGAAGATGAGAGAGCTGAAAGGGGTTCATCACATCTAAATGCAAATGTTCATGACACAGAATGTTTCATGCACATAACACCCAGTGATTACTTACTCACCAGTCACAGCACATCCAGGGCTTCTGTCAAGATGTTAGATTGCTAAAAGCATTCAGCCTGTTTTCATTAGGGTGTTAAAACACACTCTGCCTGTTATTATTAGTTCGCAAGCATACTTTCTTTCTTTTTTTTCCTTTTTTTTGCCTTTGTGCTCTGTTTGAATGCTTCAGCATATAGACGTATGCTCTTTGTTGTTGCGCCTGTATCTCCATACCAAGAGCTTTGCCAAAGAAAACCCAGGGCATTTGGCCATGAAAAATCCCCACAAGAAACATCAAAGCCTAGGGGCCACTCAAGCTCCCGAGACAGAGTGGTCTCAGACTGATGCAATACATCTTACACAGTAGCTATACAAAGCCTCTTCCAGAGAAACACACCACTAAAAGCCACACACTGTAAGTCACACAGGGTGAAACATTCAGCCCTTAGGGCTGGGAAGCAAACTATATGGAAGGTTTCACAAATGCTTAGCATATTCAAATGCTGACTATACACTTTAACTCTGCGTAATTCAGAGTTAATGTTTATTCACACTTCAGCATCTGACCAGAGGGACTAAGGAAGATTTTAGCATTTGCATTTGACCTCGGCCACGGCACCCTCCCCAAGGAAGACTATTCACTTTTTCATCGTGTAGATACATAATCAAGCACTTCAGTTAAGCCTCTACTGCTGGTCTATTTTTAATTGTACAAAATCCCACTGATTTAAAAAGAGCATGTACGTAGATGCCACATTTTCTTATGAAAATTGATAACATCATCTGAATTAAATATCCATCGCTGGCCATACCTCCCAGATATCACTTATTCCTGATACACTTACCTACAGACCTAGCACCAGCAAGCAATATGAACTTACAAGCTTGATTCTAGGTCCCTCTGCTGGCTGTGATATGTGATGCTGGTCTGTAGAGAGCAGATTCGAGCACATCTTTGCTGTACTGCAGAAGAAAAGAATGAAGACTATGCTGTATTACTGTACTAAACTGTCTATTTGATCTATTTTACTTCATGTGAAATAAAAGAAATGTTATAATTCTCCATAATGCTAATTTAGCTACACTATATGGCCAAAAGTATGTGGACACTCCTAATTATTGAGTTCAGATATTTAAACCACAGCTATTGCTAAAAGGTGTATAAAATTAAGCATGCCATCTCCACAAACAAACACTGGCTGTAAAAGAGCTCTGTGACTTTACATTTGGTACAGTCATGGGATGCCACCTTTGCTGCACGTTGGTTTGGGAAATTTCCTCCCTGTTAGATATGCTCCGGTCCACTGTTAGTGCTGGTATTATGAAATAGAAGCATCCAGGAACAACGACAGCAGAGCTGTAGACCACCCAAACTCATGATGAAGGGTGTAGTGAGTATCCTCTTTTGCATCACTTACCACAGAATTTCAAACCACCTCTGGAAAAAAACATAAGCACAAGAACTGTGGAGCCACATGAAATGGGTTTCCATGGCCATGTAGCTGCTATGGACAATGCCCGAGGTCGGCTGCAGTAGTGTAAAGCCTACCGCCACTGGACTCTGCATCACTGGAAATGTGTTCTCTGAAGATGTGAGTCACACTTTATCTGCCAGGCGGATGGATGAATCTGGGTTTGGATGAATGCCAGGAGAGCGCTACCAACTAAGTGCATAGTGCCAACGGTCACGTTTTTGACATCAACTCAAGTAAACATCTTTGGGATGAATTACAATTCTGAGCCAAGCCTTCTTGTCCAATATCAGTGTCTGACCTCACAAATGGTCTTTTGACTGAATGGGCACAAATTCCCACTGACACACTCATCTTAGAACGCCATCTCAGAATATTGATTTAGTTATGGCTTTAATGTCATAACCGAAATGAAGACCCCCAACCAATTTTTGGCCAAGGTTGAAATTGCCCCAGATAACCGGACGTAGTAACATTCCTTCATTTTTTATTAATAGAATGATCTGTCTTGTCTTCTTTAAACTAAAGGAAATGTTGTTGCATCCAGCCATGTGATGAGTCTGCAGGCCTCGCATCATTTGGTGAAAGAGCTTGATAGATCTGAGGGTTGTCTGCATTGCTATGAAAAGCCATTTTGTACTCTTGGAGAATTTGGCCAAGAGGAAGCATGCACAGGTTGAATCAATAGTGGATCCTTGTGGCACTCCATATGGCATCTCAGATTTCTGAGCCAAAAGAGACAAAACAGTCCTGTCAATTTTTTAATATACTCTCTATTTTTTACCGTTCAAAGCAAAAAAGCATTCTAAAGCAAATTTTTGTTTTGATTGTGTTCATATGTACATATGTAGTGTGTAAAACTAACAAATACAACTATGGTATTTATTTTCTACTTACTGGCACACAGATACATACACACACACACACACACACACACACACACACACATTTCCTTGCACGTTATAAACATTGCCAAGAATGATTAAATAAAGCATAAATAAAATGCTAGTTAATTAAAAAGCCCAAAACATCTTTCTGTGTAGAATAATGTTCAAGCACACGTCTTAAACATTAACAATATGAAAATGTTGTTAAAAACCTTATTAACAATTACCCCAACTACATGGAGAACAACTCAAACACACACACTCACATACACACACACACACACACACACACACACACTCACAAACACACAAACACACACACACACCACCTTGTATGTATTAAACATTTTCATTTTTTAAAAATAATTATTCATTAAAGAATAAACAAAAAAGTAAAATAAAAAATAGCCCAGAACACCTTTCTTTATAGATTAATGTTCAGTTATAAATTTCTTAATCATTAACAATATGAAAATGTCAATACCTGCTATCATATTTCTGGATCTCCAACCACAGGGAGAACAATTCAAACACACACACACACACACACACACACACACACCTTGTATGTTAAACATTTTCCTGGTTTTTAAGAATTATTCATTAAAGCAGAAATAAAAAAGTAAATAAAAGAGCCCAGAACATCTTTCGGTATAGATTAATGTTCAGTCATACATTTCTTAATCATTAACAGTATGGCCGTTTGAACACCTGATATCATATTTCTGAACAATAACCCCATGGAAAACTACGTGGAGAACAATTCAGCACACACACACACACACACGCACACACACAGTTGCATAGCTCCCACATCACTACTCTGTGCAGGTTGTGTTGGAGCATTGTGCCATTTGGCGTGACAGAGTTGTATTATTCTAGGCTTTGTGCAGCAGTGCATTGTTCCTGCGCGGCCTCTTTTGTTGAAGGAGCAGTGATGCTGCTGGCCTTTATGCTGACTCCAGCCCGGGGCAATGACACGGCCTGATATGGCCAGATGACTGAGCTAGAGGGAGAGTGAGAGATACGGAGGGAAAGAGGGAAGGACAGCATCAGCAGCTCGGGAGCTCGGAGAGGAGGGAAGTGGAGATGGACTGAGGGGTTTCGGGACGCGAGAGAACACATACACCACACACCCCACACGGCTCAGTGACGGAAACTCAAGGCCAAGCACAGCCATGCAGGAGTCTCCAGGCTCTATAGGTGTGGATGGAGGCTATGCCAGCAACGTGCCTGCTTTCCTCACCAAGCTGTGGACTCTAGTGGAAGACCCAGAGACCAACCATCTCATCTGCTGGAGCACTGTGAGTCAACTCTGACAACCACTGCCTAACAACTAGTAACTAAACCTCATTCACTAATTAATACCAGACCATTAATGAACATGATGGGTGTCTTTTTGAACCACTTCTATTAGTCCATTCATCATAAAAGTTTCACACACACTAAAGGGCTGCGGCTGTGTTCAGACGATGGAGAAATCTAACATTTTGGTTTTCTTTAGCCAGCAATGATATGATCATTCAGAAGCCAGAGGTTATATATTTAACAAACGCTACAGACCATGTAGAAGCTTGAAAAGTAAAGTTGATATATGCTCCGTTTGGAAGATAAATAACGCATAATAATTTGTGTTCTCAACTTAATGTATGATATTATTTATAATATGACCTGTGAGATGTAGGTTTAAATAATATAAACTAACAAAATGTATTCTATATATTTATATATATTTTGTAAATGATACTAAGTGTGTATTTATTTATAATCTCATTTGTCAAGGATATTTTGGATGTTCATTTTATTTAGTAATTTCACTGTTGTTGTTAGAATCATCTGCAGCTTTGTTTACCGTTCTGGACACACTTTTTCCATAACTTCCCAAACAATTTACAATGGCATAGGATTAGCCGTTCAAAAAACAGGATTAACATCAAATTAATATTATAATATTATTATTAATTAATACTATTTTTAATTATGTATACATGTATTTGCAACCTGACTAGATTTATTGGATTAAAATGATTGATTCAGGATTTCTGAAGTGATTACAAACTTGCATGGTACTGTACATATAATTACTTATTTTGTGCGGCCATAATAAAGGAATTTGAAGAAGTTCTGCCTGTGGTAAAAAAGGAATAAGAATATCTCTTTACTTATACATCATCCGTTGTGCTTGTCTTCTGTTATTATCTCACTTTATACATAATGCGCTGAAGTATTAATAACCCTGCCCCAGATTTACTCAGCGGCTGTCATCAAGGAAAAGCCTGTAAATCGAAGAAAGCTCCTTGGCAAAACCTTCACAGCACAATAGGTGTTATTTTCACTGCGGGAGCCTTCATAACACGTCTGAAGTCTTGCACGGCTGGATTGAGTGTTTTGGATTGCAGCTGCTGTTAGCCTGTTGAATACTGAGCAGCACTTCTGGGAACTGTGGAGAAATATGAAACCAAACCTGCATTTTTCTAGATAGCTTCTTAATAACTGCATGAACATTTGCTTCCATTTATTCTAAAGTTACATGGTGTATTATTCCTTGCAAAATGCACTTATTTTCTAAGATTAATGGAATTAAAATGTCCTTGTATACTAATACCATATACAGTATTATGGCATGTCTTTTATTTTAAAAACAGAAATTTAAAACTATACACATAGGTTATAAAAGTAGCATCAATACATATAAAAACCATAAGAATACATTTGAGTTTAGTTATTGATCTTGAGTGATTGACTTGTTGGTAGAAAGAATGCAGTTAGAAGGACACAGGTTTAGTTTCTGACAACTCCAGCCATCACATCCTCCATTTAACGTAATGAAGCACTAATAAACCAGATATCGGATGGTAACTGTAAATAATGGGCCTCCTTGTGGCGAGGTCTGGAAATGGTTGCACTAACACACTCACAAAAACCATCTCGTACTGTTTATTTGTATTTATTTTAAAGATTAAAATCAATACAAATACATAGTTTTACATTATACTGCAAGTTATGTGATTTAAACAGAGCTAAAGCTCCAGCCTCCCTTTTTTGGTCTGTTTTCTTCCATCTAGACTGGGACCAGCTTCCATGTGTTCGACCAAGGCAGGTTTGCCAAGGAGGTTCTGCCCAAATACTTCAAGCACAACAACATGGCCAGCTTTGTACGCCAACTCAACATGTGTATGTAGTCTGTTTTTTAATCTAGTATTTTAGAGAGCAGACAACAGCTGATCATCCATTAGATCTGACCACTAGCTGAGTTTAGTTGTTCATGATGTACAATTAGCCATTATGCTGCTTGAATTACATTTCATAATAAAATAGAACTAGGCTTATCCAGCTTTAACAAGAAATCCTTCACATTTAAAAGACGGTGGCTGAGCTAGTACTGTTTCCAGTGGGACCATCATAAAGCTACAGACATTCTAACATTAGGCTAGGTGTTGTATTTGTGATGATGAGTATTTTTAATGAAGCGCACACATAGTGGATAGTTACTTTAAAGGTGAACTACTCTACTCTCTACAGCAGCTTTACTGTTAAGTATGTAAGTTAAATGTAGTTTTTTGCAGACAGATGTCACAAAGTGCTGTACAATAAAATTCTATAGAATCTAAAATAAAACGTAATGATAAATTAAAAGCTAATCGAAAGCTTGTCTAGTGAAATGACAGTTAGCTTACTTGTAAGTGTGCGTGTGTGTGTGTGTGTGTGTGTGTGTGTGTGTGTCTGTATGGTCTTGCCTCAGATGGCTTCAGGAAGGTGGTGAACATTGAGCAGAGTGGGCTGGTGAAGCCAGAGAGAGATGACACAGAGTTCCAGCACCTCTACTTCCTCCAAGGCCACGAGCATCTGCTGGAACACATTAAACGCAAGGTGCGACGTATACAAGTGCACACTCCCACCATTCAGTGTTACATAAAGAAACTGCTTCAGGGCATTAAGAATGCTGGCAAAAACAACAGCAGTACATATTCTTTTTTAGGTGTCCATAGTGAAGAGTGAGGAAACAAAGGTCCGACAGGAGGATTTGAGTAAACTTCTGTATGAAGTGCAGGTGCTGCGCAGCCAGCAAGAGAACATGGAGTGTCAGATGCAAGATATGAAACAGTGAGAGCCCAACGACAACACACTCACACACACAAGCACACACACACACACACACACACACACACAAATATACACTCTCTCACACACACACATACACACACACGTGCACACACACACACACAGACACAAATATACACTCTCACACACACACATACACACACACACACACACACACATACACAAATATACACTCTCTCTCACACACACACACACACACACACACACACATACACAAATATACACTCTCTCACACACACACACATACACACACATGTGCACACACACACACACACATACACACACAAATATACACTCTCTCACACACACACATTCCAAAAGCTCAAACAGGGACCTACCTTTATCCACATATTAGATGACACAGATTTAGTACACCTTCATCAAAATATTCTATATAATGCCAAAGAAGGTTTTATGGAACTCTTTTTGGTGCTACGTAAAACCATAATGGAGAAAAACTGTTTAGCCATGCAAAGTGATATTTAGGTATTCAGACATCTGTTTTGGTTGTCCCAGTTCTGTACATAACCATTGGCTTTACTCAGGGATGGACTGGTACCCAGCACAAATTGGAGCAATTCACCATTGACAATTAATAGATAATCAATGAACAGATAGGTTAGCGCAGGTGTGTTAGAGCAGGTAAATAACCAAACTAAGAGCTGGAGTCCAGAGCTGGAGATGTGGACTCCTGACTTACCTAGAGAAGCCTTGAAGAATGGCTTTTTAAAGGCTGTAGTAAGTCTTTTCCTTGAGGTACTTAAAATAAAAGCTCCTGAATGGGTTTTGCATCTAGGAAAAAAACATGTGTAGCCTTTGCATTATGACTTGTTCTTCTTTAGAACAGTGGTCCTTTAAAGATTTTTAGAGTGCATGTGAAGTTTGAAGTGTATGTGTTTACCTCAACAGCATGAAACAACACAAAACACCACAAGCATTTGACCCTTCACCTACATTCATTTTTTCACTCTACATCTACTTCCCATATTCACAGAGCATGTGCTTTGTGCTGGCTGCCTGAATAGAAGTCTCCTGACTTCAGGGGTTGGGGTGGGATAGGGGGGTGCAGTGCTCCAGTATAGGTCACACAATGAAGCCAGCAGGTCTTTCCATTTGGATGGAGAAGGTACAATGGGAAAGAAAGAGGCTCAAATGAGGAGTAGTTACATTTCGACCTAAAAACACAGTGTTAAAAGTTACATTGTTTTGTATCAATAGCAATAGCCTGAGGTTACTTCAGCATTAAATATTCTCTCTCTCTCTCTCTCTCTCTCTCTCTCTCTCTCTCTCTTTCTCTATCTCTCTCTCTCTCTAGGCAGAATGAGGTTCTGTGGAGGGAGGTGGTGTCACTGAGGCAGAATCACACACAGCAGCAAAAAGTGATGAGCAAGGTGAGAAATCCCACATGTTTTGTGTCATGAGTGGGCAAGAAAAAGGTGTGTGTGTGTGTTTAATGCATTTCAGTAATGCTGAATCATTCTCTGGCTCTCGGCTCTGTTATTAGCTGATTCAGTTCCTGTTCAGCCAGATGCAGCCCAACACCCCCAGCACTGTTGGAATGAAGAGAAAACTGTGAGTACACGTACTCACCTAAAACACACACACACACACACACACATACACACACATATTCACAACCTAAAGTAGGAGAAAAAATAGCAAATCAACATGGCGAGGGCCTAATAAACACTGCAGTGCGAACAGCCAACTCAGCTGGATATGTCATCTGACACAATTCACCGGCCCAGCTGGCCTGAATGGAGCTGAATGCTGAATCAGACCTACTGAGCGCTGGTCCTCACACACGCACACACACCACCCCACTGAACCGCAGCGCATGACCCTCTACCCTCTATGAAGAAGTGCACCGTCAGCTAGTGTGACCCGTGAGAACAAATCGGGTGAGAGGGAGGACAAGGCCCAGTAACATACTGCACAATGCTGCAACTCTCATTCACCACAGCAGTGTGAATTCTCAGGTGTTTACACACCAAACAATGCCATATTCGCCTCGATTATACTTTCAGATGCAGGGCTGTGGGTCATGTTAGCTTTATCAGTAAGCATAAGTGCATACAAATCAGTATTTTCCTCCAGATTCACCATCTTGCCTCTAGGTGGTGATATAGGAGACATATTAAGGAAATGCTTCCTTTTCCACAGCCTGCCATGGAAATCTTTAACTGAAATTGAATCACAAATTTCGCCAGCCTACATTAACCCTGGTCCTAATCTTACACTGAAGGTAACCTCAAAGTCAAAAGTACATTAACCTTGGTCCTAATCTTACATTGAATGTAACCTCAAAGTCAAAATAAAGTGGCATCCACATGTCATATCAGTTAGGCTAAGTGAGAATAAATTTTAGAATCTAATTTTGACTTTGATGTCTTAATTCTGCTGTGTCTCAGGCCTCTCATGTTGGATGATGGCTCCACCACTCCTCCTGCTTCGAAATTCAGTCACAGTCACACTGTGGAGTCAATGCAGGAGCCCTTCTACATCCAGTCGGTAAGAGAGAAGCCACCATAAAGAATGTTTGGGAGACTAATGAATCATTTAAGAGACAGATGTTGTGTGTGTAAGTAAACAGCAGTTAATCCTTTAGTAGCTGAAGTCAGCTGGTGTGAAATTAGCTGTTTAAAAGACACTGTCTTTTGTTTATTTCTGTAAAATAATTCAAATAATTCATTTAGATTAAATAAAACTTGATTCACCTTAGTCCTTGTACAAGTACAAATACTTTAATAATGAAATGCAATTGGTATCTAACCCAAAGTGCATATTTGCATTAAAGTGAAGTTCAGTGCAGATAGAAATAACAGGCCTATTGAAAATATAAATATATAATAATGTAATTAATAATAAATACAAATAATAAATATAAATAAATATGCTTCTTTAAATATCATTTAAACGTAATACTGCTTCCAAAATTCCAAGCATTTGTTCAGACAGCCTTGATTATACAGTAAACATCCACTTTTACGCGGATCAGCAGTCACAGCATCAGTCCAATGCGGATTTTTTCTGAGAACCAAACTAATCATTTGTGCTAATCATTAAATGAGTTTATTACTGTATTTATTCTGCTTATACCAAAGAAAACGACAGCGCACACAAAAAAAAAACACACTTGCATGAATTACAGTACAGTTTATACAATGGTAACATCGGTATTTACATACTAGCACTGCGGGAGCTCAGTGTAAATTGTACAGTACGAATACAGGTTTACCTTTACATTTTCTTTAAGGGTAAAATTACATTAAATTGTTTTGGGAGCATATTTGGGGGGCGTATTTAGGGTTTACACTGTATAAACCCTAAATATTTAGGCATTTTTTTTACCACATAAGTCACAACAACATGGTTTTTCACTTTACGTGGGTGCTCTTGGGCCACTGTACAGGAAACAAGGCAGTTTTGTTTCTAAAAATGAAGCAGACACTGAAGATTTTTATTTCAAGTCTACTTACAAATCTCTCTATCTCTCTCTCTCTCTCTCTGTCTCTCAGCCATCCACAGAGGCTGCCTCGTGTTCTACTAGCAGCACAATAACTGGAGGACCAATAATCTCAGACGTCACTGAGATGTCCCAGCCCAGTGCCATGGCTCTGCAAATGCAAGCAGATGAGTCGAGGTATGAATACACAGCTCTTTTTTGAAAGACAAAGAACTGAATCTCAAATGCTTTATGAATTCAAATGCATTCACAATCGGATAAATCCACAGTTAATCGCTGGAATGCCACGCCTTGGATTTCCATGAAAACTTTGTTACAAAACTTTTATTTTATTCATGCAACCACTCAAAATGTCCAAACCATGTTCCAAAAAAGTATTTATGGTACTACAGATACATTTGTTGGAGATTTGATTTGATCTGACTGTAAATTTGTATGACAGCCTGCCGTGGCAGATTTGAAAATTAAAATTTCAGTCAGTTTGCAAAGTGTTTTTGCAAAGTCTTAGTTCAAATGGCCTCACAAAAAATCCACTCTGAAGGACTTTATGACCGTGTACTTTTGTCGTAAATTGAACTAAATTTGTCGTCAAGTGAACTGGCATAGAACAGTCCATTCATTACAAGTGTTTGGAAACTGTGATCACTGGACAGACGTCAGGCACCAGCACCGCAGGGCTTCATCATCTGACCCTCTTAAACACATCTCATCCAGTTCATCACCCAGCTAGCAAGGCCTTCATGAGTCGAACAGAGAATGTTTAAAAAGGGTCAAACCGCCATTTCTGCAGGGCTGTGCTGCATCACTGTCAACGAGTTAATAAAAAGTGAATCTTTTATTTAAGTAACCAGTGTCACAAATGTATTGCGCCCCTGTATTGTAATAATTGAACACTTCAGAGCTGAATGTTCTATGATTTTGCCGCGCGTCAGGGAAAAGTGTCTGATGCTGATTAAGGAGGAGCCAGTGAGTCCAGGTGTGCGTGGGCGGGGTGAGGGCATGCCACTGGGCTCCTGTGAAGTGTGTGCTGAACCCCCCGTCCTCCCTGTAGCCATGGTGCAGTCCGTCCTGGAGGGTCGAGGATCAGGCTCTGGAGAGAGGAGGATCAAGAGGAGCATGATGGACAGGTCAGTGCACTGAGGCCTAACTGCTTTCCACATCAGAAGTGGACAGATACTTTTAATTAGAATAAATTTAAATCCTGTGACAAACAGAACCACTTGAAACTTAAGTTCATTCATCTTGACTGTGGTCTAATCCTGTTGGTTTGTGCTAGACCAGAGATGTCTGATGCTGTGGAAAATGTGGATATGAGTCTGGAGGAACTACAGCTACTGTTGAGGAGCCACCAGCAGAGTATGGAGCCCAGCACTGCTGTTATGGATGTAAGGTTCACGCACACACACACACACACACACACACACACACACACACACACACACAGCTCTGGAAAAAAATAAGAGACCACTACAATTTATTTTTAAATCAGCATCTTTATGAGTACGACAACCATTCCATGCCAGTGTATGTTAAATTTCTACACAAGCACCTCATTCTGCTTTGTGAGGTACTGATTAGTGATCACCTGAATCACATCTTATTTAATAAGGAAAAGTATAAAAACACTGCTGTAATCAACACTCTCCTCTTACAGTGTGACCAGATGGATGATAAACACTACTAGAAGAGATTTGTTTTCTTTGAATTATTTACGTTCTGGAAACACTGCATCATTTCACTTATTTTGATGTTTCATGCCTTAAAGAACAACATTTTTGTTTGTAAATGAGAAAAGGAGAAATGTTGTCAACAGTTTTTAAAAACTAAGGCAAAGCAGTTCAGTTCAGTATTTGCAACTATAAAAGATAAAACCTGAGAAACTGAACAGAGCTGTACACACACACACACATGCACACACACACATGCACACACACACATGGGCACACACATAGGGACTATAGGTTAGCCTCACTCTTTCTGGGTAGATTCAAGCCTACTGGACATAAGAGAACTGCCAGTTACTGGTCTCCTCCAAGTGAGCTGAGCTGTCTAGTGATAAAGATGCAGTGGTGCTTCACATGACTCAAAGGTTCACCTGCACTATGAAAACTGTATGTCTATGAAAACTGTAATACAGTGCATGTTCTCTTAAATAAGCTTGTTTTAAGTGGGTAATAAAATGAATCACCTAATCTTATAATGACCTTTGTTCTCTCCTAGCCATTCACCTTTAGCTTGCCTGTGAACGAGTGGAACTTCACAGATATGGACCCGAATCTCAAATCGGTGAGTGGCTCATACCGCTTTATATAGTCTCAGTCCTCTGAAGGAGATCTTAATGCACCGTGAAGAGCTTTTTGAATGTAAACACAATACAAATCAACAGTTCAGACACAACTACTCATTGAGCTTTTTTTTAGTTTTACTATTTCCCATAGAATAACAGTGAAGAACATCAACACAATGAAACACAAAATCAGAGATACTTACCTTCTAGCAAATATTGACATTTAGCAGAAATATATCCACCAGAGCTATTTAGAGCCAGTATTTCAGTTTAAATCATCTAGTTCTGGGTTTAAAAAATGTATTTATTAGAATGTACTTTATATGACTTTTTTATATTTCAAATGTAAGCTTTTTGTTTCAAATATTTTTTTCTCTTAAAAGTGTGTATAAATGTGTAAAAATATGTTGTATTCCTGTATGTCTATTCAATCTACAGATTAATTTTGCATGCAACATTTGAAACTTCACCGTTAACTGTAAAACTAAACATGTATTTTAAAACTCTTTTACTTTCTAAAAATTAATACTATCCTTAGTAAGCCCAGCTACATCTTACACAAACATACTGATGGTACATGACTCTTTCATGGATGAATCATTTTTTAAACAAGATATTTTGCAAATAAGTATAGTATAAAGAAGCACTATGGTGTAAAACGCTGGATTACCAAATGCCTCATTATAAAGCTTTTAATATCACTATCTTTTTGAACACCTGGTTCAGTTGTGCATATTGCATGTAGAAATAGATGCTTCATAGGTTTGGTAGAAATATATGAAAGCCAGTATTTTGAAAACGTATTTCAATTTCAAAGATGAGAGATTACAGAAAAAGTATTCCCTTCAGTAAACTAACTGGGACCTTTTGGGTCCAAGGGGTGAATGGTGGCCTAGTCTGGCAGCTACTCTACATGCAAATAAGTTAAAAAACTTTGAGTCTTTGAGTGAGTTTAGCTGTTAAATGTTACTGATTTTAATTAGTAAAGTGTGTAAATGTCTCTGGGACGTTTTACTTCTGTTTCTATTTCTATTTTATTCTATTTATGTTATTCATTTTTTTATGTTATATGTTTTTAGGTCTGCACTGTATAGCACTTTAGTGAACATTAACTATTCTTGAAATGTGCTCTGTAAATAAAGTTTACTTACTTATTACTGTATGCTGCTTGTCATCCCCTCAAAGTCCCTCTGAACCCTGCTAGTGAATTATAACATGTCTGTCTGTTTATTGCTTGTGCAGGAGTTAGCGAACATCCTCATCCCTGCTGCTATGTCCCAGTACATGTTTCAGAGCCAGGAGGGAGAGGCCTACACAACTGCTGGCTGTGAGGAACAGTGAGGGCCTGAAGCTGCAGCCGGCACAGGCTACTCCTCCTTTACCACCAGGTAATCATCCCTCCCAGTGAAAGGAAACAAAATTTCTAATGGGCAGTAGCACTGGATGCTAATGTAGCTAGTTAGGAATGAAAATGCAAACCAATTTGAAATGTGCATCCATAAATCATAACACGCTAGGGCTGTTTCAAATTCAACATTTGAAAATGTGTTGACTTCAATGACAAAGTGTACATTTGAATTATGAAAACCTTTATTCTAATGTTTAAATCCTCCCGGTATGTTACAACTGATATGTTAACTCATGCAATGGATTCCAAACGGAGGTAAGAACATGTTATTGCTGACCATGTATAAAACAACCTTGGCTTTAATTAGGCTTTTAAATTGTTTGGAATTACTTGCAAATATCCAGCAGGGTTTTTTTTTTTTAGCAACGCAGTCTCTCTGACAGACTCCTGGAATCCATTTCAATCAGCTGGAAAGTTAACAAGTTAACTCCAATATTTCTGGAAAAGTTTTAAAACCGTGTGATTTTGGGATACTGTGTGGATTTAGGAGACGTAACTTTGACACAGAAATCTGGAAATTACTTTATGTATCCTCTTTATTTTCTTTGCAATGTTATGTCATATTTTTAGAATGTATTTCCAATTAGCAGTTATAAGTTTTAATTTCTGATCCCATCTGGTGGCCCCATCACACTACTGGTTTTAGCTTTCTAGTTCTAACCTTGTAGCTCCTGTGTGAGCATAAAGCAGCAAACTTCAGACAGCAGACATAGCTGGTCTGAAACTGTGTGTACAACACTTTGTCCTTTAATTATCCTCAAAGAGTCTTGGGGGTATTGTCTAGTATCATTTATTATACTTATGTTGTTATGACCTTGTCTCTCATGGACAGACCTGGGTGAGCGCATGGCCTGTGGACGGCAGATTGTCCCTACGTCCGTTCAGAACATGAGGCCCAAGGCGAGAAGATGTTGTGAGAGTCAAAGATTCACCGTTCAGAGTTTCGCACAGAGATCCATAATCGCATGTGGATTACAAAAGCACATCACGAAACTGCTCAGTGGGATTCGAGTGTTTGCATTTAGACCCATGCCTTTAAAGCGAACATCCAGAGAGCAAGGTGAAGATGGAAGCCTCTAGTGGAGACAACAACCTGGACCTTGTTGGCTTGCGAGAGATAAATACTGCACGTCCATTGAAAACTGCAACACTTCAGTCGAACCCTTTCTCTGCTGAGGGAGCCACATGTCCGCCATTAAGAAGGGGGAGTATATGCATCACTGCATGAATACACGGCCCAAGTTTGAATGCACTTTAGTCTGTGTTTTGGAGTTACTGCTTGTGGAGCTGAGATTTCATTTCTAATATTTGACTGTAAATATAAATTTATATATATATATTTTCATTTTGATGAAGCACACACTATATTTGTATTCAAATATATATTTATAGCAACATAAACATAGAAATAGTTTTACTACTATTATGTACGTGTTCACGTGAGAGGTCTAGAGACTTATAAGGCAGACCTCACATTTGGAAACAAAAACTGAGACCATGCACTGCTTTTTTGCACAATTTTGTGTCTCTATTTACTCAATAGCAAACTCCTAACTGATACTGAGACCGCTAGTATCTTTGTGCACTAAAGTGATTATATTCTTACTGAATTTACATAACTGTCTATGCTATACTGAGAAACGATATATTGTCTATGACAAATTTGCCTATCTATAATGCCTTGTCAATATTAGCCTCAAAAGCAATTGAACCAGCGTGCTCTAATGATGTTAGCCCGAGGCTAAACTCCCTTCATCTTTGTTCAATTTTATTTGCTGCTGAATTTAGCAGATGAATTTGATGTATTTCAAGTTTTATTTTGTGACACCAGTTCTGAACCTTGGCGCTTCCCCGAACTCAAGAAAAGAAAGACTTTTCTATTTGAGTATTCTCTACTTGTCCAAGCTCATAACTTTTAAGCATCTTAATAACGTTCCAATCTCAAACCGTCTCGCTTCCCTTCCCAAAACACAATATATATCTGTTAACAAATTATGGCGTACAATAGTCCATTAAATACATATTTTATAGAAAACTAGGCATGGAGCGACAGGGGAATTATGGGCTGATGTGAGATCATGTACTTCTCTGCTGATGCTGATCCATAAACACTGATACAGAACGGTGAAGTGTAGAAACTGGCATTAGCATTACATTTCTTTCTGTAGGATTAAAAACCCAGTCAAATAAATAAAATGCACATAATTAAGCATAGTGGCTTAGCATTGCCATGATGTTCCACTATTCAGGAGTACAATAAATATGTCATCAAATATCGGTCTTAATATAAACATCTGCCCAACACCGATGTGACTCAGATATCATTGTGCATCTCTATAAATGAATCACTTTAGCCATAATAATTCTACACAAGAAAAATTCAACTTTTCATCAGAATTACAGCTCAAAAAAAATCTTAGAATACTTAGAATATGAACCACAATATTAGTGCTTTTAGCTTTTAAGTGGAAGTGTGTTTGCTGTTTTGACTGGCGTTGAAATCACCTCATACGTGTAAGCCACTTAAAATGGATGTATGAGATCCGCCAACATTCGTCAAAGAGAGGGGTGCAGAAAACGCCCTACGCCTCTTGCAGTCTTTTTCAACTAAAAGTGCAATACTGTGGTACTGATTTGTAAAAATTTCCCAAAGATGCAATGCATGTGACCATTAGAATGTAAGGCCAGAAACAGACTGTATTATAGCTCTGCTGAACACAGAAGAAAAAAGAAATAAGGCATTCGTGTGAACGTTGACAATGAAGATGCTGATGGCATAAGAGTAATTGCACTAAGAGTGATAAGTGTATTAGAGATAGCAAGGTTTCTTTTTATGTTTATCTCCTTGGTTCTCCCTGCAAGGCACACAGTGTTTTACAGTTTGTTTTGAAGAGGGTGCTTTCTTTCTCTCTCTGAAAGGTTTTTTTTTTCACAGAGGCCTCGATTTCTAGTAGCTGTTAAAATGTTTTCTTTTTTTCATTTGATCATTTGCACTGGTAATTAACGAATGTAGCTTAATCCAATGACGTACGGTCACGCTTGTCAGGATTTGCTGACTTCATACATGCATTCTTTTCCCAGCTGAATTGTTAAAAGGAAAAAAAATGCATCAGTGCTGCATTTTCACACTGGAGTTTTTCTGTCCACGACCGCCATCGTCAACAGTGCATTGTGTTGAAAACTATGTAAACATATACACAAAATAAGAAGATATGTATACAAAAAAAGGGCTCCAAATGTCTCGTTCATTCTTGAAATAAATAAAAGGAATTTAACAGCGTTGTGTTTTGTATGTGGATGGTTTATTTTTTGCATGGTTTAAGCCAGAGGTTCTTTAGTACCCTGTAGGTTGTTTCTCCTGCTGTAACCCATCCAGGTCACTTCAGGAAGGGCTTGTTAGATTTAGGCCGCCTGGTTTGTTAGGAGTTAGGGAAACTCTAAAACGTGGTACTCCAGAATCAGCACCAGGAACAACTTGTCAAAGCTGCTTTGGTTCCCAAAATGTCAACTGTATAATACTGGACCAAGGTGCAAGTCTTTCTTTCTTTATTTATTTATTTTTTAGTTTAAAACAATGTTTGTCTGTAGGCCTAATGTCACCAAATGTATCTGAAACAGAAATACCTTTTCAGTGAGATCCCAGACAGCAGACTGGGCCTTGATTTGATTCCTTGTCTGGGCCAGCACATCACACTAGACTAATAAGAGTCCCTGAGCACGACTCTTAATGCGGCATTCCCCTTCCTCTGGAACACAATCCAGCTGTAAATGGCTCCGGATAAGAGCGTCTGCTAAATATGTAAATGTTTTATTTGAATATTCAAGGGGTTGATCAAGCAACATGTGCAGCAGTTTGCCTGACATGCAAATCTAATCTTTTGAGCTTAGTCTGTAAAATGTATTAGTTTGTCTGCTCACTTGCAGGCCACCTAGAGGAACTAAAGAAAAAAAGCCTGAAGCATGTGATCCTAGTAGAAAAAAATGAGCAGCATAAAAAGGCTCGTAGTTGTACTTCTAAGAAAGACGCTTGGGACACTACTTGTATTATATATGTTATATATTGTCTCAGCAAAAACAATTAGTACATATTAAATAGATTAATTCAAAAGATTAACATAAAAAAGTCTACTACTGAGTGCTCTGTACTGCACTAGTCACATACCTAATCTTCACTCATGTAAACGGCAGTAGAGACATTCTCCCTGTTCCAGTCTTGCCCAAACTCTTGAGCGATGGGCCCTTTAAATTGCCACACCGTAGCTATACAGAGAGGTCTGAGAGAGGTATGGACCACCCCAGAATGGCTGCACTGTTGTGTCTGGTTGAGTCAAATGCAGCATTTCTTTATGTGTATTTGATAAGATAAGATAAGATAAGATAAACCTTTATTAGTCCCACAAGTGGGAAATTTGCTTTGTCATGGCAGAAAGTGGACAGTACAAAGTTAAGTGCAGCAAAAATTACGAAAACAATAGAAAGTGAAAGCGAAGTGACCGTTCTGATATTCGTGAACACACCACAGCACATAGGGTGAACAGGACAAAATTCTTCCTCTGTACTTAACCCATTCACAGCGCCCGGGGAGCAGCGTGTGGGGACGGTACCTTGCTCAGGGTCCTCAGAGGTGCCTAAAATAGAATAAAATATATCAACAGTACTGTATAAAATGTACTCTATACAATCTAGGGGGCGTGTTGGATGGGTTGCTGCGCGAGTAGAATCTTGGTCCTTTTAGGGGGGGATTGGTGCGTGCAAAGTCTACGCCATTGTCCGAGAAAGAGTAGGACATGTCCCCCCTGCAATAATGGTTCCAGCGCCCATGGGTGGAAGATGTTTTCCGACAGGGATGACAGCTTAGACACCATTCTCCTGTCACTCACAACCTCCACTGGGTCCTGAGGGCATCCTAGAACAGTGGCGCATCTCGGGTCTTTTCCAGAACGTACAGATTGCCAGTCCGCCCCTGGGTCCAGTGATGAGCTAACCGGGGGCCAAAGTTGAGCAAGGACCAGCTGCTCCAGGGGCCTCTTCAGATGGGATGTCAGAGCCACCAGCCTGTAGCTGTTGAGGTCCTTGGGATGTAGGAACTGGTCCCACACAAAAGGTTTTCCAGAGCCATGATACTCTCCCCAGCTTCAATGAGCATTCATAGTAATGACAGATATGCAAGATCAGAAACTCAGTTACACAATTACCCAAAAGCACCCAAGTTAGAAAGTGACAACAGCTCACTTAAATAAGTGCCATTGCCTCCATTTTATGAACCAAGGCTTCAGATTACCAGTGATTCCTGAAAGAAGTTACATAGATCCCAGCAGGTCAAACCCAGAGCCGTAGAGAGAGAGTTGCGACACCCTTTGATCTCACCGCCATATCCGGTCACGTGGTCCATGTAAGCCTCTATAGTTTCAAACAAACGCTGCGCTGCCATAGTCCTGCATTGAGCTGACAGCAGTATTTTAAATGAGCAGTAAATATTAAAATAAACCAGTCACGAGTACACGTGTAACTATTATATTTTTGATGCATATTATCAATGTCAGTTTTGTACTGAAAGTTCATGTTTTATTTTTAAAGGGAAGGTTTGTAGTGTTAGCATCTCCGCATTAGCGCCGATTTACATAATGCTAGTATGCATTGCATATACCAATCTGCAGTATACTTGGGAGTTCTAATGTTCATCATATAACTGATGCATCATAAAAAAATTATAGGATTTAAAAAAAATAATGGCCTCATAAACCTGCCCAAAATGGTCAAAGATGTCAGCATTGTTGATATTAACATGTTGGCATTCAGTATACTTTACACTCTACAGTCTATCACATATCCTTGATATAAATATAATATCAGTAATAATATAATATTAATATAAACGTGTATCAAACAGATATCACAGAAGAACAACAAAAGGCAACCTGCAGTTTTAGGCAACACTTAGCTCATGGAAAATTCATCGAGGATGAATAAGAAAAATCAAATCACTTTTATTGTCACATAATTTATCACTGGTACACAGGTACAATACATATGTGAAATTCTTATGT
>JBBPCX010000018.1:746305-763249 GCA_037974365.1 Hydrocynus forskahlii | reverse complement strand
GAACCCCTTCCTGTATGCCGTTGCATTAGGAATTTTCAAGAAAAAGCAGGATAAGAAAGGAAAATAGAAATAAAAAAGTAGTTGTCCCGCAGGGACAAGTATTCCAGGTAATTTTGTAATCAGTCAAAAGTTACAAATAAGTGTTTTGTTTTTTTGGAACATGTCCTTGACCAAGATCATGCATTTTAATAGTTTCACTCATTCATTTCCTGTAGACACTTAATCCTTACTAAGGTCACAGGTACCCAGAGCCTATCCTGGGGCCAGTGGACACAAGGCTGGGACTCAACCTGGGCGGGGCACCCAGCCACCAGGAGGCAGAACCACCAGCACGCGCCTCCAGAACTGAGTACATGCCTCCTCCCTTGACTAGGGCCAGGTGAACGGCATCGGAGGAGAAACCATGACTCTGAAACATGGGATCTTCAGCGAGCAGGGGGATTAGAGAACAGAGAGAGGATCAGAGAGTACTGACAGAACAAGTGGAGGACAGAGCGATTGGAGAGAGATTGGTTTTGTTTGCTTTTATATTATTATGTGATTTTTGTTCTAATAAAACTCTTTTGTGCACCAGTGCTGGTGTCTCTGTGTGTTCTTGGCTGTGTGTTTAGGCTTCCCAGCCAGTGGGCACACTCACAAAACATACATAAAATTGAATTAGAACATCCTCAAAAGCATGGGGTGTGCAAATGTTTTCACAGTCCTGACAGCTCTATAGTGAGTTCTACAAAATAGTACTGTAATTATGTAGAGTTAACTATTAATCTTTAAACTGGTTACATAGTAACTACATTGGTTTTATAGTTCTGCATCACTGAATTTGTTTTCCCTCAGTACAGTGAATGGAACAATATTCACAACACACATCTGTACACACATTTCAACCTCATGACTGCCAGTGCTACTGAACAACAGTGGACAGTTCAGTTTACTTCACCATTTAACACACTTCAATGTGTTGAATTGTGTGCTCACTCTAATTAACTTACTGCAAACTGAATGCAGGTTCAGATGGAAGTATACTGAAAAGAAAGGGGAGGGTGTGACCAAGAGGGTATTAACCCAGGTTGATTAAAAAAAGCATTCAGTAATTGGACTGGTATTTACGGTGTGTGCTTGTTGTAGGATGGAGATTGTATTTATAAGTCATGTTTTATTTCTGTGTAATGTTTATTTAACGCATTTCATTACATTTAATTAGCCTTTTGTGGCCCCATGAGTGAAACATACATAAACACTCCTTTCCTTTCTGCTTTCCTTAATTTTGCTTGAGCAGTAACACATGACCACACTGCGTATACTGGCTGAGCAGATGAGCATGTGAATACACATTGCTATCATTTCAGACAAAATCAGGCCTGTTACTGAGCAGGCTGACCACTTCCCACTCTCCGGCTTGTTGTCAAAAAAAGACCAACAAACACTAGTGAGAGTGAGTACTGACTGATGCTGAATGATGAAAGGTACACCATTCCTACTGTCAAACACGGTGGTGGATCGCTGATGTTTTGGGGATGTGTGAGCTACAAATGCACAGGAAATTTGGTCAGCATTGATGGCAAGATGAATACAGTAAGTTATCAAAAAATACTGGAGGAAAATTTGCACTCATCAGCCTGGAAGCTGCACATGGGACGTACTTGGACATTCCAACATGACAGTGATCCAAAACACAAGGCCAAGTCGACCTGTCATTGGCTACAGCAAAATAAAGTGAAGGATCTGGAGTGGCCATCTCAGTCTCCTGACCACAATATCATTGAGCCACGCTGGGGAGACCTCAAACATGCAGTTCATGCAAGACAGCCCAAGAATTTACAGGAGAGTAGGAGGGCCAGAATTGGAAGTGCATCCACCCACCTGCTGCCCCAGCAGTCCCGATCGTCCTCAGAGCAACTCGGTGATAGTGAACCGACTCGTTCCCATCGGCTCATCCCAAGGATGGGGAGCATTCTTCTCTACACCACGGGCTCATGGTGAAATCTGCTGCGCCACTGTGTAAGGTCGGTTCCTCTGTCACAACGGGCTGTGCCCATTCGGGAAAGGAGGGGCACACACATACTCCCATCTTTTCTTTCTTTTATTAACTACAAAATAAAGAGACATGATGGCCAAAATACAAACAGGAGGGATCCTGAACGGAAACACAACTCAGTGTAGCATGAGGAAGAACCGATAAAGGTGAACTGAAACAGCAGCATCTTAACAATGCACAAACTCAAGACACCTGAATATAATTATTCTTTGATCCCTGGCCAGCTGTGAACCTTTATTCTAAATGCCAACCAGGGACCAAAGTCCAAAATCATAATAAAAGAGTCCCCCTACAGTCAGTCCAATGGCGGCATCTAGCGGTTGCCGACTGGGGATGTGACATGTAGAAGGAACTTTACTACCATATTCAGTGATGGCTAGCCTAAATATAAGGGTGAACAAATAGTTTAGTTAGTTTAGTTAGTTTCAGCTTTATTTGTCACATGCAAGTTAGCACAGGGGGGAACATTGCAATGAAATGTGATTGATGAGAAGAAGACAAGTTCCTCAGCAGTATAGTAAAAATAACAATAAAAAGTTAAACATGTAAAAAAAAATGTATTAAAAAAAATCTTAAACATCCAGTGAAGAGTTGTGTGTGTGGTCAAGTGCTGTGGTTGAGGTGACGAATGGCTTGATGGTAAAAACTATATTTTAGTCTTGTAGTTCAAGCAGACAGACTCCTGTATCGTCTGCCAGATGGTAACAAGGAGAACAGCTGGCATGCTGGATGGCTGTGGTCCTTGATTATGCTGTGTGCTTTATGGAGGCACCACTGGAGATAAATGTCCTGAATAGCAGGAAGACTCATGCCTGTGATGTGCTCTGCTGCCTTCACCACTCTCTGTAGTGATTTCCAGCTGCTGGCAGAGCAACTCCCATACCAAACTGTAATGCAACCTGTCAGCAAGCTCTGGATCGCGCCCCTGTAGAAATTTGAGGTGATGCTGGCATTCATGCCAAACTTCCTCAGCCTCCTCAGGAAGTAGAGTCGCTGGCGAGATTTTCTGATTATAGTGTCTGTGTAAAGGGTCCAGGAGAGATCCTCGGTGATGTTAACTCCAAGGAATCTGAAGTTGCTGACCCTTTCAACCTTGACACTGTTGATGTGTATGGGCTGGTGTTCCCCAACTGGTCATTTCCGGTAGTCCACTATCATTTCTCTTGTTTTTCTGACATTGAGAGACAGGCTATTATCCAGACATCAGTCGTACAGTGCCATCTCCTCTCTATAGGTCGTCTCATCGTTGTCCGTGATAAGACCTATGATGGTTGTGTTTCTTGTGTGCCGTATGACAGAATGGTCACTCTCACTTCACTTCTTCAGAGTCTGTGGATACCAGAAAGAGAAGTAAAGGCATGTGGATAAAAAACAAAAGAAAGGTACTGTAATAATTGAACCATTTGAAACTCCAGGGATAATGCTTTACAGATTGCATATATTTTGATCAACGTTTAGATTTTAGCATTTTTTTATGTGGCAAGACAAACACTTTCAGATAATCTGTCAGATTCCTATTACAGTTCTGATCATGTTTTTAGCAGGATGTATGACTGTGGAGTCCAATCTTATCCAGAAAGAACCGATGTTACACTCCTGGGGCCTCATGTATAACGCTGTGCGTGGAATTCACACTAAAACAGCGTACGGACAAAACTAGATATGTGCGTACGCCACAAAAATTCCAGATGCACAAAACTGTGCGTAAGCAAAGTTCTGCACACTTTGTCTTTATAAATCCCAATCAATGTGAAATTGTACGCACGTGGCCGAACCCACAGTCACACCCCGACTCCTCCCATAATTATACGTAATTGATTATGCAAATCAATATAAATACTGGCTTTGTTCAGTGTTTTGTATTTAAAAAAATGGTGAAGGCACGCAGAAAAAAAGGAAAACCTCAGCTAATGTGAAATGGAGGTATTGTTCAGTGAAACTGAGGCAAGAAAAATTATTTTGTTTGGTGGATTAAGTACTGGCATCAACAACAAACGAAAACTGATGGAGTGGCACAGCGTGGCAGAGGCAGTCCAAAAATAAGTTCCGAAAGCTGCACAGTGCCCACAAAAAAAAAGGTCAGATATAAAAGTCGACGTAAAAAAGCGAGTAGCGGCTCACCGTAGGAGTTTCAACACCACTAGAGGAGGCAGCGGAATTCCGGGGCTCACACCTTTTGAGCAGCGAGTTGCTGCAATGATTGGGGACACACTCATGTCAGGAATTTTGCCAGCGGGTGAGGGGGACTCCGACATCAGTGCGGGTAAGCTGTTTATTTTTTTCTTACTGTAGCCTACATGTTTGACTTATTTGCAAGGTTAAGATGAACAAGCAGGCAGCAGATGGGAATTACTTATGTTTATTCTGTTTCAGGCAATAGTACAAGAAGTGACCCCCGTGCTGTGGACGAAACTCCCGGCAGTGATGGTGCTGCTGTGCCAAGCATATCTTCGGGTGCTGGCTACACACACTCCCGTGCCTCAGAACCCGAGGGGCGACCATCCGGCCGTGTGCTGACAGAAGCCGTGCTGCAGTCACAAAATGAAATTGTCAATGCCATCAGAGATGTTGCCAGTGAGCTAAGAAATATAAATGCTGCACTGTGTGACGTTAACCAAACATTAAAAGAATTAGTTAACAATATATTTTGTGTTTGATCACCTGTTTTTACATTCTTTCTATTACATTCAAACAAAGTTGTAAAGCTGCCCCATTTGGCGACACATTTGGTGGGTCGATGTCAGGTTCCTCATTCCTCAGCTCCTCGGGTACAGGCAAGCCCCTATTATGTGCCTCATAATGCAGCCCGCTACATGCCTGCACAATGCGACACACTTTCTGTGGACTATAGAGCAGCACTCCACCGGTCTTGTCCAGGCATTGCCAACGGCCCTTAAGATGCCCTATAGTATGCTCTGCAACCGCCCGTGCCCGAGAATGGACGTCATTATAACGTCGCTCTTGTTCACTCCGTGGGTTTGCGAGACGGATGAGAAGCCACGTCTTCAGTGAGTACCCACTGTCCCCTAGGGAATTGTCAAATGGCTGCACCGTACACAAAATTTACAATTTTGGCCCAAAATGATGAAACATAAGACTACTTACCGAGAAGCCAGCCATCATGCACCACACCATTTTCAAGTTTGTTTCCAACACTGCTATTTCTGGAAATGAATAAATCATGGGTTGAGCCAGGCCTTCTTGCCACAACATTAATGAGATGCATTTTTGCATCACATATAATTTGCAGATTAATAGAATGAAAATGCTTTCTGTTTACATAAGCAAATTCATTCTCTGAAGGTGCCTTTATAGCAATGTGTGTGCAGTCGATCGCTCTGATTACATTTGGAAAACCTACGAATTGCGCTTTAATGTTTGCATGTTCAACCACAGTGTATGGACATTTTATATATGTGGATGACAAGCGGTATATACCATCCCATACAGCGGGCATGGCATGACTCAGTGATGACTGAGGAATACCCGATCGGTCTGCAAGTTCACGCTGAAAAGCTCCTATGGCTAAAAACCCGAGGGTGGAAAGAACTTGTCACGGGACAGGTACGGCGCAGTTCGTTAAAGTCTGCCTCTGTAAAGCTGGCCCCAGGTCAGCACACAGCTCCAAGAGAATAGCTCTTGGAAATCTAAATGGACTTAGAAGCCAATCATCATCATGGGCCAGAAAATCAGTATGATCCCTGAATATGCGCTCTCTTCTAATTCTTCCATATGCAATGTCCTCTAGTAACGCAAGGGCAGCCATTGTAGTTGCAATAGTTTTGCCATTCACTCCACTGTTTTATTGTCACATTCAGTTTGATTAATTGATTACAATCAGGTGTCCACGATATACAATTAATTTCGGTCATTACTTGGAGTATTCAAAAGGGAAGACATAGTACCACTGATTTGCCACTAGGTGCCACCCATTCACAAAAACAAGCAGAAACGTGAGAATGTGCGTGGCGGTACCCCAAGTTTAGAGTTTATTTCGACATGACCGTGGAAACGGGCGTACGCAGCATTTTTGTGTGTACGCACCGTTTATACATGAGGACCCTGGCCTATGTCCTACAGATTTGCCAATAGTGCCTTGTTTGTTAAAATACTCAATTTGGCTAAATATGAACAGTTTGGGGTGTACATTTTTAAAATCCACCTGAAATTTACCCTTCTTTGCCTTGTACCTGGATATTGAGCCAATTTATCATATGATTCAAAATTCTTGTTTCCTTTGGTCAAATGGCAGTGGCTTTTAACCTGCATTTTTTAAACGTCTCAGAGCAACTCGGTGATAGTGAACCGACTCGTTCCTGACCGCTCATCCCAAGGATGGGGAGCATTCTTCTCTACACCACGGGCTCTGCTGTGCCACTGTGTAAGGTCGGTTCCTCTGTCACAACGGGCTGTGCCCGTTCAGGAAAGGAGGGGCACACGCAGACTTCCATCTTTCTCTTTCTTTTATTAACTACAAAATAAATAGGCACGATGGCCAAAACACAAACCAAGGAGGGATCCTGAAGGGAAAAACAACTCATCAAATTATATTCAAGACACCTGAATATAATTATTCTTTGATCCCTGGCCAGCTGTGAACCTTTATTCTAAATGCCAAGCAGGGACGAGACCAAAGTTCAAAATCATAATAAGAGTCCTCCTACAGTCAATGGCGGCCTCTGGCAGTTGCCAACTGGGGATGTGTCATATAGATGTGTCATATAACTTTATTAACATATTCAGTGATGGCTAGCCTAAATATAAGTTATACAAATAACTTGGCTGCATTATGCAAAAATTACATTTCTTGAACACTTTCTATCTCAAGTCATCATTTCCATTTATTTATCTATGGCAAGATTAATCAGAAACAGCTGATAAACCACTATTAAGGTGGTCCATCAGATATTGCAGCTTCCTAAGAAGATCTTGTTTTCTGTGGCAGAATCCCAAAGGGAAGTGTTTCTTGTGTGCTGTGGTGTGTTCCCGTATGACAGAATGGTCACTTTCACTTCACTTCTTCAGTCTGTCGATACCAGAAAGAGAAGTAAAGGCATGTGGATAAAAAACAAAAGACAGGTACTGTAGAAATTGAACCAGTTGAAACTAGAGTTTAGATCGGGCCCAAATAATGAAACCCGACCCTACCCGAGCCCGTGCACCTTGTGTCCAAGCCCAGCCCGGCCCGACACATTAACTGTAATTATCGGCCCGAGCCCGATTAAACCCGACAGTTTTTTAATACGTGGTCCGTTATAACTCACGTTCTCAGCTGTGGGTGCGTTCGTAAACTGACACTCCGAGCGCTTAATCATGGCCTGGCCCGGCCCTGCCAGAGGATAGTGGCAGGAAATATCGGTCCAACCTGCGGGCCCGTGTTCGGGCAGAGAATCTAAACTCTAATTGAAACCATTTGATTGCATATATTTTAACCAATGGTTAGATTTTAGCATTTTTTTATGTGGCAAGACAAACACTTTCAGATAATCTGTCAGATTCCTATCACAGTTTTGATCATGTTTTTGGCAGGATGTGTGACTGGGGAGTCCAATCTTATCCAGAAAGAACCGATGTGACACTCCTGGCTGATGTCCTGCAGAGTTGCCAATAGTGCCTTGTTTGTTAAAATACTCAATTTGGCGAAATATGAACAGTTTGGGGTGTCACTTTTTGACCTACTTTGCCTTGTTATTACATGTACCTGGATATTTAGCCAATTTATCATATGATTCAAAATTCTTGTTTCCTTGCGAGCTTTGATTTTTGGTTACGTTATGTGATCAAATGAGGGGATATCTGATGTAAGGGTGCAGGTGGTTTGCCCTTAATAAATGGCACAAATTCTGATCTACCTTTTTGATTTGAACATTTGCTTTTCTGTCGTAAGATTCACTCCACACTCTTGGGGTGGCCCAGCAAATAATGCAGCTTTCTAATACAGCCTTGATTACTTTCAGTGGTGCCAATAACTTCAAATGATGATGTGACAGGAGCATTTTGGTCCATGAACCGTAAAGGAACTTGGCTGTCCAGCAGCTGTGGATATCAAGAGGACATATGAAGGCCCAGAGAATGGTAAAACAGATCTGGGGTCACAACATTTGAATCAACTAGACAGAGATCGGGATGCCTTGATTTATTTTTTTAATGAAAATATATTAAACATATATTTTCCAGTTATGCAATTTACAGTATGTTCTTAACATTACCTCGATGTATTTCAAACCTTTAAACACAGATCTGAGAACAGAATAACATTACAACAAATACCAGATCACTATTTATTTTCAAATAGTACTCATGTTTTGGTTTTGTTTTTTGTTTTTAAACTGGATAGGGATTTTGACTATATGAACAACAACATGTTGTAGTACTTAAGGATATAGTAAGTTTCATTAAACTACTTCTGCTGACATATTCTGATATTTAGAATACAACCAACAGGGTGTTAAAAGGCAAGGAAAAAAGTTTGAGGCAGATGTCGGGGCTTCTTCTCAGTATTGCCCTTCAGTGATAGAACATCTGAAAAAGCTGAGCGGCTGTACAGAGTAGCTGCTGTTACATTACAGTAGAGAGAGAGACAGCTGCTTTTAGCTGGTCTTTGAGGATTCAGTAAAACTGACCATTTTAATACTCTGGGTGTTTATGTTTATGAGGGCCTGTAAACTAAAATTTTCTTGTATTTTATGTTGGTGCCGGAGGTCCAGTTTCGATGTTTGTGTGGTTTTATGTACTGAAAACAGCATATCGGCTGTTTTATGCTAATGTGCCTTAAAAGCTGATATATGTAAATGACCTCCATTCCAATTAGATGCCTCATTCAAAAAGTAATTTGGTATGAAATGCCTATAACTTTATCATGAATGGGCGGGGATAACCTGCTGTAACATAAATATGTGGACATACATTAAAAAGGTTGTTTTTCGTGACGTTAAAAAAATTGTCTCTACAATGTGGGACCTTTACTTTGCACGGAGAGCTGACAAGAAAGAGAGCATTTTGTAAGAATCAATTTCATTATTGGCCACAGACACTGATGGAGAACGTGAAAACAGTCTTCTCCTGAGGTTGACTTTTTCAACCCTTTGGCCGCGGTGACCCTGTCCAGCAGGGCATGGTACTGCAGTGGAGAGCAGCTCTGTCACGAAACAAACCTGTTCAGAATAGTCGGAACCCCAGAGAGAGGAGTACAAAATAGGTGAGCAAGCATTCTGGGAGGAGTAACTCATCTGAACTTTGTGCTTCAGAAAAATGCAGACACCCAATTTTCAAGTTATTTTCTGTTTTATCAAGTTTCTGTTTTGTTTTTTTTGTTTTTTTTACCATATCTGGTCATCCAAATCAAACCTCTTGTCTTTTCCAGCCTCCTGCATTCATGAGTGTGTTTTTTTATCAGGACATGTTAATTAGCAGGTCAAGCTCATTGAATTAAAGTTGCCCAGCATGCTTTGCAGCCACCCTAAACCAGCTCCTCTGCCCACAGCATGAAGTACTACGTGTCTTTATCTGCTGTCCTCATCTTCCTCATGCAAACACACAAATTCATTAAATCCTCATCACTGTTTTTTGATGGAAAACAGCATTAAGTACTTCTACATACACATTTGAAATTTTAGACACCCTTAATCAACATCTCATAATAATAATGACAGTTATAATCAGAGCAATAATTACATTATAGCAATAATAATTATAATAGATCATACCTAAAAACTACTTTTCAGTTGTTTTCTCTCATCCAATGCTCCAAAAAAAAGGAGATATGATTCATATTTTCTTGCCTTGTCTCACTATTTCCCCCCATTCAACCCACACCCGCACCTTACAGAAGTGCAAATATTTACATCAATTAATTTACAACCAATGGCACTGCCCAGTCATAGTGTTTTAGTCCTTTTTTGGGAATAAAAAGCACGAGGCATGGAATAGGTTCATTAAAATGTCCGTTCAGTCTGAGTGGTAGTCCATGCACGTATTGGCCTCAGAGTCCGTATGCGGCCCGGAAACATCTCAGGGCCTTACATGGCCAGTAGCTGGTTGAGGGCCATGCGGAATTGTTGGGTGCAGCCGGACAGCTCCCGTACCCTCTCAGTCATGTCCCGGGCCGCCCCTGGAGAGGGATACTGCAGGGCTGCGGTCTTGGTGCTCATCACAATGTCTTTGAGTTTGTCGCAGAGTGTATTGCTGTGCTGGGCCACTCTGCTGCGCACCTCTGGAGATTTGGCTTGTCTGGAAAGCGTGTCCCCAATGAAGACCAGCTTGTGGGCGCTGAGGATGACAAACTTGCTGTGAGCGACAAAGATCTTGGGCGGCTGGTTGTTGTTGATGGATGAGTAGAAGGCGTCGATGGCGTTGGTCAGCGTGGTGATGTTGGCCTCGCACTGCTCAGAGTAGAACAGCAGCAACTGCCTATCGCCCATGCACAGCTTGCTGCGTGACGGTGGAGGGTGGTGGGCAGGCGGGGTCCAGCCCGATATATCGTTGTTGATTGGCCGAGAGACCTCCTGCTCCAGCCTCTCAAATTGCTTAAGCTGTAGGATGCAATGCAGAGAAAAAAACAGTACTTTACAATGAGCAGGAGAACCAGCCTAATTACTGCAAATCACATTAATATTGTTGTTATAATACAGTGTTGATATTACATGGCAACTTTATTAATTTATTTTTTTTTTCTGACTTCTTTGAAAGGTTAGATGTCCTGAGCAGGAACCTGGAGAACCCTGGCCCTGCACATTTTTAGTAGTTTAGTTCTCTAATGTGCCCAGGATTCGATGGAAAATGTGTGTTGGGAACAGAGAAAACATTAAAATGTGAAGGGCAGGAGGACTGCAGGGCCAGGGTCAGGAATCTGTGCCCTAACTTAACAACTGCAAGTTGTGCAAGACACTGAATAAACTAGTAACTGCAAGCTAGTCTCTTAACAAGCCCCAGAAGAGGTGTGTATTTCCATTTTTTGACCTATTTCCAGTGGCACAATGGGCTTTCAGATCATTCACTCAATCAAACATGTCACTGACAGAGATGAAATACAAGCATTTAACATATTAATTTGGCACTGACATAGCTGTGGCATATACAGGTGGCATACTAGTACATCGTACATCCGTCTCATTTTTTTATCAAGCAATGCCATCCTGACTGACCTGCTGCTGCTCTAGTTGGGTCTTATTGTGTCTGCTGATGCTTCCTTTCTCCAGCAGCTGTCTCTGATTCTTCTCAAACTCCTCTTTACCCTAAGAGACACAAAGTTTATTACACTTACATGTCAACCCAACAGAAACTCAACTGAACAATGCATTTTGAGCCCCAGGCATAGATCCACCCCCACCTTACTCTATTTTTTCTCCTTTTCATAATCAGCTAAACTTAAGTAGCTTATGATGAGTCTTTCTGGTTTGCTGAGCCAGGAGGAATACAGAAGTACAGATTATTGCCAATGTAATTACTTTCACAGCCACAAGGTGGTGGTGTGGGCATAGCAGAGAAAAAGCACAAAGAAGCTTCTCAGCCAACTGAATGTATAACACAAATGAACCCTATCATACTAGTGGTGGACAAAGATGTATAAGGAAATATCTCTTTGGCTGCATAAAATCTTGAAGTCTGCTGCTGTGTGTAGTTTTGGACAGTACCACACAGCACAGCCAGTGCAGCTGCAGCGAGAGAAGATATATTCGTGCTATAAAGAGAAAAAACAGGCCAACACAAATTTAGTGATGATTGATGATGACACCTACACCACTACACTTGGGGATTAGGAGCTGAGACCACATGAAGGAGGCATGAAGACCATTGCTCACTCTGACGGCGGTGCAGCCATATGAGAAGCCACCTGCATCTTAGCTAAACAGCTTTGCTTGGAACCAGGTTAAGTGAAGAAATACCGCCTAAAGCAGAGGTAGCAATTTCATGCCAGCCAGCTTTTCCCTGCTTTAGTGTTAGGCTCCGCCTACAGTGGTAAACAGACTGCCTGATATCCAGACAAATATGACAGTCATCTGCCCCTATGAGCTCCCAAATGCATAATGCTGTACATTTAGATCTTGCAAAGTTACTTTATTCGCACTTGACTATATATTCAGATTCTACTGAAGGACAAAAAAACTGGAATAAGCATGTCCAGGATGGGCACCCATGGTTTAGAGCAGTGACAGAAGAGGAAGAGCCTCTTTGCTCTCACCTGCAGGGCTTCCGTTTAACATACCTTGAAATAAGCATCAAGTGAACAGGACTGCATTTTATAATTTAATACAGTGTAATATAGTTTTGCTATATTTTTTCTACTTATTTACTGGTGATGGTAAAAAGTCAAGTTTGACTTGGACATGCTCCCATACCTGTAAGTGCACATAGTCATAGTCCTCCATCCAGCCCTCCTCTGTGGTCTCGTACGGCCTGTCGGGAGTCTCTTCCTCAGCCGTAAACTTTGGCGGCGAGGGCAGTGGCCGGGACTGGATGTTGGTCCTCTCGGGCACACCTGTCTGATAGGCCGAGACATTGTTGTTGGTCAGCTGACCTGACGCATCTCCAGCATGTGGAACGGGTGGCAGTGGCAGCTGCTGCTGCTTGTTTGTCCGTTTAAAGAGCAATGAGGCATTGCCATGGAGGAAGGATGCTAGCTGCTTGGTGTCGTCAGGCACTCCACGGGCACACATGACCAGCCGGTCCAGGTCGTCCCCTCCACTGCCAGCTGGTGGTGCTGCTACAAGGGCAGCAGGTGCCCAGCCTATGGCGTCCAGTGCCTGAGTATATTTAACCAGGCCCTGGAAGGCCTCCTCCATCTTCTGCACCTGTTTGTTGAGCTTGGCCTGCAGGGTGCGGTCGGTAGCCTGGGCAGCATTGGCCACAGCTCCGCGGGCGAACTCAAGCAGGTCCCTCACGGCCGTACGTAGGCGCTCAGCTGCCTGGCGGATGGATGGCAGACTGGACTCCATTTGCGCGGGGCTGCGCCAGTTTCCGCTGATGAAGGACATAAGCAGTGATGCTGAGCTCTCCACGGCCTGCTGAAGGCGGGAAAGCCGTTCCATGGCCTGCTCCAGGTCAAGAGTGAGCAAACGGCCAGGGCCAGTGCTGTCTCGCACCGGCACCATGTCCAGAGAGGAGGTGGACAGGTTGCTGCGTGTGCTGCCTGTGCTGGAGGCTGACAGGCGCTTGAAGCTGACGGTCAGCTCCTCAGTGGCTGCCGCATCACGAACCACCTGAGGGGGTACGTCGTACACATAGTCACCCGACTCTTCGCCTGGGGCTGGGCGCTCGCGTGGGAAGTCGTAGACATCTGCAGGGTGCTGCTCCTGTGGGCCAGTCTTGCGCAGGCTGGTCGGGATATCGTAGATCTCCTGTGCCTCAGGCTGGGGTTTACCAGCCATTGGAGGAGGTGGCACATCATACACGTCTTCCGGAATAAGTGGTTCGGTACTGGCTTTGATCTGAGAGTCGAGACTCTTCATTTTGGCAAAATGAGGGGGGACATCGTATGTCTCCTCCCTGATGGGACCATCTGGAACATCCTTGCTTACTGACGGAGGGAAGTCATACACCTGGAAGGTACATGGAAGACAGATATAATTGGAATGTTTTTAGACTGCTGAAATATAGGCATTTTAATTCACACTGTAAATCTTTTTTTTTCTTTGAGCATTAGAAAATTCTAAACTTAGAATTATTACATGTATATTACATGTAAGATTTATGAACAGTATAAACTATGGAATTAATGGTATATTTTGGAACTTTAAACTTTATGAACTATATTAAATGTTTTTTTTGTTTAAAAAAGAGAGGAAATTTTGTTTTGGGCCCTTTAAAACATCTTGAGTAAGTGTCTGGCTGAAGGCTAATAGCCATGAGCTGGGATCAAACTCATGACCTGCTGGGACACAGCCAAGTTCTGGTCTGCTTTGTGTGCAAGATCTAAAAGGGTGCTATATTGTGTTAAAGGACAATAACACACAACCACAGAGCTTAGGATCATATTTCACTATTGTTCCAACCACCGCAGCACTCTAAATGAATAAGTTGGCCTCTTGTGAGAGAAACAAGCTCTCCAGCTCAAAGATGTTAAGCATCCTGCATTACAATGTAATCTGATTGGTCCATGTCAAGTGTGTGTGTGTGTGTGTGTGTGTGTGTGTGTGTTAGTGTGTGTATATATGTGTGTGTCTCACCGTTTGCTGGGTGAGCAGCTGGTTCTTGTCCACACTAGGGGGGGTGTCATAAATTTCCTGTGCATCTCTGCTAGTCGGGCCCTTCATTGCCATGGGAGGAGTATCATACACCTGTGGAGGAGAGATACAGGTACAGTCAAAAACACACACTCTCCCTTTTCAGTTATTTTTGCATACACACATTTTCATTCAGGGATTTAACATGCTTATGCGCACAAATAATCAAACATGATTAGACATAATTGAACCATAAACAGTATAGAGAGTAATTCAAACACATTTATGCGCACATGGTTTGGCAGTACAAAAAAACAGTATAATAGGAGTAATTTCTTAATTGCTGCTACTGAGACATAATTCACAAGCTTAATCAAAGAAGTGACTAATTAAATAAGACTTGAGAGAGAGTGTTTGCTTAATCTGCCATAAATATGCTGGCAGTTCTAAGGATTCTCTCTCTTTTCTCCTTCATTCCCTCTCTGGCTGTTTCTCTCCAGGGCCCCCCAGTCTTTTTCTATAGTTATTTTTCCTATCCCTCCTCCTCTCCTCCCACTATTCTTGTCCTTGTCTGTGCAGAACAGACAAATTATTGAGGAAGCTGCATGAAAGACTCAGAGGTACCATAGCTACATGTGATAGAGGACCCACTCCCACTAAACATAAAGGGCACACATGCTCACACACACACACACACACAACCACACACACACATACACACAAGATTAGCAGAGCATGACAGAAGACTAAAACACCTGGAAATAATCAGCAGCCTTGCCAGCCCCCCACCAGTCCCTCTGCTACCTGTCACACTGGCCTGCGAACATGCCTCACACGCTCTGCAGGTCAACAGCACACACAGAGGGAACTGCCGGGTTATAACAGGCAGAGCCAAAGAGTAAAAGATCACAGTCTTGAAAAGAAATGCAAGGGCCCACACACCCAAAAGGACTGTGCTGACTTATTTGGCATATTCAATTTTTAAATGTGTCACCTGTTTGAAATAAATACCTCATAATTACAATAAAAGATCTTATTATTATGCGAACATGTAAAAATTCCCATTATAATTATGAGTTGGAGCATCTCCTCTGAGAAAGTATTTTAACATTACAACATAATATGTTGTAAAACTTACACTGACATAATAATGAGATATTCTCTCATAATTAAGATACGTGTCGCTTTTAGGGAAGTGAAGTGACCGCTCTGTCATTTGTGAACACACCACAGCCCACAGTGTGAAGCAGTGGGCAGCCAGGAACACTGCGCGTGGGGAGCAGTGTGTGGGGCCGGTACCTTGCTCAAGGGAACCTCAGAGGTGCTTAGCAGTCTTGGGATTCAAACCTGATCGCAGGGCGAACGACCTAACCACTAGCCTGCCAGCTGCCAACATACTGTCTCGCAATATTGAGATACTTCCCCATAATTACAAGATGTTAATTTCAGAAATATTTTGTTTGGCCATTTGCTGAAGCTTCATTATTTGCCAACCATACACCATACAGGACATCTAGAGAGTGTCTATAAATAGTTTTAAGCCATTGTCATATTTTTTAATTAAAAACGGACACACACATACACACACAGACTCTGAAATCAGTTGTAGTGCTAACTCAACCCACTGCCGAAAGTGTTGTACATGTGTAACACTTATTCATATGTACATTTTCCTCACTGCTCTATTATTTCATCGACTGCCACCTCAGCTGTCTTTATCCTCTTAGTGCACATGCAAACACATTAGCAAGTATAATCCTGCCCAAACAATGCCATGCAGTGTGTTGTGTGGGCCTGTGGGGTAGCCTGGAGTTTCAGAGAGAAAGAAAAAGAGAGAGAGAGAGGGAGAGAGAGAGAGAGAGAGAGAGAGAGAGATGAATATGAATACTACAAAACCACAATCTCTACATGAAAACACACTGGGCTCTCCTCCAGCTGGAGATGACTTAAACATGTGAAGAAGCTCCATTAGCCTGAGAGATGGCAGCAACTTTGTGTGTGCAGTTGTGTTATGGCATGGCAGTGGGCAGTAAGAGAGTAACACACTGCAGCTGTGGCTACATGCACTGGGTGAAGAATAAGAGGACTTTACGAATGCTTCAGCACAGCTTACTGCTCACACTAGAGCTGGGACTGTGATGTGTGATACTGAGTGATGGCGTGTGTCGATTGCTACCTGCGGTTTTATACAGTGCAGCTGCATCAGATGGTTTAATGAAAAGAATGCAGGTGATATGGTCAGTTTTCCTGGTTCTAAACTGCTGTCCCTCTCATTCCTTTATTGCTGACAGTGTGTCTCTTCCTTTATCCTCCTTCAGTCCTCACGTGTTTCTCATCTTGACTCTCATCTGATCTCTGTGTACCTCTTGTTGTCTGTCTCACTCCATTCTCTCTTTTTCTCCATCCAATTATTTCTGTCTCTGCTCTATCCTTTCTTTCTCTCTCTGTCCTGTCATTTCTCTCCCTGTCATATCATTTCAATCTCTTCCTGTCATATTCTTTTTCTGTTTGTCCTACTCTTTCTCCCCCCCCCCCCCTCTCTGCTTTTGGAGTTTGTGTGTGTGTGTGTGTGTGTGTGTGTGTGTGTGTGAGTGTGTGGGCGTATGTATGCATGGCCCTTACAGTGGGCTTGCTTTGCCTACTTCTCTCTGCTTTAGGGTGGGTGGGTGTTTGTGTTTGTGTGTGTGTGTGTGTGTGTGTGTGTGTGTGTGTGTGTGTGTGTGTGTTTGTGTGTGTGTGTGTGTGTGT
>JBBPCX010000018.1:716850-729350 GCA_037974365.1 Hydrocynus forskahlii | reverse complement strand
CCATATCAGATAAAATTCTAGTTTCATCAAAATACACAAAAGTAATAATCTATATAAAAGTTCTGATTTCATTGCCGGGCAGGGGAAAAAAACAATATTACCCAACAATACATCCCAGTTTGACATCCCAGTTCCACCACACTATCCATCGCGCAAAATCACTCCAGCCAGCTCAGAGATCCGGTCTGATATGGGGCTCAACTCAAAAACACGTCTCGATACTGACAGAAAATGAATTCTAATTGCTGACTTTAAACACAACACTCTTCTCATGAATGTGCTGAGCAGTTCAAAAATTAAAAGGGACTGAGAGATTAAGAGTATGTGTGTGCAGGGAGCTAATGAGAGAAAGAGAGAGAAAAGAGAGGAGAGGGGAGAGCAGGCATGATTAGAGGTGGTCAGCAGTTTTGGGTGAAGGTGTAGCGAGACTGAGCGAAGCAAAGATACATACAGACATATGCTGAGTCAGAGAGACAGAGGAAGAGGAATGGGGAAAGAGAGCAAGAGAGAGAGAGAGAGCACATGAGAGAGAGGGAAGGGGGAAAAGAGTGAGAGAGAGCGCAAAAGAGCGATAGAGAGAGAGGGAAGGGGGGGAAAGAGCGAGAGAGAGAGCGAGAGAGAAAGCGAGCGAGCGAGACAGAGAGAACGAGAAAGAGAGACTGAGAGAACGAGAGACAGAGACAGAAAGAACAAGAGAGAGAGATAGAGAGAACGAGAGACAGAGACAGAAAGAACAAGAGAGAAAGATAGAGAGAGAAAGGTTGGGGAGAAAGAGTGAGTGAGAGAGAGCGAGAGAGAGACTGAGAGAGAGAGACAGAGAGAACGAGAGACAGACAGAAAGAATGAGCGAAAGAGAGAGAGAGAGAAAGGTTAGTGAGAAAGAGGGAGAGAGAGACAGAGAACGAGAGAGAGAAAAAGGTTGGGGAGAACGAGGGAGAGTGTGAGGAGCGAGGGAGAGCGAGAGAGGGAGAGAGGTTGGGGGAGAAAGAAGGAGAGAGAGACAGATGACGAGAGAGAGCAAAAGGCTGGGGGAGAAAGACGGAGGAAAGAGGGAGAGAGATGAGGAGAAAAGAGGGAGAAGTGTGGAGAGAGAGTAAAGAGAGAGAAGAGGGGTAGGGTGTGTTTGTTGTGGAGTCAGAAGTGTGTAAATGACAGTAAAGCAGGTGACAGAGAGATGAAGTGCTGAGGGAGAGATACAGACAGTTTTTTCTGCAGCACTGGGAAACGCCCCGAGACACACTGTACTTCCTGTAGGGGAAAGAGCACTTCCTGTACCACCACCGCCGCCGTCTCAGAGGAAACACGCACTCATCCATCCGCAATTACTCTCCATGGCAACCACAGGGAAAGGGCAGGAAAGAGCGGCTCAACGTCACACACACACAGACACACACAGACACACACAGACACACACAGACACACACAGACACACACAGACACACCCACCCCGATACGCTACTGCGGAAATACATACCGACAGATGAAGATGGCCAGGATTCACTTTAAATTAATGAAAACACACAGCATGAAAAATGAACACATAGGTACACAAACACACACACACACACACACGTGTCTGTGTGTGCTTGCACAGTGTGAGACATGCTCTTATCCCCATGCCTGTCTGCTTTGTGCAGACAGTGGAATGAGCAGATCAAAGGCTCGTTGTAAGAGCTGTCAGAAATCGATGAGAGAGAACTGTTTGGATTACCTCCATGTCCTGCACATGCCCGCGCGCGCGCACACGCGCGCGCACACACACACACACACACGCACACCATGCTGGTGAAATTAACTTCTAGCATTTTTCTGAACTGTATGAACAAGAATCAATAGAAATATCATACAAAACGTGTCTGACAACACAGTGTTGTCCCTAACTCAGAAACAGGTGGGCCGCCTGTCCCCCATCACCACTACTTCTGTTTTCCCTCAGCAAACAGACACACTGCAACATACTGATGGTCATATGTGGTGTTTGAACCTTCTACTGTTTTGATTCAGGCATTCTTCCCACTTACTGGCTTCTGTGTATGCAGGACAGTCCAGCGTCAACCTTTTATACAGTCCACAAGCAGCAAGGGGTCCAATAGTGGTGAACACTTTAAGCCAAGTTCCTGGATATTAAGCCTGGTCTAGAACGCCACTGCTTTGCCAATGATGAATGCCCCCTGAAAATTGTTTTCAGTCTGGGATTAGCCTTAGCCTTTAAATCCACTGTGTGCATTTAAAGAGGAGGTGAAGTGCTTGCACAGAACCAGGATTTTTGTGTTCTATTATGCTTCCAGCAAAACCTGTCATAAACACTCCTGTGAGTCCACACTGAAGATTGTCTCTGTGAAAATCCTATGAACTGACTGCAATATAAAGGAGGTTTACGAAGTGTGTGTGGTACCTTGGTCCAGGACTGAAGGAGGAAGGAGTTTTAGACGAGGACATATTCTCCACCCAAGCCTCCTCTGTCTTCTCCTCCATTTTCATAAAGCTTTTGGCCTCTCGTGAACCAGCATCCACTTCTTTAGTGACCCTAGGGAAAAAGAACACGCACATTACTCGCTGCATCACATCGCATCGCATCACATCAGAACTGCATAAGAAAAGTCACCTTGAAAATGTTCTTGATTAGTAGAGCACACAATCTTTCAGTCTGGCAGGCCAGTACTTGTCTTTAATACCTTTATGTAAAAGCTTTATGCCGGACAAATTACTTGTACCAAAATTGACTGTTTGTAGTGGAGTATCATGAGTACGGTTTGTGCACTCCTGGTCAAACTGCATAATTTGAACACCATCTCTGCATGGAATCAGTGTAAATCTGACATATTTCTGATCATTTCAACACAGAGTTGTTATTTATTTAACATACTGGAAAAAAATAAAAAATAATAGAGAAAATTGGGCAGTGCAGTGAATAAGTCTGGGCATCCTTTCAGTCAGATCTTAGTGAGGCCTCCTGGCTGAAATCAAAGGTGAGAAACGTTTCCTGCAGCCACAGTCTTTTTCTTCTCAATTTAGGACCATTTTTCTTTTTTACTTTTGCTTCTCCAAGGTTAATGTTTGTTTTGGATCATTGTCTTGTTGTACTATGCAGTCTTTTCTTTACTTTCTTCACTGACTGTGGGACATTAGCTTCCAGGATTTGTTGATATTTTGTAGAATCGTTTCTTTCTACCTGCATGCTTAGCATCTGGAAAGGTGCTTGTTTTCTGGAATGCTTCTCCCTATTTCTCCAAACATTCCTTTGGTGTTTGCAGCCATAGAGAGCATTTTAGACACTGACTTTTTGATGAGATCAACTTTAATGCTCTTTCTGAGGACTTCATGTGAATGATGTCTATGTAGTAACACTGCATGGTGGACTAATGTGTCAGTATAGTGCTACAATTCTTCCTGTAGGTCCTTGGCAGTGATGTGTGGTTTCGTAACCTACCCGATCACTGTAAGAGCATTTTTTTTCCAGACTTTTTTCGTATTCTTCCAAATCTTATCTTGATGTTAACTTCCGTTTCATAATGACATTTTCAACAGTGAAAAATCTTGATGTATAGGAGTCAAATATCATTATCCTTAGGTTCAGATCCTCAGTCAGCTTCTTAGAATATAAGCACTGAGATTTGCGGAGCCACATCTTATTACACTCTGTAATTGTCTATACTCGACTTGGCTCAGGGTAATACGTCAAACTCTGGGATGTCAGAGAACAACATAACGCTAGCAGACTAACAAAAGGGTATCCAGTCATTGGCTTGTCACTAAATTCTTACTATTTTCCCCACAATATATTAAATTCAGCAAATAAATTGTGAATGTGTATTTAAATTGGTCATATTTTAGATTTATTATATTTTCACTACAACAAAACATGCATTTTGACCAGGGGTGCACAAACTTTCACATACAATAGCATTAGCCAGTGATCATCAAACTCCTAAGTGTTATCACTGATCAGTTAAAAATGCACCCTTTACCTGGTTAGTTAATGGATCTACTCATACTGAGCAGGATTCATCATATTATTTGTAAGATTCTCATTTTCCCATTTTGTCAAAAAACTGACTTTTGTCTGCCTCTAAAATGTTTTCAGAGTTCTGATTACATCATCATGCACCAGAAGGTGGAGGGAAAAAATATTAAACCGTAATATCAATCACCTGTACCTCCCACCAACATCACCCATGGAGCAAAAACACTCAGAGACCCTACCTGATACTTAAAGATATGTCATGATTTGGAAGAAATACTAATATACAAGACTAATATAACCAGCTAAAGCATGTTTGCAGCCAAGTTATGGCTTATTACGGCCACTTTAAAGCTTCACATACAGCCCTCTCAGGACCACCAGACTCCTTAAGCACTTGCAGATCACCTCTCTAAAGCATGAGCTTTCGATTATGGGCACTAAAATCTTTCAATGACTCTCAATTAATAAAACCTGATCATTTTCAACCAGTCACAGCCTGACCTTCTACTAATACTGTGAACAACACCAGTAATGTTTTATCAAACTGGTACTGGTTTCAGTTATGAAGGCATTAAGGACATTTTTTTCCCTGTGCATATACAAATTGTTCAGGAATGCACACAAAATGCCTTATGAACAAAAGAATAATTGCAGACCAGTAAAAGCACCCTTGTTCCCCAGTTAGTGTTCTGTAGAGCTGTGTTAAATCAGTGATACTACTCTGCCACCTTGTGACTTAACCAAGCAATGCAGCAGCAAAGGCAAAACATACCGAACTTCTTCTCCGGCAAAGTCGAATACCTTCGTGATTGTGACTCTGGAGGGCTCTTTGGGTTTTGATTCTTGCTGTGGGGATTCTAAGGTGTCTATATTAGGGTTATCCGTCTGTGGACAAGAAGAAAGAAAAGGATCAGAAAGGTCGTGAACAACTTGATCAAAATAAACAGAAACAAACATTGCCATCATGAGAAAATCTACACTCTCCTTTTTCAAAAAGTGGAGAAACAAAAAAAAAAAAACTACCTGGCCCTATTTTGGCCTAATTATCACGTCAGGGTGCAAAGAAATGTTTTAGCTCCTACAGCTATCCTTGTATATGTGGAGCAGTCAGATCCCACAGTATGTAAAAAAAATTGAGACAAGGCTTCTTTAAAACAGCAATACCTTAAAATGAAATACCAGTTCAAGCTCATCAAACATTCGGATGGATGCTGAGGGGTAACAATATGTTTCTAAAGAAATAGAACACATTTTGTGCAGTTTGTGAACTTGGCCACTGCGATTCTATACATGTACAGCTCTGGGTGATAGTGTGCAGCTTTATAAATAAAGACCTAAGTGGAAATGAGATGTTTATTTTAAGAGTACACACCTGGTCAGTGGCAGGATCCTGAGCTTTGGGTCTGGGACCAACATCCTTTAAAAAACTAGCCCAAAGATCATCTGCTTTTTTTTTCTGCTTATCATCGTCCTCTTTTCTGTAGCCAGACTTTGATACTTCTTTTGCTTTTCCTTCTTCTTCTCCATTCGGTCTATCTGTGGCACCCTCATCAGCATCGTCCAGCTTAAGCCCTCCTTTTTTCCTTTTCCTTTAGAGAATGTTCACAGTTATGAGACATGGGACTGATTAAAGAAAATAACCAAGGCAGAAACTAACTTCTGGGACGGACAAGCTTTAGAATAAGAGGAATGTTGTACCTCACAGAAAGAGCTTTACTTGACTTCTTCTTCTTTACATGGCTGCTCTGTGATTCGCTTTGGTTGTCTCCATCCAAGCCTTCTTCTTTCTCACACTCATTAATGTCATCCTCACTCAGGTTATCATCTGCTCAAGAAAAGAAACAAAGAACTGTGGAAATTTCTGTCAGGAAACAAAAAAGGAGATAGCTATTACACCCAACAAATGTTACGTTAAAAACAGTTTATACACACCCACAGGTTAGCAATTACATTAAAACAGTCTAAACCTGTGTAATATTTTGAAGGCCCCCCTTGTGTCACCAAAATAACACTGACCCATTAAAGTATGGGCTCCACAAGACCTCGGTGGTGCCACTGGCAGTCCTGGGATTCAAACCCATGGCCTTCTAATCAAAGCAACTCCCTAACCACCAGAACACCCGCTGCCCTGAACCTCCACCTTCTTCTCCTCTACCTTCTTTTAAATATCTGCACTTCTATTGCAATTTGTTTTCTTTTCTTGATTTTCTACTCTTTTTTTCTTTATTTCTACTTTGTGGATTTGAACCAGCAATTTTCTGACTCTGTACTATCGAGGGGGCTGTAAAAAGCAGTGTGTGTGCTGTAGTGTGCTCACGTATGACAGAACGATCACTTTTACTTTCATTTTATTCTTGTGCATGATAATGGGCAGCTGGTGACCTAGTGGTTAGGCAGTTGCCCCTACAATCAGAAGGTTGTGGACTCGAATCCCAAGACTGCCAGTGGCACCACTGAGGTACCCTTGAGCAAGGTACCGTCCCCACACACTGCTCCCCTTGACTGCCCACTGCTTCACTTTGTGAATGGGTTAAATGCAGAGAACAATTTCACACTGTTCACACTGTGTACTGTGGTGCAATTGCAATTATATTAAAAAACTTGACTTGATTGTTGGAACAGCATCTTAAAGAACCACTAAGTGGCTCCATAAATCTCTTGTTTCAGGTTATGGTCCTGTGCAGAACACACAACTGGTAAAACAGAAACACAGCTTAAAAGGTGTAATTTAACTGTGAACTGTAAAGTGTACAGGTCCTTTTGCCACCATGCTAACATTAGCATCCTAACGGCCCACAGCCAGAAAACCTCCTTACCAGAGGGCACGTAGTCTTCATCTTCATTGGAAGAATAATCATCTGAATCGTAATCTGAATAATTCATCATGTTTCTTGCAAAACGACGTTAATGGAAACCAGAACGATAAATAAAACCACCGGCTGTGTAGCCAATAAGCTAACTCACGTTCAGGGAACACAAAGCCTGCGCTGGCTTGTTGTGTATGATCTACAAACAGTATGGCTGGTCATTTGAACGGTTGAAGGCGTTGCTCTTGTCAATCCCTATTATATAAAAATCAAAAATAGCTCAGCTTCTACTATGGCACGACCAAGGGGACAAAATACCATATTGCTCTTTAATAACAAGACATCCCAGTGAGTGGTATTGATGTGTCATTCATATTTGTGCCCTGATTTTAAAGTATGCCAGGTATCATTTACAACTTCAGATGCTGACAGAGAGAGAGAAAGAGAGACAGACCTGTTGTTAGCTAAGGTTGCTGTCAGACTACGTCAGGAGCTGGCGATGTGACGTCAGAGAGGACAGGTCAGTGTGGATGGAGGAGAGTGCTGGAAGCTGCTGTAGCTTCACCATCCGAGCTAGGAGCCCAAACTGCCCGATTTTCTAATGCGGTTACCTGGACTTTCGGGTTGCTTCGCACGTGGTCGCCGTGTAGACTTCGCGAGACATGCAGGACGACTCTAACATCCCCGACATAGGGTTCGTGCAGCAGATCCTGAGTCTGAACCTGGTCCCCAGGAAAAATGCCACCAACTGTGGTAACGACACGTCTCTGTGTGACTTCTCAGGTCAGTGCTGGTTCATGTCTTTGTTTCCAGAAAAAAATAAGATGCTTCTGGCGGTATTTAATGGCTTTTTAAAAACTTTCCGGGCAAACGAACGCTCGAGCTAACACAGCTAGCTTAGCCAGCTAGCCGAGGTAGCTTATCAACGGAGTAGCCTTAGGTTGTTTTCTTCTGATTCCTGTGTTTGTCAAATGCATTTTTGTGAATATACGGGGAGTTTTATGTCATATACTACCAGAACGAATAGTCTGAAGTGTCAGAATCTAATGTACAGAGGAACTGCTGAAACCAAAACAAGTGCTTAGCTAGCTAGTCAGTTAGCTTATATTAAAGCAGCTGCCCTTAGTTCCTATAGATAACATTACTGAACTGGGTTCATCAGTGTTTCTCAGTACATGTCAGCTGTATCTTGTGTGTTTTGCTGCGCATTTCTCCTGGGACTGCGATATGAAAGAGAATACATCTCTAATAGATACAGTGTGTGAATGTGTGCAAGAAATTGGAAAACATGAGGGTAAAGTATCCATCTGTCATATGTGAACATAGCAGTGTTAACAGCGTTAAATTGTTCTCTTTGTCACACTCACCAAGTGAAGCAGTGGACAGCCAGGATTGCAGTTTGTGGGGACGGTACCTTGCTCAAGGGCACCTCAGTGGTGCATCTGGCAGTCATGGGATTCGAACCCATCACCTTCTGATTGCAGGGGCAACTCCCTAAACACCAGACAACCCGCTGCACTTGTGGAGCTGCGTAAAATCCGTTGCATAGTTTGAACCCACTGAACATGTGGGAGTCGTTTGTAAAAGTAGTGTGCAGCCTGGAAACCAGAATTCTGATTTAAATTCTCAGTCAGGACGTCTTAAGTGACATAATAAAGTCCATATGTTTACTTAAATTATTTAATGTCATTTATTAATTCATGATGTTTTTGTAAAGGGTTTGTTTTTACCAGTCTTTTTCTTTTGCTCTTTCTCAGAGATGTGGTATGGTGTGTTCCTGTGGGCTGTCGTCTCCTCACTGGTGTTCCACCTGCCCGCCGCTCTGCTTGCCCTTGCCACTCTCCGCAGACATAAGGTGGCACGCTTCTTGCCGGTCGCCATCCTGCTTATGGGCATTATAGGCCCCATGTTTGGAGGCGTCCTCACCAGTATGTGTCTCTGTTTGATCTAAATATAACAGTAATATCTTTGACTGATCCCACTACACATGCATTAGTGTAATGAACATTTGTGTACTGTAATTAATGTGTAGTGGGTCAATTTCAAAAGCAAATCAGATCACTACTAATAGAGTGATGGTGCTAGTGCTGGTACTGAGTCAAATATAATCTGCACTGGTACTGAATTCACAAAATAATACTTGTTTTTGATGGTTCGTTTTTTAACTGTAACTAATTATGAGTATGAGGAACTGAAGTTTAACCCACATACTGTCGTTTAATAAGGTTTAAGAGAGAAACTGCGGTGAGCTTTACTTAGTTGGTGCTTCAGATTGTTTTGAAACACTTAAAAATTTGGGATGATGGTACCAGAATCAGATAATAGCTTAAAAAAAAAAACGGATTGATTTTGGCTGTATGCACATTTTAAATATGTTAATCTGTTACTGTGATATATTTAGAAAACAGTGATGCTGAATTTTATTAGTATTGCTCAGCACCTCAGTATATGCTAAATGTTCTTTGTGACTTCTTCCAGGTGCAGCGATAGCAGGGGTTTATATGGCAGCAGGAAAGACGATGATGTCTCTGGAGGCCTTGGTGCTTGGAGTGGGACAATCTTTCTGTGTTCTCATTATCTCTTTCCTTAGAGTGTTGGCCACCCTGTAGCATCGAGCCACTGGCCCAAACAGGCTGCCACAATGGAGGAGGAGAGCCATGAAAGACTTGGTTCAGTTTCCCTGGACATCATATGCAAAAACATGGATGCCTTATTTTCCACCTGTGTCCCCACAGCTCTTTAGTTTTGATATGTAGATAGATTTTGTTTTTCTCTCTCTCTCAAAATGTCAGGTTTCGGGTGGCAAAATGGATAGATGAGCACCTACCTTCAAATCAGAGATGGCCTTTGTACACTGGTAGTTTTTGGAGACATCTTGCACATGTGCGCTTTGTATAAAGTAGAACATTCCAGAAGAAAGATGTAATGGGCCAACGGATCTTTAACACTGAGGGCCAAAGAACCACAGCGGGCAGTGTTCAGAGCAACATTGGTTGGTTTCAAGAAGCCCTTTAAATCTTTGTTTTCCTGTATTTTGCGGAGGTGTGTGTGTCAGTCATGACCACAGACATGATTTTTGCACTCCAAATTCACTTTGTTCAGCACAGGTTAGTGTAGAAGTTCTCTACCACCAGGTAAAACAGAACAAAAACTGCTGTTTTTTCGTCTTCTCTGTTTCTGGCAGCAGAATGTCATTTTGACTTGGTAACTCAAAATAATGACTTATTTTCTTGAAATACTACTATGTCAAAATAATGACTTTTTGACATACAATCCAGAAATAATTAAGGAAAATATGTTTCAACTTACTAAGTCAGCCAGGCAGGTGTGAGTTTCCATAGGTTAGTCATGTTTGACTAATCTGTTAGTTTGAGCCTACACATGCGGTATGTACATACTGAAGCTCATTCCAGTTCCTCCTCAAGTTATTGTGGAGAGATATAACGATTTTATGTTTTAAAGAAATTAATCTTATAGGCCAAAAGCCCTAGAGTTGTTTTAATTTTCTTTCCTTTCGTTTTTCTTTGCTTAAAGAGTCTCTTTTATTTGTTGGTTTACACCTCATTTTCTTTTTCAATGCATCATGGTACAGAGGTTACAGGTGAATATAATCTATAACTGATTTTTTTAGTGGCTCATTCTACTATTTTGAGAGCTTGTTTTCCGTTCTTTCCAACATTGGATAGTTCCATTGTCATTTTAACATTTACACATCATGGATACTGTTGAATTGTTAATTGCGTTTGGACTTCAGCATTTGGCCTTCACATTATTTATTTACAGCACACAGTAATATATTTTTGCTTTGATATTAATATGCCCATAAGATTCCCTATGAGGCGACCTCAGTTCGTAATGCCTAATATATGAATGTGTATCAGATTTCAGTGAAATCCCTAATAGACTTTCTTATTCTTTTACCAAAGAGATCTAAACATTAATGTACAGTAGTTGTAAATTTGATATACTGTAATCTTTAATCTTTTAGAGGTTTTCTGCAGCGACCACAATCAAATGACTCCATCTAACTCCAAAAACATTTTTGTGAAATACTTCCCCACCTAAACAGTGCAGCACATAAAGAGGGTGTAAGGCAGCCTCACTACATCTTGAAGAGTGAAGTAAAAGGCTGAATGAGATGTAAGCCTTGCTTTTGACCAATCTACCAGAATCTACCACTCATGTTAGTGCCAGTGACTTGAAGCGACTACACAAAGCATCAGGAGAATCCGGTATTGACATTGATAAATGTATTGCTGAACAAATGGCAAAAGTTAGAATCGTAGTCAATTTATGTGCATCCGCCATCATCCTCTCAGTCTGGTGAAGGCTCACTGGGTGTTGGAGATGTCAGGTCATGTGTCAGACTAAACGGGTGGTGTAAATTCAGCCTCAAATCCGTAAATTATTTTCTCTGATCAAAGTGTAGTGACACTTTGAGTGAACATTTTTGAGTGACCAGCCTCAAAATGTCTACAGATTTTTAAATACATTACCATGCAGCAGGTGGGAATGATATTAACCAGTAACATCATGCTTCACCACCCATCTTCTTTCAGACTCTCCCTGTTAACGCGTTTCACTCGTAAATGTCAATTACATTGTATTTAAATAAAAATCATCTTACTCTTGTAAAAAACTGCTTACATACCAGGCCATGAAAATTAATGAGGATTTGTCAGTATAATTCTACTAGCTTTAAGGTAGCATTTATCTGAGCAACAAGAAACAAAAACGTTTGTTTCTTCTTAAACAACAGGCTTTGGTTAAGCTGCATTCCCTCTTGATACAAGTCCTCTGAAAGTTTTTCCTCCAAGCTCCAGTAACAGTGTGGACTGTTACTGCTGATAAATCTGGTAATCTTTTATGAATGGAGTCCTCAGTCTTTAAGCTGGCTACAGCTGGAATGTTGGCAGTGCTGTTGTCAGCTGTGGAAATCATTGAAAGCAATGTTTTCCTTATTCAGGGCCTATGGTCTTTTACAAATGGATTTATTTTTCTAAAGTCCAGCTTTCCTCCCTCTATAGTGTGACTGCATGTCATCCTTTTGGTTTGTCCTTGACTGTCTTGTTTTCATGAAAAACTGGCTGCGGTTCTTTGATGTAATGTGATTTTCTGGGTTGATTTTTTTTTTTTTTTTAGGGGGGCAAATTTCATTTTTCATACTGTACATTAAGTGCCAATTGTTAATATTTTCATGTAATAAAATATTTCAGATGATAGTTGGTCTAGCTCCATGTAGTATTTGTTGTCTGCAGTGTTTTGTGTGCATGACGACTATACGTTTTCATGACAGCTGCTGTGGGCAACACATACAATCAGATCACAGTACACTGTAAATCTTTGCACTTTTAGAGATTTTCAGTTCGAACAGGATTGTCGCTGGGGCCTCAAGTCTTAGGGTTTGTTTTAATGTTTTCATGGTCAAAGAGATGAGAAGAAAACCTTGGGCCAGTGTTATAACCATAAAAAAAAAAGAACCTCAATTAGATGTTTTACTGCCTATAGTGCAAACAATGTACTGGCATTTTTCACACCCTCCAAAGTACGAATGGAGCTGCTTCTGCCTCTCTAGGCTTAATCCTCCCTCTCCTCCCTCCCTCCTCATCTCTCCACACACAGATGGCTCTCCTGCGCTCTCACTCTCTTCACCAGCCAAATCTGCAGTAGCGCGGCTCGTTGCCTAGCCAGGGGAGTTTTGTGGTATTACAGGGGACTCTGTGTGTGTG
>JBBPCX010000018.1:693115-710494 GCA_037974365.1 Hydrocynus forskahlii | reverse complement strand
GATAGATAGATAGATAGATAGATAGAGAGAGTGAGAGAGAGAGAGAGAGAGAGAGAGAGAGAGTTATGTATATGAATGCATTTTGGCTAAAGTCCCTTTGCTGCGGCCGACTCTCCAGCATAGCATTACATGATTGATCTGACAGAGGTAATTAAATTGTCTTCAACTGAGCCTATAGACGGCTGTAGACTCTTAAAGCATTAAGAGCTTCCATCAGGGGAGGTGTTGAAGGAAAACAGAGATGAAGCCAGTAATTCTGTGGCCCTACTTTTAAAGTTTAAATTGGTTTAAAAAGTGATGGATATCTAAGGGCCTTGTAAGGGCTTGTGGGTGTGAGTTTGTGTGTGAGAGAGATAGTAGGAAGGAAACAGTGGAAGGGAAAAAGCCCTAGGAGGAAGGAAAGGCATTTTCTAGGTCACATGAGCAAGAGCACTGTCCTACTATTACATTACATTTCACATCTATATCCTAAATTTGCCTGTGGTAGGTTTAATTATTACATATTAGTTAGGAATTTGCTGAAATCCAGTGCAACTCCTTGAGCTACTCGAGCTCACGGTCAACATAGCATTTCTATGGCAGAGACAGTGTAATTACGACTTAAGGCCATGAGTTCGATAGATTATTTTCATTTTGCGAGCACGAGCATTCTGCACTCAATAATATAAACTCCAGTGCTGGTTTTGTAGTTTAATGTTTAGTCATTGCATGGTCCTTTCGCTTAGAGTTGATTTTTACAGCTGAAAAAGCACATTTTTAACACTCAAATACATACCACTGTGTAACCAAAAACAAAAAACAAAAACAAAACAAAGACTACTCACTGCTGAAACTCTACAAGGCAGAGTGTAAGGTGCAGCTCATAGCTCCGAGGACAATTAGGAGCAAACAAACTCCAGAAGCAACTATGAGCTATGATGTGAAAGACACTATTGGTGTTAAAATGTTATGGAAAATAATTTGGTTTATTGCAATATGCAAACATTAATATTTCAAAATGTAAGGTTCAGTCCCCAGTCAAGATACAGATTTAATTAAGAGGTCATTTTAACTGTCCAGTCATGTATCTGTCTATTCAGCCTACAACTGTTCTCAGCAGCCCCACACATTTATAAACTGCACAGTACAGGACAACACAGAACTTTGATTCGCTCATTGCAATGGGACCTTTCAAGAAGTGGTGTTTATTAGGCTGCGATCAAATTGTGATGGCTTGACGACTGTGTCAGAGCATCACCAAAACACCACGTCTATGCAGTGGTTAGTACTGCACGTACCTAGCGTGCAATAACTTGGTTGAATAGTGGATGTTGATTTAAGTTTAGCTTTACAGGTTTAAGAAACAGATGTGGACTACTTGAGCACTGATGTACTGGATAAGAGCGTCAGCTAAAAGCCGTAAATGTACTACAAGTCCAAAGAAGGACAACGAGTGGAGCGATGTTAAAATCATGGGTGCCCAAAGCTCACAAATTGCTAAGATAAAACCATGTAAGAACACACTGCTTGTTATTTCTGGAGACACACCGAACAGACTGCCTACCATGACCCCTGTCCACCACAGAAATTCCCTATAATGAGCATGTGATCATCAGAACTAGACGATGCAGCTATAGAAAAAGGTGGACTTCTCTGGACTTCTCTGTTACACAATATAACTTTATATAAAGTTACACAATATGTGTTTGTGTCAGCAAAGTTGAGTGTACCTTCAGTTACAGATTGTGCTCTCTCTGCTCTCTCTGCTCTCTCGCGGGCGTCTGTGGTGAGCACCCTGCGGGGCGACGGGGCAGGCGGTGTCTCTTTCCGAGGTGAGGGAGTTGGGGGCTCTTTCTGCTGAACTTGGGTTGGTGGTCCGGCATCTACTGCTGCTGGCTGGACATCTGGAGAGGGGCTGGGCTGCCTGGGGGTGGGTATAATGGTCTGGAAGGCAATAGGGGTCTCACTGGGTGGGACCAAGGTGGGTTTAAGGGCTGGTTTAGGAGGCAGAGGGCCTATGGGTCGTTCTGGAAGAGGCGGACGGTCTGGACGAAGAGGCTCTGCATTGCTTCCTCTCACAGGCCGTCGGGTGTCTAAGAAGAGACGGAATAGGATTAATGCAACTGTGCTGTAACTTGACTGTAGGGACCATTCTGACCCAATTTTCTTTTATAACAAATCAGTGCTCCATCCAATTCTGTTTTTCTGTTTCAGCCATTTTACTTCATTGTACTTCCTTTGCATAGAGGTGGGTGATAAATACATTTCCGTTCTCATATACAAAACACTTTTTTGATCATATTGTGGATATGGTTGTTATCTGAAGAACACTGCATTACTAGCACACTTGGTCCACATTTTAAGCACTTACAGCAGTAAGGCACATTTTCAGAAGAAGTGGTTTAAAAGTCTACAGTGGGGAACTATTTTAAAATGGAAAAAGACAACAGCGCAAGCTCCACTTAGAATAACTGTAATTTCTGCAATGCTTCAATGTTTCAGCTGTAGTTAAGTCTTTCAATCAGGCATGATTAAACCTGCCAGAAGGTAAAACTGCATGGCTGTTACATACTTAGCAATAACAGTAAACTCAAAGCTGAGTAAAAGAAGCTCTTTGCCCACGATAGAGAAACTGTAAATGCTTTAACATGGTCATCAGTTCAGAATGTCATGCTATGCAGATACTAAATGATTTTACTGTAGCATTTTAAAGTAACTTTAAAGTAACTTTTTTTACTAGCTTTAATTTGAAATGAGGTGTGCAGCTGTGTGATACACAGATCAGATCAGTTTTCTGTGTGACACATACTCAATAATAAATTACCGGATCTGGAGCAAAAACTTTATCAGTACATCCCTCAGAAAACTCGGCAATCAAAAACCAGGGCTGTAGCTCACCTGAGGAGGTGGACATTGTGCGGGGCTTCGTGTAGGTGGGCGGAGGCTCTGGTTTGCTGTCCAGTATTGCCCCTAAATAAAAAAGGCAAGATATATTAAGACAACATCATAAGAATGTAAGCAATAGCCCTTGGGGCAAGAACTTATCCAATGTCAATGCAAGATCTGAACAAACCAGCAGACAAAGTTTTTTCTTAATGATTTACAAGCTTATCTAAACAAATGTGGCTCTATCCAACAAGTGTGTCACTGTGAGCCTTATGGACACTTTTGTCCAGCAGCTAGAAATCCATTTAGTGGGTGGAACTCTCTCCCGCTTTTTAAGTATTTTGAAGAACAACACATTTTCCAGACTGTAAACTGTGTCATCTAGCTCACTTTTGCCTCTCAAAGGTATTAGATACAACACGGCAATAGCTTTTGGCACCCATCGATATTGAAACTATTTAATGGGGCGTCAAACAACTGCTTGATGGGGCTTTTTTTTTGTCCTAACAGACTATTACTGTGGTCATCTTTATTTTCAGGTCAGACATGGTTCTATATACAACAGAGAAGGTTTATTTCTACTGGATGGCACACCTGCCCCTAAATTAGGCTCTAGGGTTGAAAATGATGGTTTCCTCAGACCACATCCTTCATATACACAAACACAGCAGGGAATCTCAGTGATCCATCCTGACGGTTATGTGTGATCCTGAGCTCTGGAGGTCATCTGGGGTTCTTAGTATTGGCATTCAGAAGAGCAGTCACGCTTTATGAGAGCAGCAGGTCAGAACACTCCACTTTATTAAGCTATAAGCCATCTCCTGTTCAATAGACATACTGGATAAGCCACAAATTGCTTCAATATGCTGGGCTGTCTCAATCAGAGCTATGTAACACTGTGCCCAGAGATCCTGCGCAGTCTAGCTCCAGATCTAACACAGCTGGTTCAGCTAATCAAGCTCTTCTGGAGCATTAAAGCCAGACACTTGATACCAAAGCTTGAGGACGAGTACATATTAAGAACTGGCACTGGGATCCTGTCGTAGATATTATTTTCCTAGATAGATAGAGAGAGTGAGAGAGAGAGAGAGAGCGAGAGAATTATGAATAGGAAAATGAATAAAATATGTAACAAACACAATGACTGCCAGTATGTACGTACATAAACTAAGTGTGGGTTTCCCAGAATAGGGCTTAGCCTGTGAGTGAAATTTTTTTAACACTGCAGTGTAAGACTGAATTCTTGCCCCTTAAAAGCCCTTATAGCTGGGGCATATCACCTGGGGGGATGGGGGGGGTTTCAACACCCCCACTTTTGCTGAAAGGCGATTCCATCCCCCCCACAGTTGGCACGCCGACGTATTCTCCAAGGCACGCAAGTGATGGTGCTCATCAGTGACAAGGGAACGAGGCAGTCTGCTATGTCCCTCTGCACACTCTTTTTGAGACCTGTAAATCACGTCCGGCCGGGGTTTTAGAACTGTCGGGGATTTGCAGCGCTCCTCACGTCATGGGCATCTCTCACTAACTAGTTACTGTCCCACACTGTTCATTTATCTCTCACGCTGTGGACCCGACAGCACGTGTATGTTTTTGTAAATCGTTAGTGAATTTACAGGCGTTTAGGCATTTTGTACAGCTGATATCAAGCACCCCCCCACATTGATACTTGATACGCCCCTGCCTTATAGCATTGCTATGTTTTATTTTTCATTCATGTAGAAACTATTTATACCTTTGAACCAATACACTCAGTGTAAATTGCTAAAAGCAGACAGATAAACCAATTTTAACTAAATACATTTTCAGTTATCACATTGCAAATGTAAAGCACACCAGTGTGGGTCGAACACTAAAGCCCTAACAACACTGGTGCCCCACAAGGATGCTAACATTTGTCTCTCTATGCAGCACAAGTCACATCTAATATCCTTGGAGCGTGCCGCCTGAGACCGCCACCACCGCCACGCAGATCTGCCAATGCAGCACATCTCCAAATGCAGCAAAAATTCTCCAGTTACCAGCATGGAAAGCTCTGTGCTACAGCGATGGTGTTGATGATGAGGATGATGAGGAAGAGGAATAAGAGAAGGGCCTTACCCTCTGAATTGGCTTTCCTCAGCTCCTCGTCTTTGCTCTGTAAGAGGATAATACAGCTTTAATTGAAATGTCTGCCACTGCATAATCCCTCATTCACCAAGGAACCTTTTTACCTTGTGCAGATTAAGTGATGTTTCTGATATTGTGGTTGTAGCTAAGAGGGCGGATATTACAAGGCAAGGCGGCAGTTAGACAGCACAGATCAGATGGCAGTAAATGATTTATGGTCAATAATGAATGAGGGGGAGGGGGGTTCCAGGGTGTTAAAACGTCTCTTAGATTTAGTACAAAAAGAAAACGTTATTTAGAATGAGAGGAATTTTGTCGGTTGATACATCTATGTAAAGAAAACAATACAATGTAATTGGATGACCTAAGATGTGGGTGGAAGACTAATCACTCTTGTAATTCAATTAGTACACACCGTTAAACAGGCACTGACAAAGCTCAATAATAGTGTCCCGTGCACTCTCACACACCTGGCTCTTTTTGGAGTCGGACGGCGGTGTCTTGGTCACCCCCATGCGGTGAAGCATAACATGAAGCCGCTGTTCAAAACTGGATGAGCTTTCAGACGAGTGCTTCTAAAAAAGGGAGTAGGTGTGACTAAAATGACATGGGTTACAGGGAGCATTTTTCTACAAATAACAGCAAATGTGTCTAAGGGTAGTGTGAAAACAAGCGCGCCACTTTTTAATGATAGTGACACTGCCCTGGAGTGAGTCACATACTAAACAACTGTGGGCAGCTGGCACTGTCTTAAACATACACTGTCAAAATTATCAAAGGCTGCATCCTCCAATAACCTCAGTTGCCAGGCTCAGTGCCACACAGCATGTGTTCGTCTGGCGCGAGAGGTGTTCTTTTAACAAGACAATCTAATATACAGTCTCATATATAGTTTAATGTGTTCTATTATGTTCTGGCTTTAGTAATAAGAGCAGCTTATGATGCATGAGAGCCACTACTGATAACCACGAAATCAATGAAATCATATCTGCACCAGCGCTGATCTTAGACTCTGGGGCGTTCAATGTAAAGAATCCCCTACAGTATCACTTCCACTTAACACTGAGCTAGTGTCGGTCTTTTCCTCTTCTTCCAGTTTTTCTTTCATTTATGGTGACCAGGAAGGAATGTGTGTTTCACTGGACTGATGGTTACACCTGATGTATGGTGCTGCTGTCGGGCAAAAACCTCGTATCCCAGGGCTTCATTTTCATTTTTTCCAAAAATGCTATTGGTCACTCTTTACATCTGTCTATTAGTTTTACAGATGTTGAAGCATGAGGCCCATGACATGTGGGAGCAGAGAAGAGTATAAGCAAGCAGTTGGTTGGAGTGCTGTTTAGTCTAATAACTGCCACCCAGTCATAGTCAGGACTGTCTTCAGTAACCTGTTCATAGCACATCATCTATTATAACAAGAGATTTTGGAAAATGTACTCAACAGGAAAATCTGAGCAGATACACAGCCACAATAAACTTTGTAACCAGTAAGTTGATGATAATGCAGAAAGGTATTATATAGGAAATGCTTATGCATACACTCCTAAGTTAATTTCTATAAATATATATGAAACATGTAGGTTCACTGGTCATTTTGGGTGGTAATTAAAATGTCTGTAGACGAAGCAACATCTGGTTTCTATCACTACCAATGTTAAGACGTTTAAGTCAGTGCCAAACTTCCACTTCAAACCAAAATTTTAGTTTACATCTGAGCAATTAAATTCTGCTAAAATTTTGAGAACAGAATGCTGAACAACACTGGCTAAAGCTGGGGTGGCCAAACCTGGTTGCGAAGGCCAGTGTCCAGCAAAGTTTGGTAGTTCTTTCTTCAAACACACTCACTAAACCTGGCAATTAACAGGTGAGTGGAATCAGGTGTGATTGAGCAGGGAAATCACCAAAGTGTGCTGGACAGTTACCCTCCAGGACCAGAGTTCGGGACCCCTGGGCTTAAGCAACGAGTGGCATTTGAACTTGTTCATCTAAACTACATGAATAAATCATACCATCCTGTTTTGGGCTCCTTTTCCCATAAAGCAGCGTTTTTGGTCTCTGCTGACTGAGCACTTGGAAAATGTCCTCAATAGCTTTTGTGTATTTCTTTTTAAATCAATATAATTTAGAAGAAGATGTTTATGTTTGAACATTGTGTTGACGTAGAAATAATGGGTTTTTCCTTTTTTAAAAAATAAAGCACTGTAAAACATTTCATGTTAATTACTGAGGAACAAATAAACACATTGTTTCCAGATTAATTCAATCGACGGATTGGTCATGTTTTGACATAATTGATAGTTGCAGCCATAAATAAAGTGAGATGATATTGTTAGCAGCAACAGAAGATGGTATTTTCAACACCAAAAAAATTAAAAACCTATTTAGCACACAAAACACAAAAAGAGGCAGGGAACCACTACACAGTGACATCATTACACCATTACCTCATTCCTCTAAATATGCCAGTAAGATCACCTCCTTCATCAATATTCATAATAATGCGTTTGAGTATGACTGGTTGAGTAGGCAGGGTTTGTTACGTTTTAGACACAGCCACAATCGCACCTCACACAGAGCTCTATCAGAGAGCATAATGCTTTGTTAAAATATTGACATGGTTAAATGTCATTAAAACATACCCACCAATTAATGATGTCTCGTGTGTACTCTGATCATTTAGTATTACTGGAAAACACTTTTCTCCCTCCCTCCCTCCCTCCCTCACTCCCTCACTCCCTCATTTTATGCCACACTCTCATACCCAACAATAACATTATCTTACCTTGGCCTGTATGGCTGCAGCGTCCTGCTCTGGCTCCAGCCCTGTAAGCAAGATGAGGGACTGAGATTTACCCTCACGGAGTGAGCGGCGCGTAGGCTTGGGCCTCCTCTCCCCATCGGGGGTCCGGCTCTTCTCCAGTGTCCGGCTCTTCTCCCGCTCTGAGGGCAACACGGCTGCTACCGGGCTGGGGGTTTTGGTCGGGGAGGTGGGGGCAGCAGGAGACAGTGCTGGGACCTCCTCAGTTTTGGTAGGCGAAGAAGCAGGGGGAGTGGGGGTAGAGGCAGGGGCGGCTGACGGGGCGGGGACGGACATGAGGAGAGGTGAGGGAGCTCTAGGTGCCATTTTGTCATCTACGGCTGGTGCTGTGAGGGCTGAATCTGTGATAGTGGGCGTGGGAGTAGTGATGAGTGCCTTGACGACGCTATCCTCCTCTGCTTTCTCTTTCTCCTTCTCTCTCTCCTTCTCTCTCTCTCGCTCCTTCTCCCTCTCCCTTTCCTTCTCGCGCTCTTTCTCTGCCCGTGCCGCCTCCCGGAGGGGTCGGATGAGGTCTGCTATTGAAGTCTTTTTGACCTTTCCCTCCGGGGCACCCTCGCCCTTGGCTCCTCGACCAGCACGGACCTTCTTAAAGGCAAAAAAGTCACCAAACTTCTTCTTAATGTTTTTGGAGGGGGCTGTGGAAGGTGTGGGGGTCGTGGTGGTGGTGGTGGTAGGAGGGGTGGCTGTGACACACGTGGACTCTGCAGGCTGTGCTTTATTGAGGGGCTCCTCCCTCTGGTGCTTTCTGAACGTGAGCAGAGGAGAGGCATGAGGGGAAATGAAGTCTATTGGCAAGGATGTTTCTTTATTAGTACAAGCATTATTAGTGCAAGTTCATCATATGCATAAAATAATATGCATGTTCTCTATTCAGATGTATATTATACGTGCAAAAGGATTCAGTCATTTCGCCTTATTAGCTTATCCAACTACTTTAAACTGCACTCACTGCTGATGCAGGGACGGTTGAATTGGACGCACACAAGCTACAAATCATCATGAGCAATGCTAAGCATTAGCAAAAGGTATAAAGCTCGCCGATATTGGCCTGGAGCAGAGATATTGATTTGCTTGAAGTGATGAGGCACCAAACACCTGCAAAATGAATCTTTGCACTGCTTCCGAGCCTGAAATGATTGCCCAATATCAGTACCTGACTTCAGTGAAAACCCTGCGGCTAATTGGAATCAATACTGACTAGTCAGCTTGTCCGATCTATTTTGTTCTAATTTTCCCATTATAAAAAAGTACATATGCAACCACTGACTACATACGTAGGCTAAAAGTATGTTGCAGCCACCCTCTTCTTCAACAAAACAAGGTACAAGTCAGTAAATAGTTGAAACCATTTCCCATGCTCCCACTTGTAATTATGACTTGACGTGATGTTCAGGCGTGACCTTTAGGTTGGGAACTCATATTTCAGGCCAATAGCACATGAAGGCAGTGTAAATCCCATCAGTAATTAAATCAAGCCCTTTTCCAGAACTCTAGACATTGTTACTACAGTTAGGGATTAGACTAACTTCCTATTAAAACCTATAATTTGGAAAGAAATGTTGGACAAACAGGTGTCTGGATCATTTAGGACATACAGAACGTGTGATAAAGATCTGAACAAATGCAGAGGTAATCAGTTCTGGCAGTGGAGGGTTCAGTACAGTTCAGTGATGTCCCTAATCAAACTTAACAGATGAGTTGAAGCAGGGCAGGGTCCAGTTGTGTTAATTTCTCATTTTCTTCCATGGGTTTGGAAGCCATGTTGTGTGATAATATTATAAAACAAACACCCTGAACATAACTATAAGTAGAAGCAAAGCTAGCAATGTAGAACTGTAGAAAGAGACTGTAGAGCCAATGTTAGAATGCTAAGGTGAATTGCAAAGAGAAATGTGATGAAATGAGGTGTATTTCAGGGGTCAGTTGAGATGGAGTGAGTAATGAGGCCCCAAGTTCTTTTTAGAATGGGCATAGCTCAAGATGTTTGAGAACCACTGCTCTGCTCTGACTGTTCTTCATTTCTTGTCTAAATTGATCCATTATGTTAATATGAAACGTGGCTTTAGGCAGGCAACATAATGTACATGATGCTGCCAATTTAGCTGAATTTATTCATTTCATTTTTATAGCAAGAATGGGCAAGTTCGTTATAAACTACAGTATTTTCCCATGTGTAATATTAATATATTAATAATAATATGCAACGTCATTACTAGGGGTGTGCTGATCTGATATTAGTATGTGTATTTGTCCAAAACAGGTCAAAATCACTGGATTCGATATTAGAAAAGCCTGAACTATCACGTAAATGTTTAACTACACTTTGGGCAAAATGCTGTAAAGAGTGTAACGCAGATGAACAGCAAGGCTATGTCTCAAATGGTTCCACACTATGTATGAATTACAATACAGGCTCCTGCACCCAAATAGTGTGTAATATGTTTACCATAGAGCCCTTGGTGATGCAGTCATGTATGCAAAATTCCATAATTTACATACCGTACTCTAGAAGAAGCAGAGAGCCATTTCAGTTTCAAAGTGCACCCAGTGTACTGTTAACTGCTAGTATTGTTAGCCACTTAGTTGTTTAAGAGAGGGAAAAAGACAGACTCAGATTGGTGTGGGTATCAGTAGATGCTCAAGGTTGTGGTTTCGGTATCAGACATTAAAAGCGGTATTGTGTCACCCCTAATTATTACATATGTGTTTCCATGAACAAGCCCTGCTCAGACCTTTCTTAGTTGTTTTTTAATGTACCTTTGGCTGGTATAGTGGGCTAATGGGACAAATATAGCAGTTCAGACTGTTTAGTGCTACCGGCCTCAGGTGTGTTTGAGCAAGGAAATCACCAAACTGAGTTGGACTCCAGCCCCCCAAGTCTGCAACTGAATACCCCCGCACATTAAGCCTAATGATAGTGGTACATTTTAGTAGGATTACTCACAGGGGGTCATCAGGGATGATCTTCTTGGTGAAGAACTCCTCTACGCCCTCGTCCACCCTCCCCATGTTCTCATTGGCTTCATTCTCACTCTCAGCTGCCTGCTCCTAAACACATACACACACACAGAAAACAAATACAAGGTCACTCACTGAGACTGACAGATCATTCAAGGTTGACGTGAATGCAGAAATCTGATCCTTACCAGCCAAACCCTTTAGCTGAAAACATGGCAGAAATGATAGAATACAGCCACTCTGAGTAACACTTTTATCTATTTCAGTTTATAGAGTGGGTTACTGAAGGATGTTCGGTATGCTACTTACATCCACATATCACATTCTCATATTCATATGCAGATTTATATGGCTCACACACTCGTGCGCGCGCACACACACACATACACACACAAACACACACACACATTTGCAGATTACAGCAATGACTTTGGTTAATAGGCAGGGTTGGTTTTATGTTAACTGTGATTGTGTCCTCAGGCACATCTGTCTCTATTGTCCCAAGAGAACCCAGCCCCACGCTTTCTCCCAGTCTGATCCCCCTTCTCCTAATGCATTTAGACCCCTTAAATACACACAGGCACACAGAGAATGAGGGCACGCTTGCTCATCATTTGGTGTATGTATCATGTAGCCATGGCAGTAACTCAATAACAGAAGGAGCCATCTTTAACATTGAATTAGGCTAAATTAGGCTTAATACAACATCCACACGCTGTTCTGAGCAACCAAACAGTGTGGCTGATGAGAGCGATTTGTTCTTGAGCTGATGAAGGTGTTCCACTACAATGTAGGATTTTGTCAATAGCTATGTTTCTGCAAGGCAAAAATGTCCTTTGGATGGAAATATGGCTATTGATTGTTTCTAAGAATTACAATACTGACATCACATTTTCAAATAGATAAACTAAGGATAGGCTGATTATTCTTGGACGAGACCAGAAAGAAATGAGAGATTTTGGAGGTAACACTGAAATGAGGGACTATTTTTGTTTGCCAGGAGAGCCACAAAACAACATTTTCCAGCTCATGACTGCAAAACTTGATGACTCCACCTCTAAATGCTGATGTTTCCATACACAGGTGAATATTTACATCAGAGTGAATAAATTCCTATGGTCCACAAACAACACCAGAGAGTCTTTTGTCTATTTGAGTCCTCCTGCATAGACTCTCAGGGCCTTCAGGCAGAGTGGGCATTATAGGCAGGAGGTAGAGAAAGAAAGTGAACGAGAGCGAAAGAGAAGGGGAGCGAGAGAGAGAGAGAGCGAGAGAGAGACAGAGAGAGAGAGAGAGAAAAAGAGACAGAGGGAGGGAGAGAGCAAGAGAGATAGAGACCACTGCAGAGCTATAGCAACCTTATGCAAATGGGGCGCCACACGCCGCATGAGAAATGGATTATAAATCATTTAGTGCCTGGTGGCCAATCAGAGTGCACGGCTCCTCATCACTCCACTGCATCTTCAAAAAGAGGAGGCGGCACGGTAGAGAGGTGTTTCCCACACATTCTTTCTCGCACACATACACATTTTTGCACACAGCGCACATAAAACACACACATACACACACACACACAGGATAAACAGAAGCATATATATGCACGTGTTCTGAGTTGCTAATTTCTCCTGATAACACATTCAATTTAAACAACCCAATCTCCTGCCTGTAAGAATGTGGAAGTAACTGTACTGCATCCATTATGCTTAGTAGAGACTATATCAACAACACTAAAACCAGTGAAAGATGATGTGAATAATATAACTTTCTAGTTATAGCGGCTCAAGGGGTGGTGTATATTAGCAAGTGAACATTTAATTTATCATTCACATTGGGCAAACATAAAGATCTGAGTAAAAAGGGCCAAATGCGTATGGCTAGACAACTAGATCAGAGCACCTCAAAAATGGCAGGTATGCAATGGTTAGTACGTAATAAAAGTAGTTAAAGGAAGGACAACCGGTGAACCAGCAAAAGGGCCATAGACGCCCAAGTGTCTGGTCTACTGTAGTACAAACTGCTGAAAAAGTTAATGCTGGTTATGATAGAAAGTTGGGGCTGCATAGCCGCAGACCAGAGTGCCCATGCTGACCTGTCCACTATCGAAAGAATCTACAGTGGCCACATGAGCATCAGAACTGGACCATGGAGCAACAGAAGTTTTTATATCATGTGGACATTAAAGTATGTGTGTGTGTGTGTGTGTGTGTGTGTGTGTGTGTGTGGGTGTGTCTTCCCTGGGGAAGAGATGGCACCAGGATGTGCTACAGAAAAAAGTGTGATGCTCTGGGCAATGTTCTGCTGGGAATCTTAGGTCCTGGCATTCATTTGGATGTTACTTTGGCATGTACCACCTACCTAAACATTGGTACTCCTCTGTACCTTTTCATGGCAATGGCATTAATGGCAATGGCCTCTTTTAGCAGGACCATGCACCATGCCAAACTGCAAAAATCGTTAAGGAGCTGTTTGAGGAACAATCAAGGAGGCTTGGCCTTGAAAATCTTCAAATGTCAATTCTGTCGAATATCTGTTGCATGTGCTAGACAAATAACCACATTCTATGGAGGCCCTACCTTACAACTTTAACAGGCCTTAAATATCTGCTGTTAACGTCTTGGTGCCAGACAGTACAGCACATCTCCAGAAGTATTGTGCCTCAACAGGTCAGGGCTGTTTTGGCAGCACCAGAGGACCTGCATAATATTTTGCAGGTAGTTCTAATGTCATGAATGATCTGTGTTTGTAATAAAATAGCCACACCTCAGACACCATATTTAACATGCTCAATTATTGTCTGTGTGTACAAGAGAGGGAGCTTAAAGATCTGTGGGAGTGAAACCAAACCAAGGCTGTGATCAAAGGCATGTGAGATATGGCTTCGAGAGGAGAAATTCATGGGGAGTGCCCGCCTTAAATTTTAGAAAAAGCAACAGAGAGAGAGATAGAGAGAAAGAGAGAGAGAGAAAGAGAGGAGTGAACATTGTGTTCTTTATTTTAATAATGGCTTCCTTTGTCTCAGCTAGTGTATAGGGAAAAATCTGCCAGTTAATACGCAGACTATCTGTTTCTACTCATTTCAGACAGTATGGTACAGTTACGATTCCATGATCCAGCATTTGGTAGTCATTTCCATTGCCAAGTGAACCGCAATGTACCCAAATAAATCTGATTATCCTTGTTGCAGCTGTAAGAGAACATGCCAAGCTGGAAACGTACGCGTGGATGTAGACCACTGACTGGTTGAACACAATTTTCACAGAATGTGTCAGGTAATCAACATTTCCAGCTAACTAGAATCACTGTCTGACTCCACACATAAAACTGACTGTTAGCACTAGCATAGCTATGGAAAACTTGAGACAACCTCCCGAGAACCTCACCTATTTCCATGATTCTGTTGTGCAGTGGGACACAGATTTAGGTACTCTACCAGGATAAAGACAGCTCTGGATTCAGATTGGCAAACACACTTTTCTAACAAGCACTTTCTGATGGAAACATTCATGTTCAGCATTTACAGACTAAGGGACAGAAGGGAATTTCAAAGCTGCTGAATTTGTTGAAATCGCAATGATATACACCACATTGGCAGAAGTATGTGAGCATTTCACCATCATACCTCTTGCTGGACATTGCTGATGTTGGGTAAGATGACCTGGCTCACAATCAACATTCCAATTCATCTTGTGGGCGTTCAGATGGGCTGAGGTTAATGCTCTGTGCAGGACAAACACCAAACCCGTCAAGCGGTGTCTTCACGGACCGAGGTACAGTCATGCTAGAACAGCTGAGAACTTTCCTCAATCTGCACTTTACTCAAGCTGAACTTTACTTAAAATGAAAGTATACAACTGTCTAAAATGTCCTTGTATGCTATAACGTCACCTAAAACCCTAAAAAATCCAGAACGTTAGCCCCCGCTACCAAACTTTACTCCTGGCACTATGTATTCCAGTTGGTAGATCTCTCCTGGCACCCCGCAAACTCAGATTAATCCATCAGACTCTCAGATACTGAAGTGTGACTCCAGAGAATGTTTCCACTGCTTCAGAGTCCAGTGTTGGTGTGCTTCATAACACTACAGCCGCACTCTACATGGTGAATAATGATCTTAGGCTGTTGTACAACTGCAGATACATTTCATGTAGCCTCTGGCATACAGTTCTTGTGCTGACGTTGCTCCCAGAGGCAGTCTGAAACTATATGTAAGTGTTGCAATAAAATAAAGCCAATTTTTACATACTATGCATTTCAGAACTTGATGGCTCTGTAAATTGCTCTCGTCTAGCACTTCATGGCTGAGTCATTCGGTGTGTCCGAAATCACGCACTTGCACACTTTTAGAGCGCGATTTTAGTGCATAGTGCGTTCACACTGACAACCAAGCCAATACACTCAAAGTACCCGTATGGTGAACTGATAATGACCAAAAAACGCAGTGCGGAACGATGGACACTACATGCAATAAACGAATGCCATTTTGACCACGTAGCAGAAGGGGAGGGACTTTCAACAAGTTTTCAGAGTGAAATACAATCACAAGCAGAGGTAACTGGTTAGTATAAATATAAGTAACGTTAAGAAAATTATTTTACTGACGTATACTGCGGTATAACCGGCAGATATTTTGGCGGGCTGGAGAATCGCAAGCAAATGTTAGTCCGTCACTTCCGCTAAGTGCAAAACATTAGTGTTCCATTTAGGACAATACTTACCCACGGCAGTGTGCACTACAGAAGGAAGTTCTCAGTGCACACTATGCACTACATTCCAGTGCACTTACGTAAGTGCGCAATTTCGGACACATTGGTTGTTTCTCCTCGACACTTCTATTTGACAACAATAGCACCTACAGGTAACCTGGGCATCCCATGACAGTGCCACATTTGAAGTCACTGAGCTCTTCAGTACAACCAATTCTACTGTCAATGATTGTCTAGCTTTATGACAGAAAAATTAAAATGAATCGTTTGGGCAAATTATGGACTATAATAAAAAACAAACAAATAATTTTGTAATACAATAAAAGGTAATATTCTATAAATTACTGCAATGGGTAAAGAATCAGTGATGTCTAACCACTATGCCTTTCTGTAAACGTTTCCAAACATGAGAAAGCACTCAGTGCAGCAATTTCTAAAGTGAAGTGTGCCTAAATCATCAGAACACTTCAAGCAGTTCAGAGCTGTTTTTCTACCCCACAGCTCAAGAAATTGCAGAACTGGTACATGAGTCAGCTATCAATCAGCTCTCAAAAACGAAAAGTGAAACAAAGATCAGGGGTTGTCATAAAAGTCCGACAGAGACAATGTGAGGAGTGAGGACATTCATGTACAGGTCAAACTTCACTTGTAAAAATTAAGGCAGTTCCTAAATCAGTTGCAAGACCAACAAAGACTCCTAGGAGGAGAGCCAAGGACATACGGGACAGTCCTCACTTTGGTTCTAAGTTTACTAAGAGGTCCTTTTTGGCTTTGTATAACATCAACATTTTGTGAGTCCAACATTAAGCATACACAAAAACAGCACAGGCCCCATGCTGGGGCAGTGGGTAGCACTGTTGCCTCACACCTCCAGGGTTGGGGGTTTGAATTTGGGTTCTGGCCTTGTGTGTGTGGAGTTTGCACGTTCTCCTTGTGGTGGTGTGGTTTCTTCCACAGTCCAAAGACATGCGAGTCAGGTGAACTGGGGATTCTAAATTAACTGTAGGTGCGAGTGAATGGTGTGTGTGAATGCTGGTGCACCACCCACAGTGAGTTCCATGCCTCGTGCTTGTAGACCTCGGGATACCTGCGGCTCTGGGTACCTGTGACCCTAATAAGGATTAAGCAGTTATAGAAAATAAATGAATTAAAAAAAAAACAAAAAAAAAAAACAGCACAGGCCACACAGAAGCGCCTACATCTGAATGCCAAAGGATAGAGGCTAAGATTCCAAAACTACTGGACTTGTGTTAATACTCTGCTATACTTATAATAAAGCAAGACAGATGTCTTTGACACACCTAGAGGCAGGGGCAGACAGGGAGTCAACTTGTCTGATGCACAGTCCCTAACTAGCCAGTCACTGTCCACTTGTTTTCAGCCCTTCAGCTCTGTGTTCTGCAGGAGTAAACTGAACACACCCTGCCGATTTCACTGAAACACAACACTTCGTCCAGCCCTGCTGTGCTCTGCCGCCACCGCTGCTTCCTCAACTCAGCAAAGCACTGTTAGCCTCAATTGACTGAAACTACCTGAACCTGCATAATCAGAGTTCAGTCCAGTCTTTACTCTCTCAGTGTGAAGCAGCCATTATGCCTTTGTTTGGAGTGGCGGAAATCACAATATGGAGGCAGCCTGGCTTGTTAATCAACAAGAAACGTCATTTACAGCTTCCTGTCCAACACACTGAAAAGTAATTGTCCACCTTAAGAAAAGCCCCCGGTACTGCTCAAGAGCTCAACAGGTTTTAAAGGAATAACTAGAACTTCAATCATGAAGTGCTTGTGAGAAAGAGGGCGAGAGGGAAAAGAGGGAAAAAGAAAATTGAAAGAAGAAAACAAGGGCGAGCGAGAGAGATACAGAGAGAGAGAGAGAGAGAGAGAGAGAGAGAGAGAGAGAGAGAGAGAGAGAGAGAGAGAGAGAGAG
>JBBPCX010000018.1:678276-691360 GCA_037974365.1 Hydrocynus forskahlii | reverse complement strand
AGAGAGAGAGAGAGAGAGAGAGAGAGAGAGAGAGAGAGAGATAGAGAGAGAGAGAGAAAGAGAAACATTGCTGAGGTGAAAATATGGTATAAGAGAAATGCTTGTGCAGCTAGCTACCACAAAGGCAGGTGTAGCTGGGATATTGTAATGGGGCACATACACACACACACTCACTCACACCCAAAAAGCAAGTCACTATTATTCCATCACCCCTTCCCCATAATATAGTCACTAGCCTCTCCCTCAGGCACCACCTGTCATTGTATTTCTTTTAGCCAAATGCCCCACAATATGGACACACACACATGCCCATAGATCACTGGGTAATAAACACACACACACACACACACACACACACACCTAGGTGGTCTGAGGCAGCGATTCCAGTGTTCCCATCCTCCCTTCCACATCCCAGCAGTAACAGAGGAGAGGAGCTGTTCTCTCCAAAGACTCTGATCTGACAAAGCCATCCTGCCTGACTGCACACTGACCCCAGAGACACACTCACACACACTCACTCACACACAAAGATAGTCATCGAAAAGACAAAGTTAACCATGATGCAGCTCTACTACTACACCCACAGGTATCCATGGCGACGGAGCAATATAAACCTCGCAACTCAGAACACCAACACAGAGGTAACCGTGACGACCTGCAGCGCGCCGTCACACCTCACTGTCATGTCCAGAATATCAATCTGCCAACAAAATAGCAGTGGGGCATTTGGGGAAAAACATATCACATTACAATTAAATATCTGATGGTATGGGTGTATTTATCACAGTACAGTACATTTGTTTTACAAATGGAAATGTAGAAAAACAGTGAGTCTATTAGTGTAGGTAACAGTGGCTAATCTTACTACAATCACATCTAAACCACTGCAAGACATCTCAAACATTTTTATTGTGCAAAACATCAAAAACAGGCCTGAATAAAACATGGGTTAACCTCTCATTAATTCTTCCCTTTCAAAACATCTCTTGAAAATCATTTACAAACACTGACCATTAACTAGACAAAAATGTAAATTGTAGTTTTACCCCAAAAACCTTAAACTTAAAATCCGAACTGTGGATGAAGAAGGCAAAGTGTGCTAAACTTCTTCTAAACTGAGTGTTAGCTGCTTCGCCATTAGAGGATCTGGTAGTCTAAAGCAGGTACTGAACATGTTAGTGGTAGACCAGTAACGACAAAACTCCAATTTTAAACATAAATTCACAGGCACAGGCACAAACACACACACTACCACAACTACTACAATGTTAATAGTCATAACATAAGGTCGAATAAAACAGAAATAATCCACATGGTGAATATTTAAATAAATATTGCATAATAATTGTAGATGCATATTATATATTAACAATGAGAGGATTAACCAAATATTGGGCTACAAAAACTACATTAAATACTAATGCACACTACATTATTGTGTACACACATGAAGTGTCACGGATGCATGTATTTGTGTGTATTCAGTCTAAATGCTGCATATTAGTCAACCAGAGTTTGGCATTTGCCTGTATCTCTCATTCTTGCATTAATCTTTTCTGTTTCTCTTTTTTTGTTTGTTTTTCTTTGAGCTTTCTAAAATAGTACCATTGCAGAAAATGAAAAGAGATTAGCTACAGCATAACAACAGGTGAAGTGATGTTGATTATCTCGTTACAGTGTCACCTGTCAATGGTGGGGTAAACTGGGCAGTACGTGAATGGTTCTTGACGTTGATGTGTAGGGAGCAGGAAAATTGGGCAAGTATAAGGACATGAATGACTTTGACATAGGCCAAACTGTGATGGCTAGATGACTGGGTCAGGGCATCTCCTGGCAGGTTCCCAGTATGCAGGGGTCACCAAAAGTAGCCCTGGAAAAGACAACCAGCGACAAAACTGTGGGTGCCCAAGGCTCACTGTTTCATGTAGGGACCGAAGGTTAGAATGTCTGATCACATTCCAAAGCAGAGTTCATGTGGCACAAATTGCTGAAAGAGGCTGCACAGCTGCAGACCAGTCAGAGTGCCCATGCTTACCCCTGTCCACAACCAGTAGCACCAACAAAGGGGCATGTGAGCATCAGAACTGGCCAATGGATCAATGATAGAAAGTGGGCTGGTCTGATTAATTGTGATTTTTTAACAACAGTCATGTGTGTACGTGTGTGTGTGTGTGTGTGTGTGTGTGTGTGTGTGTGTGGCCTCTTTCAGCAGGATAATGTGTCCTGCCAGAAGAGAAGGCCTTCTCTTTTTATTTATCCCCATAAAGACTCTCTATTCTTTCTCTCCGACCTGAGGAGGATGGGTTTCCCCTTTGAGTCTTGGTTCTTCCTGAGGTTTCTTCCTCCAGCTGAGGGAGTTTTTCCTCGCCTCTGTCGCCTTTGGCTTGCTCACTAGGGGCTCAGACCTGGACTTGTAAAAAGCGCTATATAAATACAATTGAATTGAATTGAACTGCCATTGCAAAAATGGTTCATGAACAAGTTCAAAGAGTTCCCCAGATTCCCCAGATCTCATTCAAATTGAGCATCTGTGGGCCATGGAGGTCCTGCCTCACAATTTACAGGATTTGATGGAACTGAGGACTTGTAGATCTGATGCTAACATTTTGGTGCCAGTAACTACCGCACACCTTCTTAGGTCTTGTGGAGTCCATGCCTCAACAGGTCAGGGCTGTTTTGCTGGCACAAGGAGGAACACAATATCAGGTATGTGATTTAAATGTTATGGCTGTTCTGTGTATTATGGAAGTTAATGTAAAAAATATTTATTCCTAATTCATTTTAGGCCATTTATCACTAAATTTTGACATCATGTGAAGGATACCTGGTGTTTAAAAAATAGAAAAAGATATAAATGGGGACAAATACATAGTTTTGGATAAAAACTGAAACAGTATCCTCCCAGACTTTTATTATTACAACCAGTGACATGTGACAGTGTTAACAAGCAAAGGCATGCCTGCGAGCTCCTACACTTAGCATGGCCACGAGACCAGCACCCATCACTATGGCAACCATCTGACCATTCACTAACCAGGAAATATAGCCATCAGCGCAAGAGACAGATAATGTAGGAAGGGACACAATAAACACAGTTGAGCACACAATGACACCAGTATAGATGTAATAATGGACACAAGCGAATTTCCCACTAATGACTGGTGTTTATTAAATCCATTACTCTCGTGTAGTGATAGCACAGCTTTGAGCGTGGAAGAGTCTGGACAAATACATTAATGACAGAGATATGGTAAAAACACTGACTGGATTTGACTGACTACCAACACACACAGACTCACACCCACACAAACACACACACCCACACCCACCTCCCCACACACAAAGTCACGCCACACAGACCATCCCCACCACAAGCGGAGGACCTTCTTCCAACCATTTCATTCAAGCTGACAGAGCTCACACATAGAACATGGGAGCCATAACACATACTGGTAATATTAAACACCAACATACCACCTTCACTATCAGACCCAACCCGAACCTCAGACTGCAGCAGATGCTGCTTTTGACAACCCAGTCATTTAAAAGAATGACACGCACATGGTGACTGTCGAAAAAAAAAATCTGATTCAGATCCCACACCCTGACACTATCTTGTGGAACAGAGTGGACAGACAGATCCACCTTTGGTGATGGCAGAAACAGAGAAAAAATCAACAGAGGGAGAGTGAGGAAAGGGACAGAGAAGCAGAAATATACAGAGAGAAAAACCTTCCTTGATGTGGGAACATTAATAATTGAGATGGTACAGCAGTCACATTGAGAGGACCCATCCACGATCACTGAGGAACGACCGTGCCCCGTTCTGACAGCGCGCGTGCACACACACACACACACACACACACACACACACACACACACACACACACCGCCCAGCTCGGAATCACAAACATACAGAAAAATGGCAACAAAAAATAAAAACCTACAATGTCTATGGCCACAGCAGCCACATTTATTTCGCATTTTCTCCCTCTCTCCCTTTCTCCCTTTCTCCAAGCTGCGCATCACTAACATAAAGACAGGGAGGATGTAGAGAAAGAAAAGAGATATATAGAGAGAGAGACCCTGAAGCTGCTGCACATTACACACACACACACACACACACTCTCGCTTACATACACACACTGCCTTCTTTGCCACTGGTGCTGCGGCTGCCTGCAACAACCTGAGCACCGCCATCTCCCTCCCCCTCTCTTTCCTTCCCTCTCCCTGTCTCTTTCCATCCCCCAGCATCCTCACTCTCCTTCCATCCCCTTCCTTTCCCTCTCCTGCCTCCATCACTCTCTCTCTTACTCTCACTCTTGCTCTCTGCATCCCTGTCATCCTTCAAGTCCCTCTGCTTGCATCCCAGCCTCTCCCTCTTTCTCTCCCTGTCTTTCTTTTTTCTGCTCCTTACCTGAGGCTTGCTGGGCGGTTGCCTGTTGCGGCGGTTTGGTCTGGGCCGTGTGCGGGTGTAGTGCCTCAGCGTTTGGCCTTCGATGGGCAGGTCCATAGGGGGCTGAGTAGACGTGGGCTCCGGACACCGGGGCTCTGTGCTGCTGCTGCCCGCCACCACTCCACAGCCAGAGCCGGCAGGCTCCGCCCCCCTCCGCCGCCGGGTGGGGTCCAAGGCCCTGGCCCCGCCCACGGCTGCTGTGACAGACAGGCTGGTCACCAACGCCGAAGAGAACGACAAGCTCCGCCCCCTCTCCTCAGTTGTCAGCCTGGAGCCCTGAGCCCCTCCCCCTCCTCCCTCTCTCTCCCTTGCCCGCTCTCTCTCACGCTCTTCCGCCTCCTGCTGGGAATGCGCACTCGCTCGAGCCTGCTGCTCGCCTTCCCCTTCCAACAGACCTGCAGCGAGGAGAGGGAGAGAGAGAGAGAGAGAGAGAGAGAGAGAGAGAGAGAGAGAGAGAGGAAACAGCAACACATAGAGATAATGAGAGAGGACCATCCAGTATATGTGCTTATCTAAACGGAGGCCAGGAGGAAATGGTTTAGAAAGATGGGTAGGAAGAAAAGGATGCGAAATAAAGGGAGCTGTAGAAAGGCATATCGCATCAAAGTCAAAATGAGAGCGTAATGGCAGATGAGGGGAGAAGGGACAGACAGAGATGGCAGGATATATGGTAAAGAAAGACAGGATGACATGATTGCAGATTCAGGGAGGCCACGGCACAGAGGCAGACTCTAGGTGGAGCGACTGAGCTTTACAAAGCACTCAGAAAAGACATAGGGAGAGACAGAGAGAGAGAGGGAGGAAGAGGCAGGAGTAAGGGTTGTAGCACCCTATTTGTAAGCCAAGCTGGGATCCTCCCTCCCTCTCTCCCTTCCTTTCTGCCTGCCTTTATCTCTGCCTCTATCTCTCTCCCAATAAGAGACTCAGTGGGCTGCGATTAAAAGGGCTATGCTCCAGTTAGCTGCAGCCAGCTGCCCAGCCCACAGCTGACTTTCATTTATTTATGTATTTATTTATTTTGGTCAAAGGAGCCTCAGACTACCCCTCCAATCTTGCTTTGACACATTCAGTCCCCTCCCCTCCGTTATAGAAGCTATAACGAGGCAGTCAGACAGGCAGAGGGAGTCCCAGGAGACGAGAAGGGGGATCCCCGCCTCAACCACAAATAATTCATCCTATAGACACATAAGCCTCCAAAAAGATGTCAAAACATCCATTCACATATACAAACAGATGCATATACGGATATGCATTTGAGTATGCTGTGTCCTTGATCCTTGATTCAGAGATTGAAAAGTAGCATGTAATTTCCCTCATTTGTGTGCAGAAGACACAGCACGACACGTTCTGTCTCCATAATTGTGATGGGATCCAATGGGATCTTTCCTTTTCTTTTGGTTGCTCTATAATTAAACTAATACAGAGCTTGTACTAGTCCTACAATGACCTTTCAACCCCCCTTGGTTTTTAGCCCACTTCACACTGGTTAATTAAGCAGATCTCACATAACTCTGACCTCCGCAGCTGTTGGCATCTGAGAGGGTTTGTAGCAGCCAATCAGCAATAAGTAACGTCTGATATAATCGGAGTGGACCTTAGAGGACCTTATCTAACCTAGACCAAATGAACAATTAATTTCTATATTGAATAAACACTATGTATTTATATAGTTCACTATATATTTATAAGAAGAAGTGAATTCATTGTTAGATTTGTGGGGTCTGTGTTGGCAGTCGTTGTAGAGATGAGGGGAACCTACTTTTGACTGAAGGGGCTGGCCGGATACTCTGGGCACAGAAACTGTTCCTCCAGATGACGGGCACATACTGAAGAAAGGACACAGCTTTTCAGCAATGCAGGAAAACCATTTTCATATCACAGCAGACTGATTCATGTGATTATAATGAAAGTTTAATCCCTGAAATTTTACTGTGTATGCCAAATTTTCAGACCAGGCTAAGTAACAGTAGGAGTTAGAAGGGATCATCAAATTTCTCTATGCAATAAGCTAACTACCCCTCACTGGGTGTCTCTATTTGTTTGCTACATTAGCATTTTGATACAGTAGAAAACACTATTAGGAGGAACCGAATTGGCTTCCATATGACATGCTTGCTTTATTTAATGCCTAAGCCAAGGTTTGATGAAATCTAGAGATTAACAGAAATTCATATAGTGCCTTTAGCCATATTTGCATAAATGTGTGTCAATCATAAATCTATCACTACTATCAGTAACAGGATTACTACAGTACATTGTTGTGCTGCAAAGAATTGATCATAGCTATTCTAGTCACAGATCTTGTGTAGAGATCTACTTTCTTACCCGTGTCTTGTACTTTTGAAGTACTTGTAATGATAGACTATTTTATATTAAAATTATATTTTGCATTATACCTATTTTAACATTAATTATAGTATGCATAATTCTAAACTACAGTTTTACATGACTGTTTACATTATTCAGATTAGTCCAATAATAAAATCATCTACTTTTATTTAAAGCTTTGCAGCAAGACTGGTTATACTATTAATCTAAGGAGACACGGTGACGGTATCCCTCATGTGTAAGGGAGTTTTGAAGAGACGATTCCTATCTGACCTCATCAGTAGGGAACTCATTCTCCACCAGTCTTAGTTGTGGCAGGTTGGTCTTGCTACTGTATGGCTGGGAGTACTCTTTCAAATGCTTTTCCTGAAATAAGAACAACAGAGTTTGACATAAGCACAAACAGACATGCACTCATACAGTGCACATAGTATATGTAAAGGTGAACACACCAGTTTTTGCTGAGCTACTGACAAGTCATGCAGAACTTCCTCAATAATACTCTCCATCAGAGAGACGCTGACCGACAGTTTCAGTTCCCTGAGAGAAAAAGAGAGAGAGAGAGAGAGAGAGAGAGAGAGAGAGAGAGAGAGAGTGAGAGAGGAAAGAAGAGGTGGAGCCAAGATTAACAACTGAAAGTATGAAAACAAAAACTTCATTACTCAGAGCAAAACCTAGATGAGAAACATAACAGGATGACGGTTATTAAAATTTTAGGCAACATACACAAAGAACAACCACAAAAATGATTTTTAGGTTGCTTTATTTTTAGAGACAGAGAAAGAAAGAAATAGAAAGAGACAGAGAAGGAGAAAGAGATATAATGAATTAAATGCAGAAATTAAGTTTCATGCCAAGTCTTATAATTGCTACATGTACCACACTGGAGACACATTTTCAATAATTAGCATGTACTAATGGAAAGAGAAAAGAAACCTACCGGCAAACAAATCAGGGGTATATACATAACTGTGTGTGTGGGTGTGTGTGTCACCTGAGCTTTTCTCTGATGCTGTTCTCCGCCTGCTGCACTGTGCTGTGGATGAAGCGCGTGGCCTGTCGTGTTTTGTTGGCCATGCGGTTGGCCAGCTGCTCGTTGACACTCGTTCTCTGGACGACTCTGGGGCAGGCTGTCTGGGCAAACTGCAGCATCATCTGTGCCTGCTCCTGCACAAACACATCAAAAAAACATCCTCACTCCTCGCTCCAGTGCAAAATACATAGCAATAATCTCTAAACCTGCTAACTCAGCTCCCGTCCTGGAGGCCCCGCAGCATTGCATAACAGTGAACTTTCCTGATCTAACACATTTTATTCAGCTTAAAAATAACTTTATAAAGGCACCTGCAGTCTGTGAAAGTTTACTGTCAGCCACACTGATCCAATAAACCTGGGTCTGATGTACATATATACAATCGTAGAGTACAATGCAAGTATACATCAGCATCCATCTTCCATCTGTGTCGCTATATTAGTGCATATTTACATGTTGTATTCCCACTGGTTGATTAGTAGGCATAGGCCATAGAAGCAGTCATGCTGTGAAACAGTCATCCTAAATCAGAATTTCGTCCCAGGCTACCTTTGTGCAGCCTGTCTCAGAACAGTGCAATGTAGGACCACCATTTGGAGCCGTGACCAAAGATATCAGCACATTTCTTTCATCTTTTGTTTGGGACATACAAAATCACACTGTGTATACCCACCATCAGAAGACTCAACATCACTGAAAAAACAAAAGGTGTGCAGTACAGCTGGGTCTCCACAACTGCACAGAACCCTTAAACAAGGATTTTCACAAAATATCCATATAATTAAACCATTAAGCTACCAGAGAAGCATTTAGAGTTGTGAAATGACGCACTGTTGAGAAACACGTTCAGTCAGAATTGTGGTGAGCGGAACCAGACAAGTGAAGTTTCATGTGACCATGTGGAGCTTCATATAGCTTCACTGGTTGTTCCGGACGGTTAATTAAACAGCTGTATTTGTGCTGCAGACAATGTGACCCCTGGTTCCTATAATCACCACTGTTAAAAATGACTTTGCTGACATCTCTCATTGAATTTTCCAACAGCCCTAAAACTGACATTTTCTATATCACCTTTCAGTGTGGCCCAAAATACAAAAAATACTGTGCAATACCTGAATTTCTTCAGTAAGCTCACTGGTTATAGCTTTGGCTGCATCATCCAGGATGTGCTGCACCGTGGTACCAGGAGAGGGCGACCTCCCCAACTCATAAATTCTGGGTACAGACTGAAGAGGCAATGCTGACATTAAAACTTAACAATTACTCAGTAATTCAGTCATGATGTGCTGTCAGCACCTTCCAAAACATGTTGACAATAAAGAGCATATTTTAGAAGCTGCAGACAAAGAAGATACAAGTGATGCAAACAGGCATCTACTTAACTGCTTCACAGACACATCACACATGCATACAAAAATAAAAGTTCAAATAGTACAAATGATAATAGTACAAAGCACTTTTATACACTTCAGTCCTATAGACATAGGGTGTTCATGCCTTGAGAATCTAAATAGCTGGAGGCAGCAAAATTTCATTCAGTCAAGACAAGATTTGAAGGAATGATACAACTTAGTGCCTACTTGCCAACCTATGGCACAAATCTGTAAGCGGTGTAATCATTGACCAGCGATCATATTAAAGCTATAACTAAATCAGCATTCTGGCATCTCGAGAACATAGCTAATACATGTATTGTCATACTGCAATGGCTATCCTAGCATGCTGGAGTGCTTCCTCTGCAGATAGTATGTCACTTTGGACTTCCTGGATGTTGTAGCAGGAAAGAGGTCTCATTGTGTCTTGAAGTTTCTGACAGGCATCCTGCACCAACTAGAGAGAGAGAAAGAGAGAAAGGGGGAGAGAAATAGAGAGAGACAGCTGCTTGTCTATTTGAACTTGACATTTGTTACAATGTTTCATTGATAAACTACTTCTAAACTACTTTGACTGTTATAAAGTGTGCACTATAAAACCTTTTCTGAGCGGCTGGTCTTCAAACCCTGCTGGAGACTTAGCATTTCCTCAGGTGTAGTGAATGTCATCTGACTGTTCCTCCGTAAGCATGTCTGAATCTATGAACACAAACACACAAAGAGTGGGGGTATAGCACTTCTTCCATGCCTAATGCAGGGATGGCCAAACATTTTTGTCTCAGGGTGCCAAAACACAATGTATCTGTTGGGCAAAGGGCCAAAATATGAAACAATATTCAAATAAAGAAGGTAGGTTTCAAGCTGTGTTTTGTATTTCCTAACACAACTACACATTAATAAGAAATGAATAATCCAAAGCGACTTCCATTTCCTAACTACAGGGAACAGTCTCCCTGGAGCAACTAGGGTTTAGGGTCTTGCTCAGGAACCCAGTGGTGGTTTGCTGAAGGTAGGATTCGAACCCATGAGCTCTTCGTCCAGAGGCAAGTATCCCACCCACTACGCCACCACCACCACCACCACCCCTCCTCATATATTTATATATATATATTACAAAGAGAAATCTGGGGTCAGATTAACTAACTCCAGTCCCACTTTAGACAGCCCTGGACCATCTTGTGCTAACCTTCTGCATTGCCTCCTCTGTTTTCTCTGGGCTGGAGCGGTAGGACTGAGCCATATCACTCATTGGAAGAGACATGTGCTGTAGTGTGGTGTTCCTTTAAAATACACAGAAACACACTTTTTAATAACTAAAATTAGAACTAAAGTCACTGAGAAATTTGTAAACATACACACCTCTCCAGTGCATTGGCCACATCCATAAAACCCATGGCAGTCACATTATTCCTGTCCCAGACCAGTGTTCTGTGCCAGGGAATAGGGCATAACAATAAGTAACACATATGACATCTGAAGTACCTTTGAGGAATAAACAAGAAACAAAAGCCATAAGGAAAGCTACTTGAGTTTGGTGTTGATCATGAGGGCCTTGGCTAGCATCTTGGCGCCTGTGTCTCCAATGCAGTTGCCGCTGATGTCGATCTTGGTGAGATCAAAGTTGCTGCCTAGGCAGTTGATGAGGGTGGTGGTGCCGGTCTTCAGCTTAGAGTCACACACGGACAGAGACTCTAAAGGCTATCAGGGGAAACAAAGAGAAACAGATACGGTAATTTTATGATATTGGTTAATTGCCATGATCATTCACCAGGGTAATCAGTGAAGGTGCTAGAGTCACCAGTTTGACCAGCATTCAAATGACAAACTCAAATTTCATTTTAATAGTCAGATCATTTTGTGCCAGGCAGTGTTTATTGGATTAGTAAGCAATCTAAACCAAAACAAAGTGGTGCCAGCCGCTGTAATAATTCTGAGAAGCTTCCTCTAGCTTGCTGTGCAAAAAATACCCTTTTAGAATTCTGTTAAAGTATATTGCAATCAATTGCACAAAAAGCAATAATATTGTCAAGATAGTTGAGCAGCTCCATGAGAAAATGAGTCTAAAGATAAGCTGCATTGTGTCTTGACTGATGGCTACTTCAGAGACAAAGAGAGGGAGATGGGAACAAAGCTAGCTGCAGTTGAGTCCGTTTTAATAAGAGCTGCCTCAAAGTTGGAGCTGGGTAATTAACAAGGCGGGCGTGCCTCAGTGGAGAGGGATTGTGGGTAATTAAAACTGCTGCTTTACTAGGGGGAGGAGGGGTGGGTGTCTCTGAGGACTCTCCCTTTGAAGCCATTCTAATGTGCACAGGCACACACTCACACAACTGATGTAGTAGGCTACACAGACAACGCCTATTCTCTGTGATCAAGTATGAGTGGTCTCTAGGACACTTATTTTCTTAGCGCACAGCATAGGGGCAAGAGATCATGTTTTACTGTAATAATGATACCAGTAGGAGGCAGCTATAACTAGAGCAACATTATGAATATATCTGACCCCCGGCCCCCCACCATAACTATAATGACAGCACAGATAATAATGGCTGTGTGTGTGTTGGAATGTTTCTTGTGATGAAGAGATCCATTACTCACACACTCCTCATCCTGAATGAGCTGCACAATTCTCTGCAGAACATCTGTCAGAGCTCTGAGAGAGAGACAGAGAGACAGAGAGAGAGAGAGAGAGAGAGAGAAAGCAATGAGAAAAAGATAAAATGGTACCTGCGACAGAACAGATGAGAAGAGCAGAAGGGATAAATAAGACGGTTGAATGCACAGACATGGGGACGGATGAATGAATGAATGAATGACAGATAGCAGGATGGATGGCTGTGTGGATAGAAGATGTAGAAGTCGGAAGAATGGATGAATTAATAAATGAGTGGAGGGATTGGAAAGATGGACTGGAATTAATGAATGAGTAAATCATTTAACTGACAGATGGATGGATGGATAAATGGCTAGAAGGATGGATGAATGAAAAAATGAATGAATTAATAATTAATAAATGAGCTATTTAATTAAAAAAACTGACAGATGAATGGATGGTTGGATGGACGGACATGTGGACGGATGGAAGAATGAATGAATGAATGACAGATAGCAGGACAGATGGATGTGTGGATAGAAGGATGAAATAATAAATGAGTGGAGGGATAGGAAAGATGGACTGGAATTAATAAATAAGAAAATCATTTAAATGATAGATGGATGGATAGCTGGCTAGAAGGATGGATGAATGAAAGAATGAACCAATGAATAATTAAAAAATGAGCTGTTTTATAAAAAGATGTATGGATAGATGGATGGGCAGGTGGATAAATGAACAAATGGATGGATGAAATGAGTAATCAAAAAGAGTACAGAACCAGTGAATGCATAGAAGACCTCACCTAGACTTCATGGCAAAGTTGCGTCCAAGGGCCAGGTGTCGTAAAGTGCGACTCCGGCCAATGGAAAGCAAAAGAGTGACCATATCATTCTCAAAGCCTGTGGGCCAAACAGAAAACAACATATACGAGCCTTTTATCCAATATGGCTCATTCATTATAACAGAGAGGTGGAATTTTCAACAGTGAATGTTTTCAAATATTCACAGCCGTTTTTCATTAGCAGAACTGTTTCCAGAGTCATTAACCTGTAAAGCCTGTAAGTGGTACACACTGTAGTTCTTCACTTCATACCTATGTAGTACACATTAATATGACAGTAGTCACTGAACAATTCATAATATTAAGCATTTAATAAGCATAGGATATACACTGAACAAAAATATGAACGCAACACTTTTGTTTTTGCTCCCATTTATCATGAGTTGAACTCAAAGATCTGAAACATTTTCTACATACACAAAAGACCCATTACTCTCAAATATTGTTCACAAATCTGTCT
>JBBPCX010000018.1:640759-669330 GCA_037974365.1 Hydrocynus forskahlii | reverse complement strand
ACCGAGCCCTATCTAACTGTGAAAGTTTGACAGAGATTGGTGGTTGCCCTGCAGGGAAAAGCCGCAGCACGTTCTGTGCGGGACAAAAGTAATGGGACAGCGGAGCGAGGTGAACGGTTTTCACCTAATAATTTATTTCCCAAAAATCCGGAGTTATCAATTTATGAGCACATTTGTAGGCGCGTCTGTCTTTAAATGCGCTCCGGGTCTAATGGTGCATTTCGCCCCGTAGCTCGGTCAAGAGGGGTCATTGGAAAAGTGTCACCAAGCCCTATCTAACTGTGAAGTTTCACATTTAGAGTGCAAGATATATTTGTCATATTTAACATTTAGATTTAAGATCATTTAAGGCAAATCCTCTATGTTGGTGAGGGGATATCAAAGCACGCAGTCCAGCCCCTTCTAAGTAACAGCCAATTGTAATCATGGGGCGTTGCCAATTAGCATATCTTCTAAACATTTACAGCTCAACATTTAGAGCTCAAAAGTCTCAAGTTTAGAGTTGCCGTTTGTAAAAGTGCTAGATTTAAATCCCACATTTAGAGCACAACATTTAGATTTAAGATGTAACATTTAGATATATATTTAACATTTAGATATATAATTAACATTTACATTTAAGATTTAACATTTAGATTTAGATTTAACATTTAGATATATATTTAACATTTAACATTTATGCAGCAAGAAAATGTACCAAAATGTAACACTATTTTTTTTTTTTACATTTAGCTCTAAATGTGTGAAAATTGCGCTAAATGATTTTAAAAAAATGACACCTCTAAATTTGTTAAGCTGTTTTTACAAAGGCACCCCATATTTTGGGAGCATATCTAGGGGCATATTTAAGCGGTTTTCTCTGCAGCAAGTTGGTTTTTGAGTTTATGCATGTGTTTCACTTTGTGAGTTTTGAATTTTTTTTATTTGTTTTTGTGCCCAAACTCTGGGCCATTTATGAGCATTTTTGCATTGTAATAACATTTTAATTCCATAAGCTAGCCATTCATGCTTTATGTTGCTTTTTCAGAAGACCCAGGGCTACATATTTATGTAATTATTTGATGTGAAACTAACAAGTAAAACCTTTATATCATTTTTATAAGTTGTTTTCACCTAGTGAAATTGTACTTTTTTCTTTTATTTCTACAAGACAATGGTGTTCAGTAGATATTTAACTTTAGAAATGTGTGGGGCAAAGGTCCATAGCCATTGTTATATAATTATTTTCAAACTGGGACATTCTAAGGCTTATTACAACATAAAAATATGTGCTTATTTCCAGATGGAATTTGAATTTGACCTTCCTTGGTATCATTGTTACTGCTGAAGAAGTTGATCAGATGACCTCTGGAATGCGGTCACACTATCCCCCAACAGTTACAAACATATAACACAACACCATTATAAATAATAATATAGCAACAGAATGAAAATAAATATATATTTATTATATAGAAAGATAGTGGGAAAAATTATGACGAAAAAATCATGCACAGCTGAAAAGTCAGTCTAAATTAACAAATTAAGCTGAAATTATAAGAATGAGAAAGAAACTGTGGAAATTAAATTCACAAGTATATCAGAAATGGAACGAGGACACCATTAAAAGGAGTGGTCTTATGTGAGGCGGGGAGGTGACCACATGGTAGGGACGTGTACAAGTGTGAGTGTGTGTTGGGCTTGATTTATGTGTTTTTGTGTATGTCCACATCACCGGTCCATCATGCTGAGGATCATCTCAGGGGTGAGGTCTCCATTGGGCGCAGCCTCAGGGACGGACAGCTGCACTGTCTCCTCACTGCCCTCCACTGCATCTACCTCCTCCACCACAGCCTCTGCTGTTGCTGAAGCGGCCACTGATGAGTTTATGCCATCCTGCTCCTTCTTCACAATGATGTTCTCAATGTCCCCTGTCCCCTCATCCTCTACCTGGATAATGGCAGTTGCTGCACAAAGAGACAAAGAACCTCTTAAAAACTTTCCAATTCTGCCATTAACTACAGGTTGCTCAATAGCTAATAATGTGCTCTCAGTCATGGTGGCGTTACTTTTGAGAACATCACGAAAAGTAGGACAATAACCATCACTCTGACATTACATGTATTTTAAAAATAATGATCTATAAAGAAAACCAAATTCTTCTAAAACATTTTAAAAATTGTATTACATGATTTAACAAACTGTGTTAGGTACTGTCTAACTATACTGAAAACATTGGGTTAAATGGGACACCTTTAAAGGACACTGTAGCAAACTACTACCAGTTACAATAAATTCAAAAACCAACATTATTACATCATGATGGCATGTCATAGCCATGACCATTTTGGACCATGAGGCTTTAGAGTAATTACTTCATTAAACTGATTTTTTAAATAAAACTGAAATAGGAAAGTCTGAAAGTTTAACACTTTTCAAAATGTCAAAATAATTATAACTATTTTGGTACTGAGCATTATGTGGCTCAGAAAAAGAGACCAATACCATGTCTTGATATGTAAATTAGTTGACCAACATTCCTGCCCTTGACCTGCCTTGTGCTCTGCTGAACAAATATAAATGTGAAAAATAATTAAGAGTTGTTTTAATGCTCCCAGGAGGAAAAATGGGCCATGTCTGTTTATATCAAAAGTTGCTAATTTGTCTTAAGTTGTGTAATAATCAGCAACGAGCTACACGTGTTGTGTTTTCATGTTCCCCACTATTTTAAATTACTCTCCATAAACACAAGTTTAGCCAAGTGTACGATCCTCTCTTTGTGTTGGTGGAGTTATGTGTTACCTTGTTGTTTGTTTTTCTGTAACATTTAATCACTTAGCAAAATGCTTTTTAAAAACCCTACTTTTAACACCACTACATAAAGCTACACACTTACCAGCAGGCGCTATGGTTGCGGGCTTGGCAGGGGGCGTCTTGGGGGGATTCTTTGGGGGTCTACCACGTTTCCTCTTGACAGGCGGCTCAGCCGGAGCAGGGATGGGGACACTGGGTGGGGCCTGCTCTACCTCCATCTGCACATCCTCAAGAGCCTCTTCTTCATCCTCCTCATCCTCATCAATGTCATCCAGATCAGGCTCTCCATGCTCATCTAACAAAGGACACAAAGGATTCAAGATAAAAATAAACAAATGAAAAGCATTTAAACTTAGCTTCAGCATAGCTTGCTGGTTATAAGAGAAACAGGCCATTAAAGCTAAAAGCAACTTTGTACCATTTTATTAAAAAACACCCAAGACTGCGGTCAGGCCAAGCTGAAACTGTAGATCCGATAAGGAAAAACCTCACAGCCAAGTCACTCACCACTGTCGTCGTCATCATCATCATCCTTTCTAGAGCGCATCTTCCTCTTCCGGCCACCACGGCCTCTCTTGGTTGGAGTGCCGTTTTCTCCATCTGCAGAGTCCAGCCCAGAACAGTTCTCAGCATGCCGAGCCATGGTATTCTATGAAAAAACACATACATGATTTGCCCCATTGTCCAAAATGTCTCAATATAGCTACAAAATAGTTGGGTTTAATACATACTCTGCGAGTGAAGGTTTTGCCACACTTGGTGCACACGAAGGAGGTGGGCACAAAGTTGGGGTCATGATAGCGGCGAAAGTGCATGTCCAGGAGTTGCTTCTGTCTGAATGTTTTCTCACAATGGCTGCATGCATATGGCTTCTCCCCAGTGTGGGTGCGTTTGTGCATCACCATGTGTCGCTCCTGACAGGACAGATCATGTAATTGAGTCAGTATGTACCATGTTATCAATCAGCATCAACCACATTTCATATTGCTATCATCCCTAATTAAGGATAATGTACCAACCAACAAAAAGTAATAACAGCTAAACTTCCCTGTAGCTGGGAAAGAACTATTTCAAAAGGTCTCTGAGCTAGCTGTTAAGTAGTCAAACACTACTTAACACTCTGGGCTGGCTTACCTGTCGGCAGGCATAGTCACACTGGTCACACTTGAAGCGTTTCTCATTCTTGTGGGACTTTTGGTGCTGGATAAGAGCATAACGCTCATGGAATACAGCCTCACAGTAACGGCACTTTCTGCCCTGCTCAATGTAGGAATGCTGCTTGCGCAGATGCACGCCTGCAAGGTGACCATAAGTTTCAATGAGACATCAACATAAACAATGATTAAAGGTGTTGGTAACATCAAATCAACTTAAAACAGAGCACGAAGAACCCTCTATTCAGCCCAAGACAGGGATCTGTCAAGCACATATGCACTGGTGGGAAAGTGCAGAAGGGACTCACCCAGGTCACTCTTACGGGCGATGACCGTGTCACAGTGGGGGCAGTGAAACTTGGCCACGTTCTCTGTGTGTTTCTGCAGGATATGCATCTTCATGGTGCCACTCTGAGTGAAACGAGCGTGGCAGATGTAGCATTCGTACGGCTTCTCCCCTGAACATGTAACAGTAAGGGAGAAAGTGAGACAACGTCTCTAAATCACTGAACGTCTTACAGCCTGTTAACGCTGTAAACCACTAAAAGACTTAATTCAATGGACTTTATCAAGTATAGTTTTGTGGTGACGCTGATCAGTGTCAGACCTGAGTGGGTTCTCATGTGCCTCTTCAGCTTGTAGGTGTCTCTGCTGGCATAGCTGCAAAGGCTGCACTGGAAAGGACGCTCCCCAGTATGAGACCGAATGTGCCTCTTCAGCTTGCTGACCTGTTTTTTTTTTTTGTTTATTAAACAGCAGGAAAAAAAGTATTCTACACATTATACTCTGATTTTAAAACAAAAGCAACAAGTAAATTTAAGAGTAACTCCACAGCATTGTCAAGACCTACCTCCACACTAGCATAATCACACATGGAGCACTTGAAGGGCTTTTCATGGGTATGCTTGTAGCGACGATGCCGTACCAGCTCACCACTGGTCACAAAGGCCATGTCACAATCAGTACACTTGTGTGGTCTAGTGCCTGTACACAAATAAATAAAAGTCACTGCTTCTAAAACCCAAACCTTAGAACTTGAGCAAAGGCAAGTATGGAAGCAGGAATGTACCTGTGTGGGTGTTGAGGTGATTCCTCAGCAGTGTGACTGTCCTGAAGGCACGGCCACACAGGTGGCATTTGTGGGGCCTCTCATCTGTGTGGCTCTTCATGTGGCGATCAAGATTGGAACGCCGCGGACAGGTGTAGCTACACAACTCGCACTGGAATGTCTTCTTCACACCTGTAAAAACAAAATATAGAGTTAATAAGGTGTCCCATTGTTTTTTTTCCCTGCACTATAAAATAATTATAACTGTACAGCAGTACCATACCCTTCTTCTTGATTTTGGTTGGTTTAGGAGGCTTCATGTTGCCCACCACCTTCTCAGCATTGACCTCAGAGAGAAGGCCCTCCTGTTGTTCCTCCTCAAAGTCATAAACAGACACATCCATGTCTTTCTCGCCCTCTGTGTTGTAGCGCAGCTTGCTTTTCTTAGTTTTCTTGGGTTTCTTGACAGGGGGTGTGTAGTCAGGGTCTTTGGCCCAGGTGGGATCATCATTCTGAGGCTCAGGAATTTCCTCTTCCTCCTGCTGTAGCGGCTGTTCCTCATGGGCCTGAAGCTCATCTTGTTCCACTGTCTCCACTTCACCATTTGCACCCACCTTCACCACCTGTACCACAACAAGAATTTAGTAAGATTAAAAATTGCTCATTTGTCTGCCCAGTGGATTCTCTTTAAAAAGTACTATGTTCTTGTAAATACTAACTGACTTGGTCTATGTATGTGACAGACAGATATTAGGTTGAGAAACGTCACAACCTACTAATGACTAACCTGGAAACCCTCAGGAAGTGGCAGGGTGTGGCAGATGACAGGTTCTCCATCTTTGGGCATGGCGGTGGCATCCACCAGGGTGCCCTGCAGTTCCTCCACAGTGGCAGCAGTGACTGGCACAGCAGAGACAGGAACCTGCACAAGTTGCAGTTCACCCAATCCCAGCTGCTGTTCTTCCATGTTTACCACCTGCAGAGTAATAATTTGGGTGTCGTCCACAGTGGTGACTGTGGCCTCGTGAGCTGTCCCAGCAACACCCACTCCAGCCTCCATGACCTCTGTCTTCATCTGCAGCAGGGCTGGATCTAGAGAGTCCATTACCATCATCTCCACACCGCTGTTGACGTTCACTACGCCCTCCACCAACTGTTGCTGGGCATCGGCCACCACAGCTGTTGCCTCGGCCTCAACCGCTTGCTGTTCCACTGCTTCTAGACCAGCTGCCTGCATCAGTTCTGCACCAACCTCTTCATCCTCTCGCCGCCGCTGGTAGGTCTTACACTCCTTAGCTTTGAAAGCATCCCCTGCCTCATCCACCACAGCTTCAGTAGGTCCCCCTTCCATTGATAAAACCTTGGGGGAAAAAAAAAACAATTGTTCTTAAATAATGACAAGGCAGAAAGGGAACATCTTTTTCTCCTCAACAGTAAAATTTCTTTAACATGGTTTGTTCTTAATCTTTCCTTACTTATGCTTACTGATAAAAATTGAAGAGTAAACAACTGACTTCAAAAGAAAGAAATCAGAAAAAGTTCATACACGTTTTAACCCAACAAACAAGGATGATTACTCTTACATGGGTACTGTTACACCTTACTGCCTTGATGGAAGGTTACCTTCACCACAATTGAGAACTTCATCTCTCTACCCTTCTCTCTTTCTCTAAATCTGCCTTCGATGAATGAACTGCCTCGGACTTCCTTCTTACTAGCAAAACAAAATTAAGACATCAGTTAAAAAATAAAAGGAAAAAAAACAGAGCACTTAAACTTTGCGAACTTTTTTTTTTTTTTACAACTAGCATTCATGTACTAATACCAATTACATGCTCTCGAAAAAATCAAGCTAAGTTTATCAACATTAAAGTCGTTAACAGGTGTCCGTTTTCCACAATTCATTGATCTAAGATCGCAGTACAATACAGCATAACAGCTGCATCGTCGACCGCGATAAGAGTACCAGTAAGTTTTTTGGGCGAGCTTAAATGAGTAATTTGCTAACTGGCTACTTTTGGGCGCCAGAACAGCAGCTGGACCGTTTCAGATTTAGCCACAGGCTAATTCGTCGCTCAAGCCATCGCCAAGAGTAGAGTTCCCCAAAACAAAACTATCGGTCTGTGTAAATCGAGACATTAATCAGAGACGAAGGCGAGTTATTGCTGAGCGACTTTCTACCACAGCAAGAGGGCATTCTGAGACGGTTAATCGTGTTTTTGTACCGCTACCAGTCGGGTTGTAGAGGGAGCTCTCCAGTTTTATCCCTTCAGTAGTCCGCTGCTTGAGGTAGTCTTTCAATAAGAGAGAGCTGAGCGGTCAGTGGACACGCTGTGCCGTCCGACACGACCCATCAAGTTTCGGCTGGATTCGAGAGGCTGTAGTTGAGAGAACAGGGCGTCGAAAGGCTCGGAGTGTAGTTAAGCCATCGAAATGGGCCATCGGGGTCATTTTGCGGCGTATCTTCCTCGTCGGATTTCCATCTGCGCAACACTAGCGGGCAGACCGCTAACAAGACCCCGGGCGTTATTTTTCTACACTTTTCATAGACTGTGGGTGATCATACATCGACAAGAAACGAAGAAGGGCTGCTCAGAGCCGAGGCTACCACGCTGGAAGTGTTTTTGTACCTCATAACAGACGAAATGTGGTGTGTGTGTTCGTGAGTGTCTGGGCCAGGAAGGGCTGAGAGAGGGAATCCGTCTCATCGAGGAGGGGCGCGAACAGCCTGCTAGCGTGCTAAGCTAACGAGTTAGCCTATTTGTTTATCGAGCTTATAAAAAACTCGTGAAAACAATACACATATAACTTGTTAATTTGGGGTTGTAGTCATACTTGGGGTTGTGTTGGTGCTAGTGGAACGCTAAAGAGAGTCGGAAACTGTCCAAGTTCACGGCCGCCGTTAGCTTGTAAGCTAAAGCTACGAAACGGCGGGTTTTTCTGACAGGAAACAAAGAGAAGAGAGAGAAAATGGACGCCTGGCCTAAAGACAGGGCTAAACGTCTAAGTGTTAAAAGGAGGCATCTGGCCGAAATGGCGCCCGATATAGGTTCGAGGGAGCTTAATACTCGGACATAACTCGGAAACTGCTGGGTTATAAATGTTTTTTTTGCTCAATTTTCGATAACGATAGAGGGAGACAAACACCCCCCGCCAGCCGCCCGGACCGGGAGCCCCATCGTGACACCTAGAGGCCGATTAAAGCTCCTGCAAAACTCCCCCCTTTCCCCAGAAAAGTGCCGCCGTCTCACCTGCTTTCTCCTCCTTTCTTCTCCGGTCGGGTTCGACGCAAAGCCCGGGGCTCGGTTCCTCCTCTGGTGCGAGGCGAAGCACGGAAACTGCGTCCTTCTCCTCCGGCGGTTTTAATCCCTCTCCTGCTTTTGCAGAGTAGAGACTCCGCACAAAATGGCGGCCCGAGGCGGTTGCTGCGCGTGCGCTGAACGCAAGGGGGGGCGGGGGAGGAGTGGGGGGGGGGGAGTAACCGACGGAGGAGGAGCAGAACTCGGCGCTGAATTCAACTTTACTGATACGCTCCTTTACTCTTACTCTCTACCTCTCCTTTACTCCTCTCCTCCACCCCTGAACACACAGAACCAGGTGCTGAATTCAACTTTACTGGTACACTCCTTCACTCTTACTCTCTACCTCTCCCGCTCCTCTCTACCTCTCCTTTACTCCTCGCCTCTACCCGTGAACACACACAGAACAGGGCGCTGAATTCCACTCTACTGATACACTCCTTTACTCTTATTCTCTTCCTCTCCTTCACTCTTCCACTCCTTCTCTACCTCTCCTCCATTCCTGAACACACACAGAACAGAGCGCTGATCTTTCCTCCTTCACTCTACTTTTGCATCACTCCTCTACTTCTTCGATCCTCAACTCAAACAGAACAGGGAGCTGATTTTAATTCTACTGCTCTACTCCTCCTTCACTCATTCACTCTCTTCACTCCACTCCTGAACATACACAGATTAGGGTGCTGCTTTCAATTCTGCTCCTTCACTCCTAAACACAGGCAGAACATGGGCCAGTGCTGGAGCTTATTAGACTAAACAGAAGTAAAGAACTCAGTGCAGAGCTCCTCCTTTAATAGATTATTTACATAGGACGTATGTGAGACTTTCACAGCTGAAACCAGGTGGGTTTTGTAAATGAGTTCCAATATTTTTGTAATATCAAGCAGGACTTATAAAAAGATATGGCAGATTCTGTCAAAGGGTTGTGTGATGTGGCAAAATATGGTGTCATGATACTGTAACATTAATGAAAGGTGGGCAGCTGGTGGTTAAGGAGTTGTTCCACTGATCAGACAGTTGTGGGTTTGAGTCCCAGGATTACTAGTGACACTCCTGAGTTGCCTCTGAGTAAAGAACCGCACCCATACGCTGTGCTGCGTCGCTGGCTGCCCACCGCTTCACTTGGTGAACGGGTCAAATGTAGAAAACAGTTTTGTGCTGTTCAGTGTGCTGTGCTGTGTTCGCATATGACAAATGGACACTTGACAACATCTAGTTTTCATTGACATATGTACATCACAATACTTATTTCTTCTGAGGTCTGATAAGTTGGAACAGACAAAATATAATAAATGAGTTATATTTGAATTGAATAAGCTACGAGTGATTTTTTAAATTCAGTATTTCACAAATTGCACTAATAAGTCCAGTAATGTTTTTTGAGTATTAATGACATTCTCTACATGCTTGGAAAAGCACAGTGACCGGTGATCACAGTAATGAGGAGTATCATCATACTGTTCACTCCTGCTTCTAATTTCTTCTCAGACTGTGTTTGTACTGTTGCCACTGGCTCTCATCAGATGCTGACAATCCATCCAAATAAACCCAGGTGTGGATAAAATTAGACTAATGCATAATATGTACAGTGCATATTGTACTTACACTCCAGTGTGTATGGAACTCCATGCTGTTTCATATTTCCATTTCCAGACACGTGTTTGTTGATATATATATTTTGTATACATTTAACATACATATATGTATATATATATATATATGTATATATATATGTATATATGTATGTATGTTAAATAATGGCATATGTGTTTCACTACACTTATGTGTACCATGTAGCCTATGCTGAGTTGATTCTGTGCATATTGCACACTGCTGTATATTGTTCATTGTACTGTATTTATTATATATACATGGAACTGCACATCGTAGTTTCAGTGGGGAATAGCACACTCAATCTCATGCTAGTACAATGACTAACAGCTGTCTTAGTATCTTATTATGGGCAAAGGACAACACCCAAATTCATTTTCAATTTCATAAACAATCAAATGTTAGTTAGTAAAAGAATCCTTTTCATTAGTTACATTGTGCAGTGTGACTGAATTCACCCCATAGTGTTTTATCACTGTTATACATGCCACAATCTGGTTTACACTAGTACGTCAGGTGGTATTGAGGATCACTAGCTTTGTTGTCTTGACTTGCTCCAACTAGCCAACTCAATGATCTGATTAAAGAAAAATGAACAGATGCTAATATGGACATTGTATCTCATTTGGCATTTATTCATGACAGAAATAAAGGGTTTTGATCCCCCATTTTATTTAATTTTACACCTGATGTTACCAAGATCCTTGTCAGACAATATACTTTTCTTATTTAAAAAAAAATACTTCCTTAATGCTGAAGGAAAAAAAAAAATACTTAAATCTGTGTTGCAGTTTATATTAAACTGCTATTCTAAATTTTAAATAAAGTCTATTTCTCATCATAATTACTCCCCAGTCATTCGAGGCACTTATACATCGAGGAGGCTTTCTTTGTCCGCTTGTTCGCTCTAAAGTCCCAACATAAAAGTCAACTGAAGAAATGCCTAAGTTGAAATTTAACTGAATCTCAGGTTCCAGCACTGAACCTGGGAGTCTAGTAGCTCTCAAGGAATGCTCCAATATAAATCATCTTCAGTATGAAACAGGGCCAGTGGAAAGATCACATGCATGAGAAGCTGTCTATACCTGTTCCAAGGCAAAGTCCATCACAGGTTATACATTTTGATCTTTGATTATCCATCACTGTTTATATATATATATATCTCAAACAGCTCCACCACTTTTACAGCAGATGTCCTCTTCAGATACATTGCTGTTGGCTCGAATCTCAGGTAGTGCACGGAGAAGTTTTCATGAGTCATTAGCACTCAGAATAGGTCTGTTTGTCATTGAATGTTAATGTGTATGTTTCCATCTTAATTACAACACAAGTAAAAAAAAATATGTACACATCCAATGGATTATACGTACTGTTTCAGTAAAGCATATATAGTGACGGTATGGAATGATGGCACTTTTACGCTAATAGACACCCCCTTAAAACACACACATACACGTTTACTACCTCCCTGAGGAGTAACGGCACTCCTGAGCCCATTTCCACTACCGACTTGCATTTGCTCAACATTAGTACTCTTTACAAAAAGGACAGCCAGCTTAATCACACGCTCGGCAGTTTTAAAAGTGCATCCCCTTGCAAGTCACGTGAAAATAACACTTCATTTACTGCTAGTGCCACAGGGCACACAGTGCAGCAACGCCTGTTTGTCCACTCAGAAGCATTGAACTCAGAATCTGAGCCCAAATTCCATGATTTGTGAAGGCAAACCATCAAATCATAAGGCAGCAAAACACTTGTGGTGAGCCCACCCTATCCCATCCTGCTCGTTTTCTCTGTAGACGAAGGTCCACTTTCTGCATCACATCTGATCAACATACAGATTCATGTGTGTGCTTCTGCCCACTGAGTGCATGAAATGTGTGACACCAGCTCAGTATGAAGTCGTCATGGCGAAGACGTCTGTGTCTGCACTACAACAGTGTACGGTGCAAGTTTGATCATGAGTCTTCCGTTGGCATGATTATGACTGGGAGTACACAGGAGAGAAAGGTATACAGTTTCTGTGGGTTTCTCTGGTACGATGGCATTTAGAAAGCAGTGCTGGCCATGCTGCCAGGTGCAAAAAGGCGAGGAACTCCATCTTGCGCTGATTCCACGTGCCGATGTGCCATCTTCCCTTCTTCACCTGAAGAAGACAAAAAAAAAAACTCCTAAGATTTCTGATAAGTACTATGCTATAGATAAACTCTCTTTTTAATTCGCTGTTACAATATCTGTAGATTTACTGTACAACCGCTCTTCTCTTGCTGTTCAGTTCCAATCCATTTTGGTGTTCATTTACCTATCAATTTTCTATTTGCATCTATTCATGTTTTATTCTGACTCACCCAGCACCAGCAGAGCTTGTTTGGCGGCGTCTCTCACATCCTCCTTGTCCGTGCGGCACAGATACACCAGCTGTTCGATGCTCTCTTTGGCCTGGCAGACAGAGATACACACAGAGGGCTTCGTTTTAAATGTACACTTCTGTATGTCAACTGCAAACTTCACACATTGTTTCTGTCTGGTTTGAAAACTAGGTCTTGAATGTCTTGTGTGAACCTCAGTAAATAATTCATACTTTTACAAGCCTGCACTTGTTCTGACAAATTTTGACAAATATCATTATCCTGTCCCATGAACATTATCAAACAAGAATGTACTGATCTTTGAAAAAGTCTGTGTTCATAGATAAATGTATGATATGTCTGAATCTCATTCTACTGAAATTGAGTTTTGTTTTGATGTCACTGTTGGAAGCACTAAAGATAACAACTGTTAAGAGTTACAAAAACCTCACCACAGATGTAGTTAAAAAGCAGAATGATAAGAAAGTGCAAAGCCAGGAAGTATTGCCTCCTGGTTGCTGAAGGAAAAACATCACACACACACAACCCAGATAGCAGGACTGACCTTTAGACAAGCAAGTGCTTTGCATCCACACACTCGGGTCTCAATACTTTCATCCTCCAGCAGCTCCAGGCAGCTCACCAACGCCTAAAACACAGAAATTCAGTCAGTACGAGTCTGAAGACATTTATTCCAAAACCTGGGGAAGTGAGGATAGAAGAAACCCTCTAAAATCTGAAAATAACCAACACTTTAAAGCACTGTTTCTTATTCCTGCTTCTAGCGACCCACAGTATTCCTAGACTCACCAAACCTAACCCAGTCCTTCAACTGGAGTGAACATGTACAGTGTTGTGGATCACAGGGAGCATGATTAAGAAATACTACATTAAGGAACCTCACACTACTTTTCATTCCACTAAAGATGTGGCACATTATCAGTCATTTAATAAATACGGCCTAGTAAGTGTGCCGAATGTCAGAAATGTTGTGTTCTGAAGTTGCTGTAAGCAGGACTGCTTTCTGTGCCCAAGCAAGATTTCTACACTCAATCAAGGGACATTACACTTACACTGAACTTGTATGTACACACCCAGTCAAACATTTTTGCACACCACAGGTTTCATCACATCTGTTTCTTTCATAAACCGCAGATTTTTATCTTGTTAAGCACTGGGAAGTTGTTGACTGAACAACTAATAATGAAAATCTGTAAAGTTAAACAAGTTTCCCTTATACCATGGAAAGAATATGCAACAGAGCATGTCTGACATTCTGTACACTGGTTGTGTGGTGATGCAGAGTCAAATTCTAGACTGTCCTTTAACTCGTTAACCGTTTTATCCTATTTGCTATAAATTAATAGCTCATTAAATATCAAACACTTGTCTGGTGATCCACAATCTAAACATATTAGGTGGCTTTTTATAGGCCAGTAGTGATGAATAAAAATGACATTTTCTGGCTAATGAAAGTACTCAAATGGTGAACGTTTATTTACATGCATTTTTAGTCAAAATTGAGTAGCATGCAAATGTGGGAAAACTCAGTGTGTGCAAAAAATGTTTGGCTGGTAGTAAATGGGGAACGTTTCTGTAATGCCAATGACAGTGGTTAGTACTGACAGTGTGCTATTACTAGTTCTAAAGGTAGTACAAGAATACATATAATAAAAAATATCAAGTCAGCATGCGTACATTGTTATGATAGCATCATGCCGTTATCTGAAGATTACACTGAATGGCTTAGGAGGGGAAAAAAATCCCAAGACTTGTGTGTAGACAGTCTCACTTTTAGTAGCCTCTGACAGGTCGTAGCATGTATTAATCCCCAAAACCTGAATAAAAATTCATATGGTCCAGATTAATTGGTGTTCTTTTGTGTTTACTGATCCAAAAAGGACAGCATTTTAATTTATACTGCTGCCTAACCCGTCTGGAACCCAGAACCTTTATCAGTGGTAAGACAAGCAGACCTAACAGCCCCCCAGCCTCCCAGACTCAGGGGCAGTGCTGTACCCGTTCTCTGTGGCGTGGCTGCTCGGCCAGGCTGCGGAGCAGCGAGCTGGCGCTGCTGCACACTTTCCCCCGGGGGTCCCTCAGCAGCAGGCTGACGGCACGGAGGCCCTCACGCTTCAGACTGCACTCAGGGGGTCTCTTCAGGGCCCTAAGCAACACATCCTGCTCACCAGACTGCAGACACTGCACCAGCCACACTGCAGGAAAAGAGAAAGGAGGGGGAGGGGGTTTGTATCAGATCAGAGGAGACGAGGGGAGACAGAGCAGATGAGGTGATAATGAGTGGATGGGTGGGGCAATCTGTTTCGGTGACACACATTCATGTTTAATTCACTGTATTTCTGTTTCAGCCTGATTAGCTAATGGCTGTGAGAAATGCAAACTAATTCACACCTTCTTTCAGTTACTCACTGTGTGAGAAAAGTTCTAATCAACCCCCCTCCCATCACCCCCGACACCCCCTAAAAAGCAAACCTACCCTCCTCAGCCAGCTCGGTAATGTGCGTGTCCAGCTCGCTCACACCTTCAGCCTCCAGGTAGCTCCAGAACTGGAAGATTGTGAGAGTTTCTTTAGGCGCACCCCCACCTCGCTTCGGCAGCCTCCTCTCTAAGATCTTCTCCACCAAACGCAAAAATACTAAAACACACACAAACAAACACATACATTAAACAATTTCCTCTGGGGTTTTCTGATTCTGAATGTTGGTCATCTGTTTTAATATCACAAACAAGACACAGGTAAATTAAAAAACAGACACAGGTATATTCAACTCCATGTGTATTGTAACAATGACCAAATAAATACATTAACTAAAACGAAATAATTAAACATGGGTAAAGAAAATCTGAAAGGTTACACAAAATTTGAATGCTTACAGAATGAGGCAGACTGAGAATATCTCATTGTTCACACATTTTATTCATTGTTTATTATTTATACAGACAATTACACAAATAAACTGAACATGCGTACTTTCATTTTTTCAATATATATCTGTTATTTATTATAGCTGATACAGTCGCACAGACACAGACACACACTTACACACCTGTGTCTGCGAGGCCAGCTCCTCTCTCTGGTAGTTTGCTGGTGTAAGTGTTGTTCAGGGCCTGTAGGAACGTCTCTGTGGAGGCGCTGAACACGCTGCAGCTGTCTGAACACTGCCGCCATAGCAACACGGCCCCCTGGCACTGTTCCAACTGTGGAACGACTGCTCCCAAAACACAGAGAGGAATCGAAAAGACATGAGAACACTAGGGAAATTTTAATTGTGGCTCTCATCACTTTTTATTTCAGGAAAATCAATATTCATGAATTCTTTTAATCTTTTTATTTCCTATTCTTATGTTTCTGTTTTGTTTTTGGTAAAGTCTGCAGCTGAAGTAAATAAATGCAAAATTAGTTTATTAAAACACCACATTTTTATTCCTGACGGACTGACCTTCTTCTGGCTGGGTTACACTGTCCGCTGTGTCTTTAGCGACCCGCCTAATAAGTTCAAGCACGCGAGCTTCGCGGAGCAGCCGGTCCAGAGCGTACATCTCCCCACAGCGGAGCGGCCCAAACGTCCCCAACCTCTGCACAACACACACATCACACACACAGCACCGTCAAACACAGCTTTCTCCAAAACAGGAGCTCTGGCTGATGGCCAGCAAACATGAAAGGTAATGAAGGTATACTTTTACATAACGTGGCAGGTATAGTTCACAATGACATCGATTAGATCAGAATTTATGTAAACATAACATAATATAAAAATGAATATTAAAAATATTTTACATTTACTACAATATTTATACCTACAAAAAAATTCATGTGCTACACACCACACCCCAGAATTGTGGATACCGATATTATGAGACTAACACACTCAAAACAGTATTTTTTGAGTGGACTTTCAACGACTTTTCATTAATTAACACCAGTCCTGAACGGTTAAGAAATACACAGAGTTTTAAGAACTATGTAGAGTTTCTCAAATAAAACAAATAATATTAATAAATATAGTATTAAAATGAATAGTATTAAATAAATTGTATTAAAAAGTAAAACCAGCAAATCTGTCTAATAATGCTTTAAATGTTTTAAATGTAAATGTTTTAAATTTAGAGTCTGTTACAATATTACTTTTTCATGCAATGTCTGCTGCTACTAAGAATACTACGTAATCCGACGCCTAGCCCACTGTGTACTGTCTGCTTTGCTGCTGTAAAATCATCAGATCAGTTAACTGTGATTATTATCCCCTTGCTTTGACAAGACTGTGACCTCAAAGTGCAAGGAGGCCAGAAGTACCATTAGAGAAGGGCTGCTGAGATGGAGAGAGGAACAAAGTGACTCACCAGCAGTTGGGAGCTGCAGTGGTGCAGATGGACCAAAAGGGTGCGATCTAAATCCAAGCAGCCAGTGCTGAGTGGTCCAGAGGGAGCGTCCCAGCAATGCTCCTCACAACCCTCATCCTCTGCCACACACTCTTCTACTGCTACACGCCCACTGCGCACGCACACACATCAGAAATGAGAAAAAAAGTGAATCTGTATATATTTACAAATTATGAACAAGCTACAGAATTTGGTGTGTCAAACTGTGCCGCATGCCAGAATTTTGTAAAAATTCACATTTTACTTGCAACACTTCATTAACCTGTCTGCAGTCTCCCATTCAGCCACTAGATGGCTACATAGCATTACATCTAGATCTCATTTCTGTAAAAGGAAGTCACCATTGGTTCCTCTCTGTATTGTAGCTTTATCATAAAACAAAGGTGAGACAATTTTGGAGCTCTCACCTGTCTGTCCCAGTTCGGTTCTCTCCTTCTTCCTCCTCCTCGTCATACTCCAGATCTGACGTGTTGAGAAAATCAAAGCTTCCGAGGGCAGTTTCCACCGTCAAACTCACACTGGAGGAGCGACTTCGACTTCGACCCTACACACACAGGCACACAATTAAATTCTTTCACCACACACTAAAACAACATTAATTTAAACAACAATATTAAGATTAGTGTGTAAGATGTTCACAAAAATCATCAAAGGATAAGATTTAGTCCAACTATGTTAAATACCAGCTCATACTGGCCTGTTATGCTCATGATAAATGGTGAGATTTACTGCAGCAATCTACAACAGCTTGTAACAGCAAAACTGATCAAAGTGTCAGTTTAACACCTGAGACAAAAACAAGCGAAAGAAAACATGCACTTCTGTCTTTGAGCAGAGTTTGTAAGTTGAGACAGCATCATTAAACCTCATTTGTTTGAAAAGCTGATAGTCATCATAGGTCATGGATTTGTAGCAGAGGAACACCCTGGTGCCTGATAAGATCTACACATACACCCACACAGTGCAGCAGGATGGGTGGTACCCTTGGTTCGGTGACCCCAAGGGTGAAGAGATGGAAAAACTACTCTCAGATTGTCTTTCATCTCTCTCCATAGTTTAAACGAGGAGTCAGAGATCACATAGATGGAAACAGATGTGTTTCTTATTCTAAATTTGATAGGCCCCATTACTGTACAAACTCTAGATTAACCCTGGCTTTTACCACTTATAAGTGCGGAAAAAACCAAGACACTGTTCCTGTAAATACACGCATGGTGATTTAAAAAATGTTTTCAAACACATTTAACTAATTTAAAAATGTGATACATTGGCTGTATGATACCAAGCACAAAAACTCATATGAACAAAATACAATGTCTTTGTTTACTTGCTGTTGTTATATATAAACTGTTGCTCAAATATAGATTAGTAGTTGTATTGTAAAAGTTTTGAGTCATGGATCATTCATGTAACATTAGTGATGTAAGGGAGCCACAGACCTACTCTGTGTTATGGGTCCCAGTGTAATTGCTCTACCTACACTGTCGGTGTGACAACAAATCTACCAAACCAGCGGGCGTTACTGTATAAAGTCAGTCACTCACAGTCAGAGTTTCCTCCAGCAGCCTAAGCTCCTGTTCCAAAACCTGCAGCTCAGGGAACTGGCCCCTGTAGTCGTCCAGAGAGGAGACCACAGCATTGAGGGCCTCCTCCAGACCGCTGATGGTTTCCTGGGTCACTGGCTGTGCCACTACCCTGTCCACTGGCTTCTCAACCTGTGCGAAGGCTGTGTGTGTCTGGGAGAGAGGCTGTGTGTCTTGGGCCTGTGTTAAGTCCTCAGTCCTGGAAGGCCCATCAGCATTCAGCTGGGAGCAGGTCTCTGTTTTAGGGGAAATGCAGACAGAGTCCTCCTCACTGTGGGTGAAGGAGACAGAGCTGGGCCTGGAAGGGCCTGGGGGCTCTTCAGAATCTGCAGCAGAATGGCAGGCCTCCTCTGCTGCAGGGGGCGCTGTTTCAGAGCTAAGTTCAGAGCAGGTAGAAGATCTGTGTGCCCCAGGTTCTTGGAGTTCAGGAATAACAATGCATGGTTCAGCCCGGACGGGCAAGTCCACCACAACTTCAGCTATTGGCACTGAGGTCACCTCAGAAGCCTCTAGGCACTCACTAACAGGCCTGTCTGTCAACGCAGCATCCACACTGCTCTCGCTGATGTGGCTCAGGGACCGAGAGAAGCGAGTGTGCCCATTTGGCATTTCCTGTTTCCCAGCAGCATCTGTAGTGACCACGATGGTGGTCAGCTGAGGTTTCTCTGGTCCTCGGTCCTCCTCCTCTTCTTCCTCCTCCTTCTGATTGGCTAGGCGTGTGGGCGTAGAGGTGGCCGATTCTCTGGGTGTAAAGGAGATCTCAATGGCCGGGGTGGTGGCCTGAAGCTCGGGCTGGACCAGGTTCTTATGGGCGTGGCGTAGGCCCAAGGAGAGCTGGGGGCTGGACGAGTCATCAGAGGATTCAGAGGAGTTTGACCAGGCTGTTCCATTCTCCATATCGTCCTGCCGCCTCAGCATGTTCTAGAGAGAGAGAATGATTATAGTTAAGATTTAAAATAGGTGCACACTGTCACTTCTGATTACTATTACACAACAAGAAGAAAGAGGTAGAAAGGGAGAAGGAGAGGAGGAGGATTGGATGTGTGATGGAGCATGAGCAAGTCCAGCCTCTGTCATCAGACATTAGAGTGGTCCTTGTCCCAGCACGCAGTTCAGGCTGAGTGGAGGCTGGCGTCCAGCCCAGACAGCTAACACACTGCCTGCTCCCTCTAATTAACTTCTGCTGCAGCTACACTCTGTCACCACACACAACAATAACAATCACTGCATGGAATATGGAGAAGACTGAACTTGGGCACTTGGGTGCATCGCTACATGTGACAGTATTACTACAAAGAAGGTGCTAATACTCTCATCATGACAACCGACAAACAGCTCTAAATTTCTAGCCTATTCTGTTTAATTAAGGCAACTCACAGAAACTACAAGGCTCAACACGATACTAACTACAAAGCAATCAGGGTGCACTAACAGCTTACAAGACCAGAAGCAACTAGAGAACCTACTGATCACATTACTACAGGGATCTATGAATTTGCACTAGTTAAGAGCTAGGAATGCTTCGCACTAAATGCTACACTGGGCCACAAACAAACTTGACACTAGTGGCGAACAGCTAGTGGCTGGCAGGCACTTACATGGCTGTGGGACTGAGAGGAGCCAATGCTAGCAGCGGAGATATCACCACAGCTACAGCTTTGAGACAATTTCTCAGCCAGTGTTTCCCGGAACACGTCCAGGAGAGACCAGCGCTGCTTGGATGGCAAACTCCGAGGAGCCGACTAAAGCAGTCGTACCCAGCCGGAGAGGTGAGTACAGTGAGAACAGAAAACATGAACCGGATTCTCTAAGAATCCATGACTACTCTAGAAGCAAACTGATGTACTGTACATTGCAATCTGACATTTTACAGTATGTTAAAATGTAATAGACCAGAAAATGGCAGCAAATAAGCAACCACTTCTACAACGAGAAGAGGTTAAGTAAAGTTAATAACACTATAAGAAACTGACATAGTTCAGACGAGGCAAATGCTATTACCCTTTCTGACTTAATTATGGCACCTGTTTATTTGGGGCTTACCATACTGGAAAAAATAAATATAAAATGTAAAGTAAGCTGTAAGTTTTGCACAGTCACATTTTGTTTCATTATTTTCCAATATGTTAAATTCATCACATCAGCAGCAACTGTGAATTAAAACCTGCAGAAGTGTATGTGTTGAGTATGTGAAAATATGCCCTTCTTTATGTTTATATTTTAACGGTGTAATATGGTGTCAGGAAGCACACGGCAAACTTCCATTTGTGATTACTTTTCAACTTGAGCAAAGAAGTTCGCAAAATAATAATTGGTGTATATAATCTTCTGTTACTTGTAAGGCTAAGTTGGTCTTGTTGCTCCAGTGCAAAGCTAAAGGAGCAAAGTTTAGACAGAGCAATTAAATTTAGATTAAAGGGAAAACTGTGTAAACGTGACTTTTGCCACCATCACTGTATGAGGCTTGAACTCTCAGGTGAGTGTAATAGTATAGCGTGACTGACAAGTAAGTTGCCAGCCACGCTATACTAAAGAAACCCCTGACCTGAACCTGATTTTTTGAAGCAGAAAGGACAGGGTAAAATCTGAAGGCTCTGCTTAGCTGTTTGAACTAGAACAAGTTGGTAGGAGACAGAGACAGGGAGACTCACATAGAAGGCCTGTTCACGCAGAGAGGGCGTGTCTGGAGGACTCTGGTTATAGGTGGAGAAACGCTTGTTGACTGTAGGAGCTTTGTTTACCGTGCTGGCTGTGGAGGCTTGGTCATCTTTGTCAAATGGACTGAGAGAAGATCAATGAAAGAGAGAGAGAAAGAGTTTGTTTTTGGTCAAGCTATATCAAAAGCTGGAAATACACTAAAATACACGGTTAAAATATCCAAGAGGTCCTGTTATCATAATAAATTATGTCACAGAACGCTTCACTTCACATTAGTTAACTAGACCATTAAAAAAAAACTAAAACAGCAACAATCAGTGTATAGTATCTAAATACACTGCAAGAAGGTAACTAGATGCTTTGAATGTTCCTTTAAGGCATACGAAAAACACTGAATAAAAAAATACATATTGTATTCAGTTTTTCATATCTTTTGTAATGCCATTACTGTCTCACATGTGCATTTTGTCTGTTCCAAACTGTTGGTAAATGTCCAAAAAAAACAAATCAGTTTGATACACATAATTTATTATGAAAATGTCATTAAGTGTCCTAATGCAGTTTATTGTTATACACATTAGCTTCTGTGCTGGAAATGATTCTTTAATGCAGTGAGGGAAACTTACTTCCACGTGACCTCCAGGCTGAGTTTGATGGTCCCGAGGTCGTTGATGTCCACGGCCACAGTCTGTGGCAGTGCGGCAAACAGGTCTTTGGTCTCACACGAGACGTTCCCCACCACAACGTGATTAGCCAGGCTCTTCAGTTCCGTCACCTTGACAAACAAAAGGGGTTTATTCAGTCTTTATATACTATATATACCAGCTCATCACTTAGCCAGATCTGGTCACTGGATACTGCACAACCTGCCAGCATCTAGCACCACTTAGTGATGACAGCAATGTCTGGCAGAGCACCCTGTGAAAGCACAGGCCTAGAGAGGAATTCCAGCAAGGATTATGAGCAAAGAACCAGGATTTAAAGAAAAAACAGAGGCAGTTAAGGAGTAGGTGACAAGTCACAGTGTCCATACTCAGTGTGTACTATACACAGAACTTGGAGGTATGAGACATGCAAGGCACACAAATATCAGCATATTACTGTTAAAACAGACTGAAAAAGTGTCACCAAAAGCTTCCATGACAACAGGAGTTTCAATCAAGTGAACGCTTATGCATCACCCACTGTACTTCTTGAAAATGTGCAGTTAAAATACACCTGAAGTCTAAAAGTGCATCACAGGAGTAACACACAGTAAACACAAACAATGCTAAAAACATTTTTAACAATCTTTAGTTTTCTAATCAGGTGTTTTATTAACTGGGCTGTTCAGCATGGACGTGTGAATTTTCACACACAGTGTTATCCTGTCCCGTGGGGTTGGAGACACTGCAGTGGTCGTCTGTCAGGCCTGTCTGAAAACACTTCTGACTAACATCAGCTGCATTCTCTTCATTCTTCCCCTAAGGCTCCTCTCCCTCCACTCTGTTTTTCATATCCCTTTCTCCTATCTCCCAGGCTCATGTCCTCCCTCGCTCTCTCTCTGGAGGTCTTGGAGGAACTCTGAGTCTCTCTGTATGGGGGTGCGGGTCAGAGAAGCGCTGGGGGACGAAAACAAGTCACAGTCCAGCTGCTCACACTGGGCTGCAAGGACCATTAACATTTCACAGACAGATGTGACTGTGCTCTGTGTGTGTGTGTGTGTTTGTGTGAGAGAGAGAGAGAGAGAGAGACAGACAGACAGACAGACAGAAAGAAAGAGAAAACGGAAATACAGAGATATAGAGACAGTGTGTATGTGTGTGTGTGAGTGAGTGTGTGAGAGAGAGAGTCACGGTACCTTTATAGAGAGGAACTCAGTGATATGGGGCAGAAACACCATCTCCTCACTGTCCCACACCTGCTTGCCATTGATTTCAATCCGACCCCGCAGTTTCCAGCGCTGTCTGCCATATTTCATAAAGATCTGTATGGGGAGGGAGGACACACAGGAGACAGGCTTTACACACAAAAGCAAACAGGCATTCCTTTAAAAGAACACCATGTTCAGCGTGCAGGAGCTCAGAGGGAGAGACAGAAGGAGAGACAAGTCTGCGTGAACTCCTCAGGGAGCTGTAACCGACACTGCCGTTTCTTATGCTTACAGCTTTAATGCTTCAATATTCAACAATATTCAAAAACTCAAAGTGTGTGTGCATGGAACATCATTTTTCCACCCTTCCAGATGGAGAGAAAAGCCTTGACTTTCAGGGTAACAGCCTCCAAACTCTCCTAAATCAGTCCATCTGCCCCTGTCCCTTTTTTCTTTTTCCTTCTCTCCTTCTGTGCAGCTCACACGCACTCTAAGCAGTCTGTGTTGCTGACTCACTCCATCGATGAGTCTGTCGATCATTTCTAAACCGTGTGCATTTTAAACAGGCAGGCTGGCTTAGCACTTCTCCAGTTAGCCTCCACCTCCACAAACCTGCACCTGCCACAAGCACGGAATACCCTGAAAACACAGGACGTATTTCTCGCTCTTCCTCTCTCTCTGTCTCTTCCACTCCCTCTCCTGCATTGTGAACCTCAAGACAGATGAACGATGATGTGAATGGCATCATGCAGTAACAACCCCTGCAGAGCAAGCTACCAGCAAGAGGGGAAAGAGACGGAGGGTAAAGGGAAAAAAGGATAGTGAATAAAAGAAAAAGCAAAAACAAAAATAAGAATGAAAACAAGAAACAGAGTGGGAAAAGACGAATAAAAGGGAAAGAGAGTCGGGCAACTAAGGAACAAAAAGTAAGACAGAAAGATTTGAGAGAAAGAAAGGAGAGACCCAAGAGAAAATAAGAAAGAAAATAAAGACAGACTGACCTCATACTGGTCTCCAGCACAGAGGCGAGCGAAGCCAGCCAGACCTGCAATGGCAGCAAATTCTCAAAACTCAGAAACCATCAAGCAATTACACCAACAATTCATCAGATCCACTTCATCAAAGCCACTGGTCCAGTATTATTTATTACTCAAAATATTCATATTATGTGCACACATTTACTTAATGCACTTATTTCCAATAGAATTATGTCCACTGAGTTTTCTACTTAATCACAGTTTTCTACTCAACACTTTATTAAAATCAACATGTGCCTGAAAGGGTCATGAAGAGAGAATGAAAAATGGTCATACCTTTCATTTTCACATGGAACTCCCCGAGCTGGTTTTCCAGATCACTTTCAAGCATGCACATGTTCTACAGAGAGGAGGACGCAGAGAGACGTAGACAGAGGATGCATGTGGTGACAAACCAAAACACAAGGCAATAAAAAAAAAAAAAACAGAAGAAAGAAAGAGAGCAGCTTGAATGATTTAAGCATAATTCCCCCATTAATGAAATAACATCATATAGTCACAGACACAGTGTGGCATTGTAGAAGTGTCTGTAACACTCAAGTACACAGGAGACACTGTCCTTATAAAGGAAAATAAGAAATGTGAAAATAAATTCAAATGTAAATCATATTTATTGTTGGGATGCTTTGATTAATGTATACTGATGTTTGCAAATGATCTGTCAGCATAAAACTAAACCTGCATAAAAGTAAAGTGGCCCCTTGTTGCTGCAGAGCTATGTAAGCACCAAGCTTGTGAGGTGTTAGTTTGAAACTATATTCACATTTAATGTCTTAAGGAGTTCATGAGAGCAAGGTCCTCATGCTACTGGAACCACAGGTTAGTGGGTGTGTCACCATTTCATTTGAAATATCAATTATGTTTACACATTTATAAAGTTCTTTTCCATTTTTTGCACAAGACTACTATGAATAGAAATAAAATGCCAGTAGGAATAAAGTCAATAAAGCAGAGGCTGGGAACCTCAAATCCTAGAGAATATGAGAGATGTTTCTGAGCCAGTTTCTTAAATTATAACTATAATTTAAAATTTCTCTTTGTATAAATGAGTGTTTAACAGAGCAATGAAAATGGTCCTAGTTTATATAAATATCACAGACATTCTACATAACATAAAATCTAACCTAGACTCCAGTATCCAATAAATGAATATTAACACACCGTACCTATTCCTGTTAAACTGTCTGCGTACACTGATCAGTCCTTGTTCTTTCTTACCTCTGTGTACTCTTTGAATCCCTTGTTGGCCTCGGACAGGCTCTCGCGAGCCTCGCGGCTGCCTGGAGACGCTGTGTAGGCCTTCACCATCTTATTGGCCCCGTCCCGTAGTCTGCGCTGCATACAGTATGCTTCATACAGCTCATCAATCTGCGCGCACACACACACACACGCAGAAAACAGAACAGCATCAGTATGTGTTTATTTCTGTTTATTCAAGAGCACTAGTGTGAGTTATTAAAGCACGGTAGAAATTTTGACTCTGTGAAGACGGCAGTGAATTGCACTGCCCTCATAAGATGACTGACAAAATTAAAAACATACACGTGAGCGCTCCCTCTCTTTCTCCCTCTCTCTGACGCATACATCTTTATTACTCTATGTATTTCCTTCATCGCTTTGATGTGCCAGATAGACCTGATAATCAGTTTATAGATCTGTCTGCAGCACAGACCAAACCACAAATGGCACCACAAACAGGAAACTCCTTAAATGGTCACAATACATACTCATGTATCTTACAAACACAGGATAAAAAAAACCCACTGCAGATACGGTACACGTGCACTCTTATCTACAGTGAGCTATGACCTACATAAACAAACAGTAAAACAGCACAGGAGCCAAGCATGTAAACAGATACACTGAACTCAGCTTTACCTAGACATCCTTTACAGGTCAGGGGAGAAGTGTGTTAAGGAGAGGTGTGTCCCAGTCAGACTAACTCATTCACTAAAAGCTCTCTCACTCCTGTCCTTTCAAAGGGCCGCTGTGAAATGTTTTACAGAGACGCTTTGTGTTACTGATAGGCAGAGTAAAGGAGTGGGGATGCTCACAGAACACTGTTATGAATGAATAAGTAAAGACGTGTGTGTGTGTGTGTGTGTGTGTGTGTGTGTGTGTGTGTGTGTGTGTATGAGTAAAAGCTTTGGTCACAAGGAGCCCTCAGTAAGACGCAGCTTTTATTGGAGAGGGCACCAGTCTTTCAGTTTCTTGTTCACGTGCACTCACACTATTTAATACGGTCCTCAAACACAGTCGGGACATGTTGCCACATATAGTCAGTGTTGGATCAACACCTCATAATGCAGAGGTCATCAACCGTGGAGATCTACCTTCCTGAGAGTCCACTTCCAGCCACAAATTGCTACACCTGCTCTGACTAATGACCTTCTCCGATTGGCTGGAGCACTATAAATCGGGGGCAGGTTGCCAATAGACTGGAGATAAACCCAGCAGGAAAGTAGGAGGAGGAGGGTTGTTGACCACTACCCCAAAGTAACATTACTGGAGAGAGAAAAAACAACATTCTTAACTTCTAATGCAGGTGATTACAGACCATTTCTATTGTTCTGCTGTCATGAAGACCTGACAATGTAAACGGCATTAAAATATGCACGCATTTTCAGTTTAAAAACATTACCAACAAATGAAAGAAAAACATCTGTTCAGTTCTTCTGTTCTCTGTTAATGTTTACTAAGCTTAGGGCTGGTTTGCTTACTTGTCCGTCTGTTTAAAGTTAAGGGATATTTGGCACAGATAAAGGGGTTAAAAGAGAGTTTTGGTTAGTTCAGTAAAGCTTTATACATCAGGAAGCTAATTACATTTGACTACAGACTGCAAATGAGTATTTTTGCACACAGTGCTCATTGTCCAGTCCACAGATGAATCCAGTGCTGACCCCATGACAAACAGCACATGGATAAAACTTCTCAAAACAAAAAAAAAACAAACAAAAAAAAAAAACAAACACTTTTTTATTTAAAAGAAACCAAAAATTAAATAAATAAAGGTCTAGATGACCAGCTTAGGTATCTCTACAAAACATACATCAATAGGATAATGCATGTTTAGAGTGTGTTCTGTAATTGTGCTATTGATATCCAACAAACTGTTTAAAGCAGGGGTGTCGAACTCCAGTCCTGGAGGGTTGTGGTCCAGCACGTTTGGGATTTCCCTGCTCAGAAACACCTGGTTCACCTCGCCAGTTAATTGTCAGGTTTAGTGAATGTGTTTGAGGAGGAGAACCATCAAACTGTACAGGACACCGGCCCTCCAGGACCAGAGTTTGACTCCCCTGGTTTAAAGCCATTCATCCAAGCAGTGAAGGACTTTCTGCCAGCAAATACACAAGTTAACATCAGAATAAATGCAAACAAGAAATAAATTAAATTTAGAAGATTTGTTTTGTTTGTCAAAAGTACTTGATTCGTGAGCTGGTGAGAACACCACAGGTTCGGTTCCAGATTTTTGCATGGATTTATGAAACTTCATATGCAGCTCACCTTTAATCTAATGAAGTTTTGTTTAAGCTGAACCAAGTATCTGAGGTATTTGATAAGACCTACAAAGTGATGCTGGGCTTCTATGAGATGAGGAATGATTAGGCAAACACAGACACACATAAAATCACAACTTACTTTATGTGTATATATTTTACTATTAGCTTTTAAAAGCATATACTGCTCAGCAAAACAAGTTTTGAATATCATTTTCTGACATGTTACTTTACATTATTATTAATGGATTAAAGTGATCTTGCCATTGACTGTATCTTGTGTTCCTTTATACGTGCATATTCATGTAGATAAGCCCTATCTGGAAATAATCTTAATACCAAAATGCATGAAATGACCAGATGTAAACAGGGTCTGCGACAAATTCAGACAATTATCCAGATCTGCATCCTGCTTCTCATGGTGCACATAGTATATACAGAGGTCAGTCAGTGCTGAATCTTATGTAACTTTGATAAGAGTGGTCAGTGGACTCTTAGTATAATAACTTAAAAGACAAAGGTGCCTTATTTTCCCCAGTCAATATATGTTTACTTACTTAGAAATGATCAGATTACTCCTTGATTGGCAGCTCATTAAGAAGTGATTTCACAAAGGAATTCCAAGCACACTATTGAGAAATCTGCTCCACAGAAAGCCAGGCCAAGAATGGCAGGCCATTAAGAAGTTGCACGAAAGCAATTTTGATAAGACCTTTTTGCCTGAGTGGTCTTGCTAGAGAGTATGATTAAGGATGTGGAGCCGTGGGGAGACGTGTGTGTGCGCCTGTGCATGTGAGGGAGAGAGCGAGAGAGTTTACAGTCTTAATACCCCCCACCCCATAAAAACAAACCCTTAAAACACTTCACACACACACACACACACACACACACCCCCACACCCACACACAGTTAGAGAGACTGAGAGACAGTCTTAATACCCCCCACTCCGCAAAAACAAACCCTTAAAACACTTTACACACACACACGCGCGCGCACGTAGAGAGAGAGAGAGAGTGGTGTAGAGAGAGAGTTAGAGAGCTGTATTGAGAGAGAGAGAGAGAGAGAGAGAGAGAGAGAGAGAGAGAGGTATAGAGAGACAGAAATGGCTCTTTCCTCCCAAGAGAGGAAAGAGCCAACAGGTTGCAAAACCTTGAACGTTTTACAGCACCAACAAAGAAAGAGGGCCTTAAACAGATTAATTCCAGCAACAGCACCTCACTCCCTCTCCCCCTCCCCCTCCGTCTCCCTCTCCCTCTCCCTCTCCCTCTCCCTCTCCCTCTCTCTCTC
>JBBPCX010000018.1:613350-638672 GCA_037974365.1 Hydrocynus forskahlii | reverse complement strand
CTCTCTCTCTCTCTCCCTCTCTTTCTTTCTCTCCCTCTCTCTCTCTCTCCCTCTCTCTCTCTCTCCCTCTCTCTCTCTCTCCCTCTCTCTCCCTCTCTCTCTCCCTCTCTCTCTCCCTCTCTCTCTCCCTCTCCCTCTCCCTCTCTCTCTCCCTCTCTCTCACACACACAGGCCCCTCATCTGGAGGTGCTGTGGCGGCGAGTCAGCAGCCCAGTCATAACGTTCAGATTTACAGCTGGGCTGCCTAACAAACATACACACAGCCTTTCCATTCAAATCTCTTATATAGAGCATCACACACACTGTGTCTCTTGGCTCTACTGAGATACAAAAACAAAAAGCAACAAAGAACTTTATTAAGGTTATTCTAGAGGCAAACAGTGTCAAAACAAGTTGCTCTTGCACAATAATTCATAATTCATCCTTACATGACCATTTTCCAAACTCCCTTAAAATTATCCCTTTGTCCCTCCCTTTGTTTAACTGTTTTTGTTACTGTGGCTTTAAGGTTGATATACATAAATTATCTCTTTTCTGAATGGCTGCTCTGCAGCTCATTCAAAAGATGGGGCTGAAACGATAGTTGGAACTTCAGCATGAATGGACAGGACTAAAGAGCTAGAGGCTGAACAAGGACATTTATGTAAATGTGTTGGTTTTGTGACATGGTCTAATTTTGCAGCTAATATCCACATTATGGACTGTATGGATGAAGAAGTAGACATGCATTTTGACACAAAACTTTTTAATAGTATAATTTAAATGTGGCACCACTGGTTCTTTTTAGCCTGCTCTTGCTTGTCTGATGTTTAAAAAATATCTCCAGAATGGTAACTTTACAGGAAAAGCCTTCTTGACTTTTAATGTACATAAATGTAAAGAGATTCTATTCAGAATAATTTTGGACCATTTCAATTGGTCTGTTTATCAGTCTCCATTTTTATACAACTTCAACAGCTCTTGCTGTCTCCTACTGATGTGGAACAATAAAAATTTGGGGAAAAAAAACAAATAATATGGCAATACACATTTGGACAGCATCAATGTATGTTCCTTGCTTTGCTATCATACCAAATGCTCTCACAAACTAATCACCCATTCAACAAAACTGCAGCAGGAGGGGAAGAGGAGGAGGACGAAGGCCCCTTCCTGCCCTGCAGCTGTCTGGGGCCCGTGTGACCCATTAGATCAGAGGTTGCGGGTCAGTGTGAGGGTGAACGGAGTCTGATATTGTCAGACTCAGTGTGTGGGTGTGTATATGTGTCTGTATGTGAGTGTATGTGTATGATTTAAGTACTGATACAAACGCATTAGGAAGTATGTCTAGCATTTAACGTGCAAGTATGCAGTACTCAGTACTAAGTACATGCACACTTGAAGGTAAGCACGTATACATACAGGAACACACACAGTCTGTTTCTAAAGTTACTGAGACATGTAAAAAAATTACACACGTCACACACACATCTGGACAAGCCTAGACCTGCTGTTATCTATGTTGTGTCGCAGGTCCTTGCTACTCACATTTCCCTGTACTCACGCACACACATCCATGCACAAACACGTTCAACACTAGTGTTTCCTAGGAACGAAGCCTTAAGTGCTTGGCCTGTTCCAGCTTAGCAACAATATCTACTTATTTGTCTAAATTTCCATCACCTCCTCATATTACAATTCAGTAAGGTAAACAAAGTGGAAATCAATTCTCATATTTCAAAGATGCCAAGTATAATGTTGTGCTTACCTTACTGAGGTGAAACTCCAGCCGCCTCATGAATCGCTCAATCACCTTCACTTGCTGCAGGAAACACAGCATTAGAATTACGCACATGCTAAAAGACTATGACAGATACACACAGTTTTATAATAAAACATGAACTACAGACAATTGTGGCTGCAGGTATTTCTACCGCTTTATTAAACAGAGCATCTAAATACGAAAGCAAACTACTTCAAATAAAAGACAGAGGCCCTCTCTCTCACCTTGTCCAGTTCATAAAGAAAACCCTGTGGCCAAAGAACAGAGAGAAAGAGAGGATTAAAATTAATAGCAAAAAAAAAGCACTACTGACTGTAAAACACCGCTTCAGGCACATGGTCTAGCAGGAAATCTATTTGAAATTATAAGGAACACACCACAATATAAAAATAAAATAACACAGAAAAATAGAAATAAACACAACAGAAATATGATAATCGTTTTGGCCAAGATGGCCTACATTCGCAGAATATAATCATAACAGGCTATGCTTGCTAGGTTAGCTTTGTTTGCCGGGTTTGTTTTCTTTTCCTCTGTCGCTCAGACTCAAAGTTTTCCAGAACACAATTACACAAGCTGTACCTACCATTAAGTCCACTCAGTTTACATCAGAAGGAGATGTGGCAAAGTACATGTAAACACTGTACGCATGTACAGGCATTGTGAATAGCTTCCAAACAGCAGTGTGACCACAAGAGCAACATTAACCTCATTAGAAAGCAATGGTGGATTTAAATTCCCTTGGACTTGCACTTCATGGATTTAGTACCCAGTCCCCACACATCCCCATGGCTCATACCGGAGGTCACATGCATCAAAGATTTACTTGTTCTAATCTGGGTTTGTTGTGCATATAAGTTTTGTAAATTTACACAACTAGATTAGCTCTCTGGGATGCTGAGTACATGTGGGTTTAGATGTGAACATTTAGGGCTGGTTCCATGGAGTTGACCCCTTATACTCACCAGCCGAGAGTTTCTCTTGGATTCCTTCATCTGGCGGTTCAGGCTGTCCAACTCCATCTGATGGACCTGCAGGTAGGACCTGGAACCCCAAACACCACATATTAAACAATGTTTAAGACACAGAGTTCATTTTTAAGACTGTTGTGTGATATTTAAGACAGAGAGGTAATTAGTTCTAGTCATGTTTGAACAGGGAAATCACTAAACTGTTCTAGAATCTGGCCCTCAAGGAACAGCACTGATGATCCCTTGCCTAACGTAAGTGCTCATAATCCAATCATAGGAATGCTGAACTATGATAAGAAATTGCCAATGTAATATGCTGTTCCAAATCATAAGACAAATTCTAGATTGGGGCCAGACCACCTGAACAAGAATGAGATTATTCCAATATTTACTGTAATCATAAGGAACAGCACTCCTGTTCTGGGGAGGTTTCCTCACAGGCCACTTCACTGTTCTTAAAAGGTGTCCAGATATGATAATATACTACAATGTGTGCTCAAAGGTTTATTGTATTGTAGGCATTTTTATCTTATAAATGCATTAATGGAAAACTGAAAAAGTGATAATGCGAGTATGTGGACATGCACTGTGAGACGGAGTGTGAGTGTGTGTGTGTGTGTGTGTGTGTGTGTGTGTGTGTGTGTGTGTGTGTGTGTGTGTGTACTCACTGGAGTCCTCTCTTCAAGGCCTCATAGACTTCATCCAGCCTCTCAGGCTGGGGCACCTTTGGAGGTGGAGACTTGGCGGAGAGGGTGAACATCCTGCTTCCTCTGGAGGGAGTCTTCCTCGCACACGCTGGAGTGCTGAACACAGAGAGGCTCCTGAAAGAATACATGCGCACACCTTTTGAATGAATTTGAATAAAGTGAATGAATTTCTCCCATCATCTTCCTGTTTTCATGCACGATGACACAAACACGTGGAGCGACGTGTTTGTGTCCTTGTGCTCCTTTCATGGGCAACAAACATCTGAAATTAAATCTAAATCAATAATCCTCTACATATCATGCTACAGATCAATATGAAATTTGATCATGCAAAACCTTGATGACAGGGAGTTCAATATGAATTAGAAAGAGGCTATTGAACCACATGTGGAACCCCACTTTAATTCCTCACACTCCTAATAAAGACATGAATAATTTATATTACATAACTACAGCAGCTGCTGAATAATTGATTAAATAATCTTCAATCCTAGGTACTTGCAAGTTAAAGGCTTAACATCTGATTATTTATTATGAAGACTGTTCAGCTACCATGAACTGGCTTCAGGTGAGTGACTGGATGTGGAGTAAACCCAACTAAAACATCAGTCAAATAAACGGAATGGTCACACAATTCCTCTGAGGTGTCTTCACAACAAAAGATCAGGGACTGAATATTGGATTCAGAATGAAAATATGAACTTTACTATCTCTGACTAATGGTAAAACGTCAGGTCTTACCCAGGATAAAAAGATTTTCACTGGATAATATTATCCATACTAGAAGTACTGGGCAATATTATTCAAATCTTTAAAAGAATTTGCATAGTATGACGGTGCTCTCCAACACTGGGTCTTTAAATGGGGAAACTACACATTTGAGTAAGGGAACTGCAAAAGTAGGAGGTGTGTTTTGGAAGTCATAAAAGAACCAAAAGAGGATTTCTCTCCTTATCTCTTTCTCACTCTCCCCCAGCAGAGACAAGGGCACGTACAGTCAAAATGCAAGACTGCAGCTTTTAGGACGCCAATACTTTACTGAGGCAGTGATGGGGACTCCAGCAATAGAGAGGAAATGTAGGCTCTACAGGACGTCCTGTCAGGTGTGACCTCCCAACAGACATGTGGTGGAACGATGGAAATTACGTGAGTGTGGCAGCACTCAGAGCCGGTCCATGAGTTGAGAAAAAGGCTATTGAGACTATTGTATGGGGATGTGGAGGTTCACAACAGTCAGAATTCTTGTGTTACTATGGTCATGCTTTCACTGTAAGTTTCACTACAGAATTCAATATTATATAAATGTTACATTTGAGACTTTTGAATATCAGAGTGGAGCTTGGACCCATTCAAACAATAGCAGCACTGAAACATGAAACAAAAACTGTGTTTTCTAATGTAATTAAATTATAATGACATCAATTATTAGTGTATTAGTGAAAAAAAAAATTTCTTCTAATGATGTATGTGCAAATGAGTGGACATGCTGTCGCAGCCATAAGTTAACATATTCTAACGCATTCTCCCAGTACAGGTAAATACATTACAACACAATACAAGCTAACACACCAAATTGTTAAGAAGTAGTCTGTGTGTTCATGTGTGTGTTTATGCACAAGTTATGAACTAACCTGTAGTGCTTATCGTAGGAGTTGACTCCGGCAAAGGACTGGCTCCTAGTGATGGACCTGGAGAGGACTCGGCGCGTAGGCCGCACAGACAGGGACATAGTGGACACTGATCTGGAGGGACTCCCTGCATTGGCATAGAACAGAGGAGGATGTTTAGAGATACAGAGGGCACAGAAACAAAGCAAACTTGGCACACTGGGCAAAGAGAGAGCTCATACAGCTCATTAGACTGTACTAATGCAGAATTTTTAAAAGACCATTTACTACTCTGTGTGCCAAACTTAAGGTGGGCAATATAGCAAAACTATACCATAACAATACCTGAAGACATCTTCATGTTAAAAATACATAAAATGATTTAAATTTTTCTAACATTCAAACTAAGAAGGAATCTACTAACTGGCAAACAATAACAAAAGATGACGGCATAACGGGCTAACATTCAAATAGCTGCTTGTTGAACGAGGTTCATGCAGGCTCTCTACTATTGGTCTAAATCTGAAATGCATAATTTTATGATAAATTCACTTGTTTAGTGTTCCTTAAGTAACTGGACAAAACCTAGGATATACTCAACATGTAGGAGGACATACTTTACCACAACAAAAATATATGGTCATATTGACAACTCCTTGTCATAATTCATAATTCTATACAGGAATTCACTTACTAAATGGCACTACTTGCTTTTGGTTTAATGAATAACGAGCCCCTCAGATTTAATTAAGGGAGGAGTTTCTGATGGTGTAACTGGAAAAAGTCGTCAAGAACAAATAGGGACTGCCCAACATCAAAGCTTTTTTTATGAAGACCCAGAGAGTTTTCCAGAACACTATGAAAGATACACATCTTCCCTCTTTATCCTTTCATCTACTCATTCCTCCTCCCATCTCTGATCCAAAAAGGGAAATAAACACCCTTTTGTCTCAGTTTATCCCACACATCTGACTTGGTCTGTGATGTAGACCTATGACATATGTTTATATAAATGACTCAGAGAGTTTTGTGAGTCAGATGTTTCCAAAGCACATTCTTAGCACTGACAGATTAAAACGGGAGATCTTTCCTCTCAAATCCCAGGTGTAAACAACTGTAAACTGCTTGACAACACTCCAATACAGACTAAGCTCTTCAGGTTTTGCCTGGTTGCTAAATCAGTGCTCTCAGTGGTTTTTCCCCCTCACCCTCTTTATCTGGAGAAAAGGTGCTGGAGAGAGCACAGTGGGTTCATGGCTTCCAGCCTGGAAACAATGGCCCACAAGGAGCTCAGGAAGGCAGTGCAGACCTATTCAGATTGACTAAGAAACATCCTGGACACCACCCTTGCAGAGTCTTTTCCTTAAGGGCTGAATAGTGAGGTGGCCTCGTCGCCTCTGAGGGTGTCCAGTCTTTTCCAGTCTAGATAAACTGTCACTAGGTTCCTGGCATGTTTCACTTTGTATCTAATCCACAGCATGTCTCTGGAGATGTCCCTCTCTTTCCTGTCTCAGAAACTCTCTTTCACGGCAGGAAGGACAGATCAGAGATCAGAGAAGACTTGAGCTGAACCCAGAAAGAATAACCCTCCCCATCACACAGAAGAAACAATCAAAGCCCAAGAGATCTTGAGCAGACAATGACGATCAAGCTAGGCGTACACTAGCTTTACACCACAAGGCCTTTATAATGTGATGGCAAATGTCTTGCAATACATTAAAATGGATTGGTGTATCAACAACATGCCATGGTTAAAAATGGCCTGTTAGTAAGGGGTTACTGACAAGTAATAGGGCTGAACACTGCAGCCATTTGCTTGCTCAAACTCACAAGTATCCTAATAATTAACACATTCTGGAACAAAGTTGAACCAGAAGTGCTGAAGCAGTAAAATCACAGAACAGTGCTGGACACTAGCCCTCCAGGACCAGGAGTGAAATACCTATTTAAAGCACAGTGCTACAGTAAACAGTGCTACATATTTAGACCAATGCAAGAATAAAAGTTATCCCGCTCTAGATAAACACCGTACAAGTCCATCTCAGAGACACATTTAGAACTGGACATCTGGTAAACACGTTTCAAAAGTTAGAGGCCTACTGCACTATCCAACATGCAACAAAACACTTTTGAGCTGCTAAACCCACGAAATGACGGTTTATAGCCCCCTCCTACAGCCACTGTTCATCAAATAATCACTTCAGCACTCTTTTTTTCCCTGCACTCTTTTCTTCCCTGCCTCTTCTCTGTGGCACAAAGCCTCAACTGTGACTCTGCCACTTCCAATGCCACGGCCTCGGATGACTTCACTTCACACTAGTGGTAAGGCCGCCAACAGGAACTTGGACACAAGGCACAGATTCTGTTCAAGGCACGCTAATGTACGAGAGCCCTTCTTACTGTTTGTTTCAACAAAGAGAAGAAAGAATCCTTCACCACAATGTGCTTAAGAAGCACATAACAGCGATTGTGCTCATTTAAAGTGCAAGAAAATCTTCCTCAGTGGAATACTGAGTCAGCTGTTTGTTTTGGGGTATTTCTGGACCATTGATGCCATTTTGGGTTTTTGGTTTTATTTGTTATGCCGATTTAGCTTGATAGAGCTCTGGTGCGTCACCAAGAAATATGGGCAGTACTTTGGAGACACAGACACTTCTCAGGGCTGAGGAAGGAAGGCAAGGTTTATTTTAAACCCATGGGAGTGGCAGCAGGAAACAGCGCAAGGCAAACTTCTAACACTTTATAAAGAGCTCCAACATGGCCGCTCCGCAAATCAAGGCCATAACGAGTCCCTGAAGAGCATCTATGATCCACTGCGCTGACCACAGTCTTTCAAACATGTAAACCTTACTCAGAACCAGGGCAAGGCAATAGGGGAGTTTCATGCTTAGACTGTGAAGAAAACGACCTCGCAGGCATCAGAAATTCAACTTGATGCATATTAATATCCCTTATACACCCTTTTGCAGCTGCTTTAAAGCTGCTTCACACTCTTATTGATAAAAGAGTAACAAAGCAGGACACCAAGCAGACAGCGTTCGCTCCGTAAAATTTATGCTCATAATTTGTTCAAAATTTACCGCTTCCACAAAACAAGTTTCAGAATTAAAAATACTTTGGTTAAATTACTTACGTAAAAATATGTTCATTTAAGACATAAGATGCTGATGCCACTTCAGCCCTTTATTTTTTACTCAATTGCTTTTTTATAGTTTTTAATGGCCTTTTAATTCTTGTTAAATACCCTGAGAGCCATCCAGCTGGGGCAGAAGAGAAAGAGCCTAGAGACGTCCCCCCAGAGAGGCCAGGCTCCGGTTTGTCGCACAGAAAAAATAACAACAGCTTTAAAGCTTGACTTCACTCCTCATTCTGAGCTATAATAACTTTTGTTTTCCCAGATGAAACTCACCATGTGATCCAGTCCCTGCTGCAATTATTTAACCAGAACCAGAGTTAAAAGTTTATTATGTGAAATATTAATCTTACTGAAAAAGTATGTAATCATAAAATATAAATGTCTTCCGAGCAGACGAAGAGATAAGGCTGGATAAATGTTTAATGAAATGTTCTGACAAGGCTGTTATATCTTTGTTTGATCAATGAGAGGGTAATAACTGGGTCTACACTACACAGCTACACACTGAGATGCTACAAAAACAAAAGCTGCTATGTCAGGTCAGGCCTGCAGGAAAGAAAACAGTTCAAGCCTGAAAGAAAAGCTGTTATTTCACTTCATGCAGGATATTCTACCCTCTGACACAGACAAGCCAGGAAACTGACCAGTGACAGAAACCTCTTTCCCTTTCTTTCTCACGTAGCCTATTTTGTTTGGAGATCACGAAATAGGATAATAGATAATCTATAATAATAATGATAATGTTAATAATAATAATATTAAAAATAACATGACAGCGAATGGGCTCTAAAGACTGGTTACGAGCACGTTTGCCGATTCCCGCTGGACGCTAACATCAACAAAAATCTCTTCAATAGAGAGCTTTGGCTCTCAAACACACCTGATTCATCTAATCAGCTAATGGCCAGTTTTAGTAGGTGTATTAGCCAGTCCTTCAGGGAATTTGCAATTACAAAATCATACAAATTTATCCAAATCGCAGAATTTGCAAAGGCTTGCAACTTTGTTCGTCAAACATGTAAAGCGTTTAAATGCAGTAATTGTCAACATATAGTGCTACTGGATGTTCTATCAAGTTTAAAAGCCCTTTGAGATAAACCAAATATTTGATTGTAGAAATATGGTGCTTATTTTGCATGAAAGTTTAAAGTCAGCGTAAAATACTGAAAACTCTTCTTTGAAAAATTAATATAGTATCTTAGGAGTTTGTGCATGTCTGTACAAACTTTTTTATTCCAGAGATACAGCTGACTTGTTTCCCATTTGTTTCCCATTTTTAAAAATCACTTATTTTAAAAGTTACTCATCAGTCAGCCAATCAACCAATAATTCAATTAAGATTGAGAGAGCCAATGCAAAAATAAAGCATTTGGCCAGAACAATCACCAAAAAGGCAGCCACACACTGGTGAAACTGATAACACTGGTCTTCTCATTTTTGGATGTTGTTTGCTTCGGGAATAAAATCTGCCCATTCTGATGCATATTTTGGTGTGCTGATTTCAAATATGACAATAAAACAGGCTGATTGGCTACCATTCAAAAGATATTTAATCTTTTCAGTTATACGTCTATAGTGGCTCATATTCATTTAAACACAGACCCTGTAACTTTGTTTACAACACTTGGCTTATTATTAGCATCTGTTATGATTCAAAAACCAAACTGATCAGCATTGTTCACGCATAAATGAGGCATCTTAGCTTACCTTAAAAACAAAACAAACGCTTATATATTCCAACAGTACACCAGGATTAAGTAAATGTAACACTTGTGACACTTCTATTAGTCATTTTTTATCTGAAAAGTGATAGCCCCTGCTTCCATACAGCACTTAAAAAGGTCACTCCGAAACATCGGCCCGTATATATAACAAGACTTATTGATCCAGCACCGTATCTTACAAATGATAGCCAATCAACATTATTAGGCATCATTTTCGTTATTAGCAACGCAAAGTTAGTACAATCTGGGTAAATTTATTTAAGAAGCATTTTGACTGTAGACCAGTGTAAGCATTGAAATCAAGGCCTCTGGCACCATAATAGGGCACCACTGAACTAGAGCATCAAAAGGAGTGTCAAAAACAACAAAGACATTCCTCTTCACAACAAATATTAACACGCATTCACACACAAACACACACACCTTCAGCTGGATCTTCCTCCACTTGCCAATCACCGGGTAAACAAGGCACAAGCAAGCGACACATTACTCTTTCTCTCTGCAGTCCATCTGAAGCTCAAGCCTTTTTCTCTCTGCCCTCCCAGCCCTAAAAAAGCCCTGGAAGCTTCCACGGGGGGCAAAATAAGCCTCAGCTCCCGAAGCTCAAGCCCTGACCTTGTTCTGTTTCGAGCAGTGCAGTTCCTACCTGCCTGAGAAGGAGATTCACTCTGAAACAAATACCACAGGATCAGGATTTGCCCAGAACCACTGGATATGGCGCTGTTAGACAATCTGCCTGGACATCCATGGCTTTCCATTGGCTTCTATGATAATCAAAGCTGGTCTGGTCGGCAGGTTCAGAAGCCTGACTATATTGTTCTGGCTGCCTGGCCTTGTTCCAGGATCATTCGAGAACAACAAAGCGAACAGGGGCCACCCACCACCCCATCACAAAAATGACCACGACAGGACACAAGCTGTCCCAACCCAAACAAACCCATCACATGCCTTTGCTCGCAGTGTTGAAGTGTTTCCTAATCCGACAGCTCTCACATCTAACTCGCAACTAATGTTTCTTCGGCAATAGCGGTGGTCACATTTACACTTGCTGACCCTGCAATGTTTTCTATGAGAAGGCCAGTGAATCAGCCTCCTTGTGAATCGCTTTAGGAGCACTTTTTCCCATTGCTGTGGGACTATGTATTAACACTGGCCTGCCTCTGATTCTTATGAAGACACAGGATTTACATGAAATCAATCAAAGATCTGCAGAGATGTGTGAGATGTGTGTGTAACTTTAAAGTCAGGCAGATCTTTTTTTCCCCTTTTAAACTCCAGCTAAAGTCTGACTTTTCTCTGGAAAATCTCTCTCCCAATATTTTCTCATCCAAAACAAAGGGTTTAAAGACACGAAAATAAATCCCAGTGGGAGGACAGCAGTTCATCTTAGGCCAAATTGACTCCCTACACTTTTTTTGGTACAACATTTTCCTTTCCTTCATTAACTATGATGGAAATGACCAGTTTCAGACAGCTGAATCTCAATCTGGATCTTAAGATATCATATTTACAAAAAAGACAGAAATGAAGTACTTAAAATAAGTAGATCTTCTGTGCATATCACTGTTCTTGATTTCATTCTAGAAGAAAATTCAGGTTCAATTCAGTACAAGTGACATACGAACCTGAAGGACCCACTCAGAGCAGAACAGCCCAATATAACACAGAACAAATGCAAGATAAAGTTCATGATAAATGCAGAAATAGAAACCAACATACAACCTGATGTGGAATTATGACTGTACTTTACAAAAAAAATAATCAAATACACTGCTTCATGATTTTTTTTTACCAGCAAGCACCAGAACAACTATAAAAATATTATTTGGCCAACACCGCATAAGTGAAAGAAATACTGACCTGAAAATCAGAGAAGTTGAATGAGATGAACTTTATTTAGAAACTGAATACATAATCAATTTGTCCTAGTTTACAGAGGGAGGTTGTGCACCATATAAATCACTGTGCACCTCACTGCATTATTTTCTTCTCATTTTTACATGATCAAAGGATAGTATTTAGTGAGCTTTTCAAAAATGCAGGAGTGTGATACCTTCTGTATACAAAACACCTGAGGTGATTCCACACAGCCAGTGAGATCTGATGTGTAAGAACACTGTTCTGACAACATGCCAGAAAAAGATCCGTGCCAGTACACAAACAAGGGGCATTTTTTCTTTTCTTGCACCCCAAATTGTCCCAAGTCTAATGTTTGAGCCTACACACAGGAGAGGCTACACAAGGCATGTACGTAACGTAGCTTTACAGCTCGCCTGATGCCAACTTTTCAAACTATTGTTGTGTGTGTGTGTGTGTGTGTGTGTGTGTTTGTGTGTGTACTCCACAAACCTGTACATCCAATATAAACTGCTCTTTTAACACACCAACTACAGAACAGATAATTTCCAAAACACATCCACTCAGGGCTTAAATATGGCATCGTATTGCTGTCAAAATCGGAGAGAAAGTGGGTTTCCCCACACACAAATCATAAAAAGTGCAATAATAAAAAATTTATCACAGTGTTACAGTAAAAGCCTGAATGTGTATGTGACATTATTACCCACACTATCTTTACTAAAGCCTTTGTTCTCAACACTTTTTGACATTTGAGGGTGGAATTACCATTGGTTAATACTAGGGCTGACAATTATTTTATTGTGCATTAATGTACTTTTTTATTTTTATTTGTACTACTGTAGTGCCCTGATGCAGCTTCTTTTTATTAAAAGTTTCTCCTAGTACAACTAATCTCTGAACCAGCTCCCACCCACCCAGCACTCACGCTCCTCGGCCACACCCACACACACGTCCTGCCCTGCTATAATGGTTCTGCTCCCTATGCTCTGCACTCTGTTTTTCTATAACAAACTAGATAAAATGTGAAGCCCTGCAGTGCCAAACAGCTTTGGTTTTATATTTGATTTGATTACATTAGTGTTTAAGTTGAGATTTAGAAATATTTGAACTGTAACTGTGAAACTGTGTTAAAGCTGTTAAAAAGCTCCCTATTAGTTTAAGGTGTTTGCAAATCAAATGTTATTGCACTTTTGTTCATATAGCAGTGCTTTAAAAATAAAAGTGCGGAATACACTACTTTTGAATTCATTATTTAATTTCGCATACAACAATGTGATTAATCACTGATAATCGCAGGAAATCATGCGATTAATCGCGTTTAAATATTTTAATTGTTAATACTCCATTAGTTAATATTCCAGAAATCCATTATAATTGGTTGCCTTATTGTCACTGCAGTATCAGTGCAGAACACAAAACTTTTCACATTCCAGTTCAAACACTTTCATTAAATCGAATTTCTAGATGTTAGTGTTTGTTTGTATTCTCAAAGCACAGCCTAATTTCTTCTACTAGAGACATGGAACTTCTACACAATCACAATAAATGATCAGCGCTCAGTATGTTTTAAACAGTCCTTCCCCACAGGAATCTTTTAAAAATCAATGGGAAAGACCACTCGCGATGTGTATCAGGTATACTGGCCGCTGTGGCCACTAAACAAGGGGTGGAAAGACACCAAATAGCACTTAGCACCCAGAATAGAGGAACAAAAAAGCCAAAGCTGCACCCAAAAACAGCAAAATGATCCTGAAATAACACTGAAACATCCCAGCTAGCCTACTGATCTGCCAGTGGCAGACGCGAATATTCCACAGTACCAGTGACCTCCATTCCAGTCCAAAGCAAATACACCAGGAAAACAGGAAAACAGACAATAGCTGATCACGGCTATTCTATCTTATACCCATTTTCAGTAAAGGGCTGACACCAGCAGAAAAACGAACAAATCTCATCCAGCTGAGACTGATGTTATTTCTTTTTTACAAGCCTACTTCTGCAAACGTTTGCACTGTATGCAGTGTTTGATTATTTGTTGCTAAGTGAAAATGCTTTGATCTTGTACAAGTGCACAGAATTTAGATGGCCATAGCATGTGAGGTGCTTCAATTTAAAAAAAAAAACACTCCTTTAAAAGACTGGCAGTCTTTCAGGTAGAAAACATTCAAGGTTTCAGTATCAGTATCAGGTAAGGTGATATCTCAAGGTGATAATAAAACAGTGGAACAAGGTGTGTTTAGTCCACTGTCTGTTAAGAAACAACAAAATGAAGATCAATAAGGAAACAGAGAGGATCGCTTACAACAGTGAGAAGCGGTGTTCATATTAACTCGGACTATGAGATTACGATTAGTGGCTCATTCTATCTCATGTCTAACAGAAGCTTATTTATTCCTGACCTCAGTCATGTTTTCTGAAATCCCCTTAACGTGCCCCACACTTAAGACTCCTTCCTGTCATTCTGAGTCAGCCTAAAAAAAAAAAAAAGAAAACTGTTCGTCTTTGTCCCTGTATCCCCTTTCCTCACCTTCTCACTCTTCTCTGAAGTACGTCACGCAAGAGGGGCTCTCAGCACTCACTGTGTTTGTGAGTGTGTGCCTGTATGTCAGACTCCAGAAAAATGCATGCAGTCCTCTCTACAAGCCCCAGAGTTAATCAGAGTTCCAAGCCTGAGTATCTGCTAAGTGTGTTTACAGCCCCGTCAGCAACAGGCTTTGAATAAACCTGAGCTGCAGGCCTGAGGCCACGTTCTGACCCTACTGACCTCTTCGGTGTGTTTGGGTTTGCTGACCCTGAGGTGGCACACTGACCTGCAGAGCCGGATGTGCATATATCCAAGTGTCCATTCTATATACATACAGGTGGGGCCTGAGCCCAGTCAGGGCCTTCATTCAGGGTCCTCGTTAGCATCTCTGCTAAGTTACGCCTGAGCAGCAGTGCAGCCCTTCTCTACTGTTTCCTTAGACACGTATCCAAGGAATTGTTCAATTCTGTATTTATTAAACTCCAGTTTATTCTCTGGCAGTGAGCCCAAGTATCTTCTGAGCATTTAAAATAAATATTTAGCCTTTTTTAATTAACCTGTTTTGGAAAAAAACAGTGCACTCTGAATCCCCTTGACTTTGCATCATTTGTACAAAGCCTTGTTTACACTTGGTTTTAAAATGCGTCTTGGGCGATCGGATTGCAAGTGGACAGCCAAGATACATCACTGTTTACACGTTTGTCTCTCAGCATCACTGAGGTATCCAGATTGCTGCCTACATCATTGCTGCCTGAGTGAATCTCACACCAATCATCCAAAAGTCTCCCCTTACAGCAGCCAAATACTCACATTTACAGCATACTATAATACTGTACGACTGCACCTTAGTTAAAAACATTAAACCTATCATTTCAAACAGCGAATCCAGCACATCTCCATTCACAGGGCAAAATGATGGCCACGCATGCAACACTATACCCAACTCGTCATTAAACGGGCTAATTATCTTTTCCCTTCTACACTTGCTATTGTTGTTTTTGTCTTTTCCTTACGTTATCTTTTAATATTTCATTTTTTACTGCTCTTCTCCATATTTGGAGCATTGGTGCGCTGCCATGTGACACACCTAGAGTGAACCACACCAACAATACTTAACTGCTCCCACAGGATTATATATACATCATTGCTCTGTTTTAAAGGCAACTATTATCCATTTTAAAGGCATCACTGAAATGGCTTTATCATTCTGCCTAATTTAAATAATTTACTATTACTGTAGTTTAAAAATTGCCTGTGGTGTGTTTTGTCTGTGGATTGTATTGTGATGCAATTTCATATAAAAAAGTTGTTGCCACTGTCCAGTTATTACAAGCCTGCACCCCACAAACATGTATATTAAGCCTATATTTAATAAAGAGCACATACATATCTAATTTAATACAGGCCTATATTGATTGCATTCATTTCCCGAGTCACACTCGCTGCACGCCCTAAGCAATGGCCCTGCCCACGCAACCTCCTGCTGAAGCGTCCCTTCTAAAGAACTGCTTGTGGCTCAAAAATAAGAAAACAGCTGTGCTTAGATATATAATGGACAAAATGGACAATGAACCACTTTCGTGACAGCTCCTAGGCAGAGTTTATAAACACACAACATGTTGCTATGATCAACTGCATCAACTTCCTCTGGTTTCACTTCCAACTTCTCCTTTAGCAACAGACACTGCATTCTCACAGACATTCAGCTCAGCAAATTACAACTGCTCTAACACTCCTCTACATCCACCAACAGCATTCCGTATCTGTGCAGAGAGAAGGAAATGGCGGAGGATCATTCTCCCTCATTCTGTAGGGCAGGTCCTGCCTGAACTTTGACAGAAAGTAGCAAAGTCATGGTGGAGGAATTTGGAAAGTGAGAGCATGAGGGAAAAAAAAAACAATGTAGGACAGACGTAGGGACATACAGAGCTCAAAATCACAAGAGATAATACATATTACCAACGCTGTAACAAACGTGGAGCAGCAAAAATCAACCCCATAAATACCTGAAATACAGCAGTCTTCATCTACTCAGAGGCCACTAACGGGGTCGACAGAATTAATGCTTCCCAACATACAAACCTATCCAAAGTGTGGCAATAGTGAACAAGACTTCACATGAAAAAGACATCACATGTTAGTCTGAGCCTCAGAATGTTCTGAGAACCCTCAGATTTTACAAGAAAGTTTGGGGTGTTAAAGGGTACCTCCATATCCACTGTACATGTTTGGCAGCAGCTCCAAATTGACAAGAACTGAGAAAGATTCTTCCGCTTGTTCCAAAGTCACGCTGGTTCTTGCGAGATGTATCACAGATCTAGCTGTTTTGTCCTCCTCATATGCTGCTTCATCCCCTTCTGATACTGAAAGCCGGTAGAACAGAAAGGGTGAAGAAACAGAGAAGCAGAGGCGCTGCCAGGAAAAGGGCCAGCAGCCCTCCTCCCTGTAGCCCACCCCTCCTCCTCCCTCTGTTTCCCGTGTGCTTCCCGGTCACACTCTTCCTGCCTCTCCCTCTCCCAGCAAAAGCGCCTGCGCCTTGTTTCCTAATGATAAACCTGAAACTCCCATTTCAGAGCCGTGGAACGACCACATTATTACCATGTTGCATCATCATAGGAAGTGCGGCAGCCACCTGAACGTCCCAGCAGTTGAATGAGCTGTATTTCATTCAGAGTACATACCAAAGACAGCAGCAAAATAAACTGTACTGCCTTCATCACACACTAAATTAATTAAAGCTTTTAAACAATCCACTTTCTTTTTCCTGAAACAATATTACAGGAACTGCCAAGAAAAGGATGCTTCATTGATACTGAGCCAACGGTTCTCATGAAAAGTCAGGGCAAGTCCCTTTTAGTCACTTTGAGTCATACAGCGAAGGCCACTGTAACAGTTCATTACCACCAGAAAAATATTAAGGCAGCATCACATGCAGGGTCTAACCTCACAGTCTGGTTTTTTGTGTCAAAGCAGCTCAAAAGTCTATAGTATACCTAGAGCTTCCTGCCAAAACTGCAATGTAAATTGTGACCATTTTCTACAGCTAAAAATCAAACAAAGAAATGTACCTATTTCCTACATGAAATTATGCAGGTGTTTGTTCAACACAGTAAACATTAAAACTAGGGTCATAACAATTCAGTGAAAAAAACTTGGAGAGCACTAAAATAGAAGCTGTAAGCCAAGTACAACGTCCGTAACTGCTCACAGAAAGAGATAAACACTCTTATATTCATAGTCATTCCCTATCCAGGAGGGTTCACAGCACACACGGAGGAAGGGGGGCTGTCCAAAGCAGTTTATAAGCAATTTATGCATGCGATGTATAAAACAAAAACTAAAAAGAACTAAAAGCTCCCACTTGCTGCATCACAGTAATCAGCCCATGAACCATCGGCTCTAGAGTTAGTTATAGCTCAAACGAATGGGCAGCCTAATCATGCTTCATTACACTAGAAAACTTATAGGTTTAATGCACAGTTCTCACAAAGATTCTCTTTTCTAATCTCTGTATAATAAAACACTTACAAATGAATACCTCTGTTTGGTGCTAAGTTAATATCAGTACTTTTGACAGTAAACACCATACTCTATACTGCCCTAATTCACTCATACCTTGTCACAGAAAAATGGTGTCTTTCATTTAGGCACTGAGTTTAATCTAGCCAGCCACACTGTTTGCTGTTAATTGTCTGAACTGCGCGATGCGATTCAAAATATCAGAGAAGCAGGAGAATTTCTCAAAGTGAGTGAGAAACTTTATTTCCCATGAAACGTTCTTTCACATGGGTCTGTCCTGACCCATCCATATTGCACATTTTATACAGTTTTTGAACATTTCATGTGTGCTTCTGAATAAAGCTGTTCACACACCAGGAGCACTGGACACGTGTATATGACAAAAGCAACTTTTTAAAGAATAAATAATTAATATTCCTAAAGAAATTCATTCTTAGGGATGCTCAAATATCAAAATTTTTTCTTTTAGGTAGAATGGAAGAAGAAAAGCTTCAGCAACAAATGCCCAAAGAAAAATTACATGTACATTTAGACACACAGAGCTTAAGAGTTATTAGAAAATATATATCAACCACATCATTCAACATCAGCGGAGGCTTATGACTTATTTGGAAAATTCAGATTTCCCCAAGTACAACAGTCAGTCCCAGAGCCTATAAAATATTATACAGCAATAAGAAAGCACCTGAACAACTTACAGGAGAGGCGTGGTGGCATTTTGGGGTTCAAATGAAGTCCATTATCACTTTAATGGCAGATGTTAAAATAATATAAAGCTATAAACCACACTACCAAAGAAACCACAACAACAAGTTTATATGTCAGACTTTCTAAATATAGCATCATATGATATAAAAGAGACACTTTTAACTACTTCCTTCTTAATTCAGGGAACTTTCTTCACTGTTGTCACTAAAGCTATATGCATGTTGGTTTTACATATTTCTACTATCTTAATAATTGTTAACTTGTAACTAAAATAACAAAAATGTCTTGTTTCTTGAGGAACGTAAAACATCAATTTAAAAGCATACGTGCATACTTGTGGCACAAAAAAACTGCCAGAGGATGTAATTACTTCACTCATGGAGAGGACCCCTACATGCCCAAGCATGATGTTCCTGATTTTAACATCTTTAATGGGAAGAGAAACAACAAATATGTCCAAAGGACACACCTGCTCATACCACCTTTCTTTGTATGTGAAGGGTAATAACAGGGAGTTTGTCCCCTCTTTTGCTACAGTAACAGCCTCTACACATCAGCGAAGGCTTTATCCTAGATGGTGGACCATTGCTGTGAGGGACTGATTGTGTTCAGCCACAGCAGCATTAGTTATGTCCGGTACTGGCATAGGAGGATCAGTGCTGGATCACAGTGCCTGGATACTTTTGGGCATATGGGGGCATAGGAGAGCCAAAAGTGTGTGTGAGCTGAAACCACGTATTTATGTAATAAGGTTCCTTAAGCCTTAAGGCAGACTCATCATTTCTCATAGCCAATGTTATTTCGAACACATTCACTAAAACACATTTATACAGTTTCAGCCTTCTCACTAATGCCACACTTTGCCCTTTATAATTCTAGCCAAAAATATCATGTCAGATTTATCCTACTCCAAAATATCCAGCAGACAAACTCTGATTGGGGAAAAGATGCTGTGGGGAGCAGCTGAGGTTGACCGCGGAGGACGGCGATTGGTTCTGTTCTTGATAGGTCAGTTGCTGTGGTGATTAGTAGCCTGTCAGCGTGAGCAAGGCTGCAGAGCGGCAGCCTGTCACAGTGTGTTAGCGGAGGACCTGCTGCAGCACCGCAGAGTGGCCTGTCTGTCTGAATGCTTTTTTAACAGTCTATGGCTGTGTTTGGCCAGCCGCTTGGCTTAAATGACTGTTAAATCACCCCATAGCTGCTAATATGACCCACCAAAAGGATACACAGAGGCATAAACAAGGCAGGATGAACCATTCATCACATTTTATTCATATGGCCCATTATTAGGTACTTGATTAACATCTCACACTCTTGTTTTCTCATTTTCTGTAACTGCCTATTCCTCACTAGGGCCCCGGGTACCCGGAGCCTATCCTGGGGTCAGTGGGTACGAGGCAGGGACTCAGCCTGGGCAGGGCGCCAGCCCACTGCAGGGCACCTGATTAACCTGTTCGAATTCCAAACAGACTGGTCGCATCCAATTGATAAAATTCTATGCAGCCACCTAATGGCGATTTTTAAGATGGTAATTTTTAGTAACAAATAGCCGTCCTTGCTGAGTTACAGATGTGACTCTGCGCAGCAGTTTAGGAAAGAATTTATAGTAGTATGAAAAGTGCCAAAATAGTTTTGTCAGCTGAACTGTTTGACACTGCCAGGAGATTCCTGCAATGAGTTCAGACAGTCAAAGAAAAAAATAACCTTTTCCACCTATATGAAAATCACTTGATCCAGTCACTTACTGAGACTGTCTTGTATGGTGGGCTATCATTAGCTACCTACCTATGATCTCTGCGTGTGGAAGGTAAAGCTCTAATGAGCTCTGAAGGTGTACAGAGGGAGATGGGACCCTTGATCAGCAGCTGCTGGCAGACAGATAGAGGGATGAAGGATAAGCCTGGAGAATGAGGAAAAGGCAGCAGCGTCCAGGGGCGAGAGCTGGGCTTGGGATTTTGGAGAAGCAGAGCTGGGGGGGGGGTTATCTCTCCAGGAGCAGCAGCAGCTGTCTCCTCAGGACAGACTGTCACCAGGGAGCAGAGAGCTGAGACTGGGCCCACACATACACCTGAGCCAGAGACAGGCCCGCATACTCACCTCTCCACTGTACTCCGCCTCACACCCTCCAGCTCCAGGGTTCTGGCCATATTTGTAGAATATTTCTCTTTTCTCTAGACTTTCTCAGCATTACTGGAGAAAAGTGCCCACTTCATTAGAAACCAAATTTACAAGGCTTATCTGAAATAATGGTTTAATCTGTAAACACTGTTAAAGCTGCAAAGCGTATCGCTTCATTCCCAGGTCGTGCGGTCTGTATATGTAAACTATGCAACAAAACCAGTCAGTTTTGAATTGGCACAGTTACAAATATCAGCCTATTTAGCCTAGGGTAGTTTTGCTCATTAGCACTGTTATGTGGAGTGTTTCAGCCTGGACCGCTTTTTGAACACCACAGAACAGTTAATAACAAACGTCATTTACATGTATAGCATTACATGTACAGTACATCGATCCTACAGTGCATTTCTCACAATTACAGAACATGGCATCTGGTTTGCTAATTAACAGCAGGTAAACAGGTGGAAAATCCTCCTGCTCTCTCTCTCCACACACACACAGCACAATTGTACAGGAGCATAACCTACATTCTAATCCCTTCAAGAGCTCATTCAATGCCACTCATTTACTCCCCCCTGCTTTTCCTTCAGAGAGCACATATTCCACATGCCTGTCTTTCTTCATGTGTCCCAGGGAGCCTGCAGGCATCCTCAGATTACAAAGTCATGACACCGGCAGGTACAGCAGGTGCTGCCAACACATTTTTGAATAAAGGAATTGGAATGCGGTACAGCCTTAGATGAACACAGGGGCTACATAAGATGATCTGTCCAATTACTGTCCTTGTACTTAATCGTTACGTAATAATTCCAGTACTACTCAACACTTTTAGCGAGAGCAAATACGAATACCAAACTTTACTACACCAAAAACTTTCATAGCTAACTGTGGAGAAACCAGGGCGTAATAAAGGTGCAGTACTGCCATAACAGAGCCATAATACAGAGAGAAATGTGTGATCTCCACAAACCTGACCCATCTCCTTATACCCCGTTGAGAGAGTAGTAACGCTGTTGATTAACAATCTGCCAACAGGGTTTCGCTGCCTGCCTTCAAGCTGATAAGAGCAAGAGTGAGTGAGGCACCGGAGGAAAGAAAGCCTGCTGGATCACTATCAGTCTTCATTTTATGTCTCTGCATTCTGAAAGCAGAAGATATTGGTAGCATGCGGTTTTACTAAAGACATGTAGGTGAATTCCTGTATTCAAAACCAGAAGAGTAAACCTGATTCACGACCAGCCTCCGTGTGCTTGCAAATCCTTAAGGGTACAGATAAGAAAAACTGGTATATGACAAGAACAAAAACTGCAGGATTGGCTAAGTAACATTAATCAGTTTAAAAATAAATCAATCAAGTGAAAATGAAGAAGCCTCTTTAGGTGATATGGAGATGCACAAAGTAGTCACTGACCCTCCGAAGTTAAAGCACTGATTTGGTTTAACTTGGTCTTATCAATAGTTTTCACAACTCAATCTATTCAAAATACAATATATGAGGACATACAAAAGTCTGTGGACACCCCATATTATCATGTTTCAGTCACATCCATTGCTTACAGCAAATCAAGGACAGAGTTATGCAGCCTTCACAGTCACTGGCAGTATAAAGTCATACAGTGACGTACAGCGGCACGTGGCTCGTACAACATGGCACAGATGCAACTTTTTCTGGTTAGTTTGTGAAACTGTCAGTCCTATTATTGTGAAATTGTAGTGTAAAAGAGCAACAACACCTCAGATAAGAAGTAGCAGACCAAACTCACAAAGCAGGGTCACCAAATTCTGAAGCAAGTGCTGAATAATAAACCGCCTGTCTTCCAGTTCATTCATATTCATACACTATATGGCCAAGAGTATTGGGATGCCTGACCATTGCACCAACAGGGGTCTTGACATTGCACACTTCGCAGCTATAACAGCTTTCACTTCTCCTTGAAGGCATTCCACTAGACTTTTGGAGTTTCTGTGGGAATTTGTGCCCATTCATTCTGTAAAGCATTTATGAGGTCAGGCACTGATGTTGGACAAGAAGGCCTGGCTCATTATCTCCATTCCTGTTCGACCACAAGGTGCTGGATGGGGTTGAGGTCAGAGCTCTGTATGAGCCAGGCAAGTTCTTCCACACCAAACTTATCCAACCATTTCTTTGTGGACCTTGCTTTGTGCACTGGAGCACAGTCAGGCTGGACTAGAAAAGGTTCTTCCCCAAACTGTGTCCACAAAGTTGGACACATGACGTTGTCCAAAATATCTTGGTACGCTGAAGCATTAAGATTCACTGGAAGTAAGGGGCCTAGCCTAAACCTTGAAATAGAGATGTGTCCCAATACATTTGTCCATATAGTGTATTTGAGCTAATAAAAAAGCAATAAATTAAATTTAAAACACATAATGCAGATCAGGCGTTTATTCATCGCGCTGTGGAAAGGCCCGGCTGACGGTAACCACTCTAGTTGAACCCAAGACTTCTGGTGTAATCCCCAGCTGGTCATTAAGAAGCTTAAGTGTCACTCGATGCTGCAGCAACACAGTCAGCCATACTGTTCTAACAGAGTGCAGCGTGGAAATATTTACATAATGTAGCGGTTACCAACCCTGGTCCTGTAGATCTACCATGCTGAGAAGTCTAGATCCAGCCACAATCTACAGCACCAGCTCTGGCTAATGAACACCTTCAGAAGACCCTGAGTGCCTGGAGAATTAAGTTAGTGGGAGGGGGTGCATGTTAGATGCATGTTGGAGCTGAGCACAGCAGGACAGTAGATCTCCAGGAGGAGGGTCGAGACCACAGACATAAAATATTCATTTTAACTTCCTCTGTGTATGGGCTTCAATATTGATATATTCAGGAAATTTTCAGGAAAGTTATTGCAGTCCTACAAACATAAACGCCAGATATGAAGGTTTTCATATGCATGAAACACAGTTTCAGTAATTTCACACAACCTTCTATCACTCTATACCCTGGCCATAATAAACAGGTGGTAGTTCTCTATAAAGCACCAATAGCAACTATTACATTTACACTCCTGGACAATCGAGCAGCGTTCCCTTCTGGATCATGTGCGTTGTGGCGTGCTATGAGGTACAGCAATTTGTTCCTTAACTTAGTTTCTCAACCGTTAAAGTACAGGGGCAAATCACCACAGCATCTAATCACCACTGATTTTACAAAGTTCCTATGAAGAAGTGCCAGCGCTAATAAATAAATAAATAAATAAATCTAACTAATCTAAATAAAGCAGCATGTCCCGCAGCCTCTCTCAGTCACACACTCACTTCAAAAGCAATGCTAATTCTGCAGCTACAGGGAAAAAAGCTACAGCATCCACTAAGAAAGGGAGAATCAGAGTAGACCAAGTTGCTCCCTTTCCGTAACGGAAAGGACAAACTGTATGGCACAAACAAGAATCTCAGCTGATTTGAGAAAAGTACTGCAATCCCTTCAGTGCAGTAACAGATCTGATCTTCTATTCCAAATGCCAGTGTGTGTCTTAAACCACTGCTGTGATCCCTGACCTTCTTCATACATCGGTGAGTTTTTTTTTTTTTCAGGGAACTGGTAGTTTTCAGGCTACAATTTTATGCAAATTATAATAGAATAACTACAGTTAACTCGAATTTGTTTCTTAATTTCAGACTTTTAGGCCCTATACATCTGTATTCAGACAATTTAATTGGAACCTGAGATTCAGTCTCAGCAATACACACTATACACATTTCAGGCAGAAATACAATTAAAGGATGCAGCGAGTTAATTCAGATCCAAAGGCACCCTGTTGCTGGGAAGAACTCATTCATATTCACAGCAACATCTCACAGAGAGGAAAGCAAGTGTCTGTTTTTTTCCATGCTCATTTCCTCTTATCCTTTTTTGATAAACAAGGAGGAGGGGTCGTCTCGGAGCCGAGGGGCTAAGAGACAGAGGACGGAGAAGGATCAGACAGGGAAAATCTTCACTTCCCCTTTATTCCCATATAATAATGACTGCAAGACCAGACTACTTTGATTCCTCTGTTGTATGAATTAGTCTTGATGGCGGGGTCTGGTGAGCTTAAAAGCTTTGTGGAGAACAGACACTGTGAGTAGTGTTAGGGCCGTAGTTCCGTGTCTCAGTACTAGGAAAGTACTCTTATTGTCAGGGGACCATAAAATGGTACTGCATGCTGCCAGTAAGCCGGAACAGAAACACACAAAATGTTAAATTATATAAATACTGCAGCACAGGCCAGTAACTATGATAATTGTACGGTGCACAGGAAAACAGAAGACAGTATTGCTACAAGTACAGGGATCTCACAAGCCAGACGAGTTTCTAACGTCAGGTGAAAACCATAATCCATGACTTAGTACTACAAATGCAAAACTCATGGAAACCTTGCTGAGTCCTACAGCTTTACTCCAAATACTTCTTTAGTTATGAGTTTTTGAAGTTTGGCCTTCTGAGCTACATTAAATCATTTTTTGAGTCCTTGTAAGCCACTGGATTGTGTTTAAATCTGTACTGAACATCCAAGAATCCCTTAGTATAATCTGCAGCATGTGTTCATGTAAACAGATGTGGTTGAATGCTTTACAGTCATTTTTTACTTAAATAAAGAATCTTCATTTTCAAACATCTCCACTAGTTTTTACTTGTATGACATCTAGAAGTGATTTGATCATCCTTAAAACGTGCCACAGATATAT
>JBBPCX010000018.1:601832-608944 GCA_037974365.1 Hydrocynus forskahlii | reverse complement strand
GAGAGAGAGGGAGAGAGGGAGAGAGGGAGAGAGGGAGAGAGGGAGAGAGAGAGAGGGAGAGAGAGAGGCCCGCGCGTCTATGCCTGACACACTGCCATCAGCGACACCCAGGGAAGTTTGGTAATCAGCTGAACAACTTTTACAGAGGAAAAAGAAGAGAAGGAGGAAGAAGGCCATTAACATAATTGCTGTATTGTATAACAGAAAACCAGCTGACATTTACTGAAAGACAATGACAGTTATTTCGACGGGGGAGTTCAGTTTTAGCTCTCAGCAGCTACTTATGTGCACATAAGTCATTTTCTGAGACTTGATTTTACGCCTACACTCTTAAAGTTACAGTTTGACAAAAAAACAAAAACAAATATGTATCGTTTTCCAACTTAACCCAAAAGTAGTTCTTTAGAGAACCATTCATTGATAGGTTCATGTAAAAAGTACTTGATATTATTTTGGTTTGGACATACATGTATACATAGATATCTATATTTTTCAGATTTCGAAAAAAAATCAGTAAGCTTTTAGATAATGCCTTTAAAGTTGAAAAAAGAATATATTTTAAAAATGCTGACGGGTACTGTAAGGACTGACATGATGTGAGAAAGAAAGGTACAGGACATGTGGGCAGTTTTGTGGGCCACTAGATCACTAAGGTAATGGGATCCGGTGATGGAAGGGGTGAAAATGTCTGAAGTAGCGCAGTCAGCAGCTTCCTACCAGCGGCATCAAGTGTCTGTCTGTTCTGTAGCCAGCAACAGCAGTAGGTCAGTGGAAGCAATCCAATCTGTCTCCACTACTGGTCCTGTAATTATTAATGGGACATGCAAGCTTGCTGTTGCTCTATGCTGGTCTCCAGGAATCAGCAGGATGGAAGTGGAATCTTTATGTGGATTTCTGTTCTGCCGAGTGAAATAGTGCAGCCTGGGGTTCTGGGAAAGACTGTAGAAGAGGAAGATATTGCTGCAACAAATGTTTATTTCTATAACCAATTCATCTATCATCTATTATTTAATTGGCTCATTGAACCACTATGCATGTTGTTGAGGCCAAATCAGCCCTGCACTTCTTGTAGTGTACAGCAGTCTGTCAGGATGATTGTGTGCATCAGATAAATACTATAGCACATTAGTTATTCCACTTTGAAGTAAGTTAACACCACTTCTCTGCATTTGTTCACAAATCTAACATCATTGACTATTCAAGTCAACTAATCCCAGAGGAAGAGCAGTGGACAATAACAGCTGTCATATTCAGACAGCTTGTTTCAAAAAGCATACTGTACTGATTATAATCTGTAATGATAAATTGGTAATCTATGCTGATCCCATCCCAGCTAAATAAGTGGAAATTACAGAGTCTGAACAAATTTTGGGGAAATTTCTAATTGTAGTTTTTTTGACCAGTATTACCATTTAAATGTGATTTAAATGCAGTTATTTTCTATACATTAAGTTCCAGTTTTTTGCCAAGAAGACCAGCACATCCATCAGACCCTGAGTGTGAGGATGAATTTATAATTGCACTTTTTTGATTTGTGGTTTCTCTACAAAAACAAATCGTTCAGCCCTAGGAATCAGTGCTGTTGAGTTAATATCATGATTGCAATGACAATATCATTCTACAGTAACCTCAAGCAGCAAAGCTGTATAAAGGGCATATATTTCACTACTGACATCCATAACCTATTAGCCAGTGATTGGTTGATTGGTATGACCAAGATGGTAAGGGAGCAGGTCATTTGATTATAGCTGGAGGTGCACAGGACAGATTACAGACTGTGGAATACATGCTTCAAAGAGATTCGTTCAACCTCAAGGAATTACCACCGGACACAAGTCTACATTCAATTATGGTCCAAATTGTTTTCCCTTTCATGGTGACTAATTTAATCATCATGATTTTCCCAGTGTACGGGCTGATATTGCACCATAGCTGGAAAACGCCCAGTCCTTCCTCTCGGTTAATCCATTGGCCCCCTATCCCAAATGATATATGACTCTGCAATAACCTTCTGATGTGTTATATAGCCTCTGAGTCAATAAGCCTTCCACTCTTGCCACAACAGAATATTATGAGGTGTTAACCCACCAATAAGCCATCTTATACTAGCATAACACGCTACTCTGAGGTGGAACCCTTAAGTCAATAAACTACCGTAGCTACAATAATACACCTGACCCAGTCAATGGAGTGTGAAATTTTAAATTGATATTGGTCACGGAACTTCTCTGTCGCTACAGGCTGGGTATTTCATATTTGTTGGGAAAATTCCATGGGCCAGTGAAGACGATGAAGTGAAGTTAGAACCGTCAAGAGGGTTTTTGGCCCACTCACTTAGATGGGTAGGTACGTTTGGTGTTGGAGATGCACGCTTGCACAGAGAAACTGAGATTTGTGCGTATTTCTATCTGCTGACACAGAGACAGAGAGAGAGAGAGAGAGAGAGAGAGAGAGAGAGAGAGAGAGAACGAACACAAAGTGGTACAGAGTTTGGCCCTGTCTGTCATTCTGGTCTCTGTGCTCATTTCACTGGAGCATCCCTTCCATGGGGTGTTATTCTCAGAAATGCTGTGTTCCAAAGAAAGTGGAGGAAGTCCATCTAGACACTGCGTGCCTCTAATCCTGAGAACAATGTTCAAAATCTCTGCGCAGTCTGTGCCCTTGGGCCTCAGACGAGTGGCCTTTATTGCTGATATTGTTCTTTTTGTGTTATTTTTCTGCATTTCTGGTATCTGTGATGCCGTGATTCCTCTGTAGCAGCCTTGTGATTCTCTGTTCCTGTGACTGCCCCACTTTTGTTCTGCTTTGCCAGTTCAAACCCAGGTGTGTCCTGAGCTGAATCCTCTTCTTCAAATCTTGGATACTGCAGCACTAATAACAGCATGGTGGAATTCAGTATGACTTCAGTATTTCTCACTCTGAATGCTGAAAGGAGGGGCAGATCAGTTCCATAATTGTGTAAGAAGAAGAAGAGGAGATGTTTTATTCTTGTTTGTACAGTGTTGTTTTGTGGGAAAAGAATATCCCTCATATTTTTGCCATGTTTATGCCATTGCTTGACATGAAAACAAACAGCAGGAGGTCAGTTGAAAATGTTTGAGATGTAACTTAATGTAAATCACTGCATAACTAGTAGTAATTACATTTGTAACATTAATACAAACATTGCATTTGAATCTTACAGCAAGATGAAAGCAATACCTCTCTGGAGTTCAGAGGGACCCTTTGTTTGCATGCCTCAGCCAGAGCGCTTTATTTTCATATTGGAGCTTTCTCAGAAGACCCCTGCTGTTACTCTCCTTTAAGGCTTCCTCTAAATGAGCCGGTTTTGTGTACAGCGTTTCAGACCATCAGAATTTTCCGGGATTCCACAGGCGTTCTTTGTTCATGGTTTCCTCTTGATCTAGCTTAGTGTTTCCCTTCTGCAGGAGCAGCCACTTGACTCATCTGTGTGAGCTCTATGGTAATTTGAGGCTTCTGCTGCTTCAGACTGGCGTAATTTGATAAGAGCTTCAGTAATGTTGTTATGACTCTCAGACTCAAAAGGTGTGTGTGTGTGTTTTTGGGAGAGGGTTTCTGAGCCTGTCCATAACCCCTTGCGACTTGCTGTCTGCCCGTATCATCTCTGATCATGTTAGTGTGAGGTTGCCGGGGAAACCTAGTGAATGTGAGTGGGCTCAGTGATTGGTCACATTATGTGACTTCCAGTAGAAGTGATTGATGGGGATGAGAGAGAGAGAGAAACAGTGGAAATGCAGAGTGTTTGTCTGTGTGTGTATGTGTGTGTGTGTGAGAGAGAGAGAGAGAGCAGGTTGTCTCTTCATCAGCTGTAAGTGTTCCTATGCATTAGCCTCTGATCTCTCGGCTGTACATCAGATCGCTACAGTAATTAACGTGATGTTTCCAACATACGGTGTGAAAACATACATCACCACCATTTTCATTTATACGTGGAAATCACCAAACTGTGTCGGACACATGCTGGAGTTGGGCACCCCTGGAGATGGGCACCCGATACAGTTTTTACAAACCAGTCATTTTAAAACCAGTATTGCTGTATGTGAGTGTAAAGCATGATTTTAATGCACTCATTCTGTCCAGTTTTATGAGTTTCAATATTATTAGGAAGCAAGGTGGCTGAAAAAAAAAGGGAAAATGCTAGATGTGCCCAGAATAGGGAACATATCCTGTCAATTGTTCTAAATGACTAAGAAATCTGTAGAAAGAATAAAGCTTCAGATTTGCATATTTTAAAAGCAGCCAAAAGTCCATAACTTGACAAAAAATATATATAATAAATACATATTTCCTCTGTTTTTTGTTTTATAATTTGTTGTTGTTAGTCAAATTGAAGTATTTAATAAAACATACCTTTTTTAAAAGTGTTTTTCTTTCATCACAACACAAAGCATGGCACTGCTGTCGAACGAGCACTCTGTCTGTGTCTCCCTCTCAGCCCATGCAGAATGGGCGGACCCCCAGACTCCCCTCTCACCCTCAGGCAAGCCCTGTCTCTCCCTGTCTCTGACCTGCCTGTCTGGCCGGCCGGCTCCCGTCTCCCCCTCGCCGAGGCTGGCTATCCAGTGGGCTGGGCCACCTCCCTCCAGTTCCTGAGCAGCTTTAATAACACACACCGCTCTGCTCTCCGCAGGGGTCCGGCCTTTCTGTCTAATCGAGGGAGACAGGCAAGCAGGCCCAGACTCCTGCTTTTTGCAGAACATACAACATAAGAGGCATCATGACTAACAAACCATAGTAACACAGAAACGTACTGAAGGGCAATTTGAACAATGGGCATTATTAAATAAAACCACTGAGACACAAAGTTAACTCAGATAAAACAATCAGGTACTAAAGTGCATGTCTATTTTATTCGAAACAATATAAATAACATTCTGACTGGGACACTAAAGTGCTCTTTATTTGAATTACAGAAATGGTTAAAATAGGCTTCCTCAGCCACCGTTGGGCTGCAGCCAGGATGGGGTTTGGGGTCTGGTCCAGAATTTCAGACCTTTCCAACAGTACACACATGCACACACACACACAAACAAGTACATAATTCGCAAACGTACCAGAATAAACACGCAAACACAGCCACACACTCGTCCCTTTTGTCCTTGCTCCAGTCGTCAGTTTGGTCATCTGTTGATTAATAGGTGCCACTTCTCATTAGTGCCGGGGTCAGGGGTCAGGGTATGGCTGACTAAGGCTAACCTTCACCTCCCCACTCCCCGCCCCGCTCGGCAGCCTCCTGGAGCACCGTGATAACAAATCAGACGTGAGGAGCTCAGTGCAATAATCTAGAGCCAGCCCTTCTGTGGGCCAGCCCGGGCATGTGGTCAACCAGCCTAATTAATGTAATTCCCCCTCATCAGCTGTTTAGAAAGAGCCACTCAAGAGCATGCAATATGTGGAATATGATGACGCAGATGGTAAGAACTCATGCTGAGAAGGCACAAACGCATGAGCTGGTGGGTGATGGTGCTTTTAGAATGGTGAGACTTACTAAAAACAACGAATCTCAGATCTACTGATTTACTGTCGCAGGCAGAAGTTTGAACAACTACAGTCAAATGACATGATATTTTGATTTTTTTAAGCAAAAATAAGAACACAGCCTCCAGGAGAGCATGCTAATTGTTATGCTAACAGGTTTACTTATTTACATCAGAAATTAACTAAATAACCATAATTTTTGCACAGGCCACATTTTATGATTCATTTTTCCCCGTAATAATAAATAATAATAAATAATAATACATTCAGCAAATACAGTAACTGTCCATAAAATACGCAGGGGAGGGGACAAAGGCAATTGGACCAGACAAACTTGTTGATGACTGTATAAGTCATACATGTAAGGTATTGTTAAGATGTACTGATTTGAAAACTGATTAGATTCCTTTGATTTTACACAGATTTTGCTTATGTGTGACAAAGTGTTTTGATAAAGTGATGTTCAATTCCTGTTACGGGAGGAGATACTGATTACTTCTATTCTGTGATCTGTTGTTGGAATAATATATACATACACACATACACACACTACTGGTGGTCTGATAATGGGATTAGTATCACTACTGATAATCAGAACATTGTCATGTTAAATGCTTATTACTGATAAATGCATATACATAAAAGACTCATGTGAAATGTTGACAGTTCATGAAGCTGTAAACCATTTAAAAACGAAACTGAAAATGAGGAAAGAAGCGTGTTGATTCAAGTAATTAAAGGAATAGTTTGATCATACATATATACATATGGGTACAATATACATAGAATAAATCTGTTAACAAATTTATATAAATACAAATAATCATGTTAACAATGAATTGAAACTTGTAGTCATCAGTCATCAGTGTAATATGGTTTGACTAATGCCACTGGCATTCAATCATTGTTAACAACATTAACATCGACTGATGGATTAAATTAATTATACTGAGTGTATGGTGGTACATTATGATTTAACAACACATATGTTTAAATATATTTTGCCTCAATGAAAATGAGCAAATAAGTTGCTTCTATTTCCTCTTAGGAGGAACCATCATGCAGGGAGGACAGCAGACTGGATTTGTAACATGTTGGGCTTCTAACGTGGAACACTGCCATACCATGAATTTCATGGATTTCTTGCAAACTGTGTTCAGCGCTGGTCAGCGCCTCCAAAATTAGCTAAGAAATTGCAAAATTGACTCTGAAGGTGCTCATTAACTCTAGCTTAAGTGTTCCACCAGTTCCATTTTAAGAATTTGTAACTGCATGTAATGTGACCAGTGAAGGTGAGTTAGTAGTATGACAGTGGAAAGCAGTCTGATCATATGGATTAAACTGCAAACATGAAAAAGCAATTACTGAGTTTAATAACAATAATAAGGAGCTAGAGCTTTATCAGTTATTAGTAACAGGTGTGAAATTGTGTGATTAAATTTGTTTATTTATGTATATATTTGCATATATATGGCCTGTGCTTAAATACATTAAAACCAAAACTCAAGTCTCTTGTTTTACTCAGTTTACACGCACAGCAAACTGCCTTTTGAGTAGGGTTGGGCAACAAAACAGTATTACTGTAATGGTGATACGTTACTATGACTGAACCT
>JBBPCX010000018.1:596832-599332 GCA_037974365.1 Hydrocynus forskahlii | reverse complement strand
GGTGGCCAACAGCCACAACCTGATTGTGACGGTCAAGCCAGCCAACCAGCGCAACAACGTTGTGCACCGCGGGAGCAAAGCCTCAGCTGGTAACGGCTCGGCCGGGTCTGGAGGCTCCATCCTCTCCCAGGACTCAGCCCACAGCCCTGCGTCCCAGACGGTCAGCCAGTGCAGTAACAGCAACAGTGTGGCGGAGGGGGACAGCGAGGACGATGACACTGACCTCATCATCGAGAGCGACAACCTACCCTCCTACACACCCCACCGCCTGGCCAATGGGAATATCCATGGCAATGCTCTGTCATCAGGCGTGTTTGGGCACAGACCTCTCCCGCAAAGTGTCTCGCTGCCCAGCAGCAGCTCTCTGTCGGACAGTAAGGCCTCACTGAGCTCGCCTACACACAATGGCAGCCCCACCAAGATGAGCAGCAGCCAGGAGAGCATGAGGGAGGATGGCAACTTCATCACGCTGTGAAACAACCCACAGGCCTTCGCAGAGCGTGATATTGATGTCATAAGAAAACCTTGTGTCTCCCAAACAATAACTAGCAGAAGGAAACAAAACATTGTTAATCTGTCATCTCTTAACAAAACATTTTAATAAATCAGAAAAAAATCGAGTTATAAGGTTTCCTTACGACAGGAGCAATATGAAACCCGCTGGGATGAAGTCTTTATGCACAAGTAGAACAAAATGAAGGCAAAACAGACTGTTTAAAGTACTGTACCTGTCACACAACATCAAGATGATGTTCATTTCCCTGAGGACTCTCCATGCAGTTGAAAGTGAGGCTTCACAGTGGAGTGGGTGTGGATGTGCAGCCAGGGAGTACACGCCTGCTTGTCTCCTCATGGAAGTGCCTTACGGCTCTCCATTCATCGCGCCTTATGTATTTTTTTAGTCTCATTTGTTCTTGTACCTGGACAAAAACAAGGTCACCTCATACAGCAAGAAACTCGGACAATGCTGGAATTAATGAAGGATATGCACAGTTACAAACACACACACACACACTCACACACTAAAACACTGAGTGTGTGGTGAGATCAATAGGTAGAAGAAGAGTGCTGCCGGCTTGGAACAGAGACTCGTTTGCAGTTTATATGACATTTCCTGCATGTCAAAACTGGCCTAGTAGCGATGATGGTGATGGTGATGATGATGATGATGATGATGATGAGATGATGATGATGGTGATGATGATGATGGTGATGGTGATGATGCAGATGAAGCAAAGTCTACTAGGCCTATCCTGGTCCATGACTGTGTTATGCAGCTGTTTTGTGACTTTTGAACAAAGGGCTTCAGGACATACCATGTCATGTTCACACATATCAGTTTTTCTAAGTTGTAGACGTTGCTGCAGTACTTGCGTCTAAAATGTGCTTCACAGCCTTTCTTACTATTCACTGTTCATTCAGTTGCCTCTGAAACATGCCTTTAATGGTGTTATGTCTAGTATCGTCCTACTTGTCACAGTTGATCTCATAGCTACATGGTATGGTTTTCTAGGTTGGACGAGCTCTGCAGAATCTCATTAATATTAACATACGATAATATTTATTTTGTTAGTACAAGCAAGTACACTCAAAGTGCAACCAAAGCTGGGAGGGTGAGTGCTAGAGTCACATGCAGCACCATTTTTTTTTTATGGTGCTGCTAACACAGCATGTTAAACTGTCCATTGGTGTTGCGTTAGCCAATGGACAGTTCAACACGCTTGGAGGAGAACACTAACTGGTAATTCTGCTATGTCAGCTAATCATGGCCCCAAGTGGCCGTGGCATCACCAGGGATGGAAATCTGTCTATGCCGTCCTAAAGACAGTTGTGCCCCTCGGAAGCTGTCTGTACTGGAAATCAATGTTAACTAGCTATATTATACAAACACTGTAGTATTCTGTGAATAAGCTTTTTGAGTTGTGTGCTAGTTTCTCTTTAGTTGTTCTGTGAAGCTTGTCCAGCCTAGCAAAAGAACGCATTTGTGGGCGGAGCATGAGTAGGTCACTTCAGCCTTGCAGAGCTTGCCTGATTGTGGATTCCATGCAGTCATTATGACAGTGCACTTACATGATCCCAGATGATGCCTACCATCTACTGAGCTGCTGCCAAATAGGGAGGAGGAATCATTTCAGTGATCTACCTGTCTTGACTGTCATTTACTAGCATGAGAAGCAGGTCACTGAAATGGTTAGGAAGTCTAGTTCTAGTGACATTTGAACACTTGAGTTCTCTATTAGCTCATGCTGTTCCATCGTTTGTGCGTCAGTTTTTGTTCACTGACACCGTAGACTTGTTTGTGTTTGCTGTAACTCGGCACCTGTCTCTGTTCATTCTCGCAAAGTGGGTGAAGCCTTTGACAAAACATCAGCTCTCGTCTCAAACGTGTCTTTAATCACTGTGCCTCGGCCTCGACCCTTCATGCGCTTTGGAACTCTGGGACAGAGTCCGTCTTTGAAACTGGCCGCCTGTATCTGCCTGCCTGCGGTTGTTATTCACT
>JBBPCX010000018.1:583489-596732 GCA_037974365.1 Hydrocynus forskahlii | reverse complement strand
GCGCTTTGGAACTCTGGGACAGAGTCCGTCTTTGAAACTGGCCGCCTGTATCTGCCTGCCTGCGGTTGTTATTCACTCTCACCAGAAATATATCAATAATAAATGATTGGCTAGCGCTGAGACGTGGCTGGAAGGTAGAGAGGTGACGCCTCAGGGGGTCGTGATCTCTCGTAGACCTGTCTGCGTGCCATCCCATGTGCTCTGTGTTTGTGTGTGAGAGTGTGTGTGGAGGAAAAAGGAAATTCCTCTCATGTTTGGAAAAGGCCAAAATTCTGCACAACTGGGACCTTGTTCATACAGTCCACTTCTGATGAATAGAGTCATGTGCATGTGCACGTGTGAGTATGAGTGTGTGTTTATCTGAAGACAAGGTCTTTTAGAAGAGACCCTTCAATCAGACATCCAACAGGGCATTGTGAGAGAAGGCTGGATTCTGAAGATGACTAGAAACAAATAGTATAACTGACAGTGAAGGATAAGCCTAATGAAATGGCTGGACAGCTGCTAAAGAAATTGTCAAACATTTACTGAAATCTTTTATTTTGGCCATTCATTAGTCTATTAACTGGCAAGGAAAAATAAATGGGATAACTGACAGAATCATAAGCAAACAACTGTATAATGGCTATAAAATTTCATTAAACATTTGCTAATATTGTTTTTGCTTTGACTATTTATGAATGAATTAGTCTGAAATATTATAGAACGTGTGCTGCAAAGCACCTGGGAAAAACAGACAGTCCCTCCAAGGCCTTCATGGATGGGTGTGTATCTTAAAGGTATAGTTTCATCTCTGGAGCCTTATCTATTTCCTCTTCATCAAAAAGGTGTTTAGGTCCATTTTGTCACACTATAGTTAATTTAACCTGCCCTTCTACGCAAAGAAAATCTGCGGAGCTGGGTTCATCTTGATATCCAGATACAAAGTGAGCTGCCATTACCCACTGCTTCATCTGCACTTAACTAAGGATAAAAGATGAAGACAAAAGGGTGTTTGCATTCAGGAGGCCTGGAACAGCTGTAGCCGAAATTTGGAGAGGTCAAGATTTGTCATTGTGCGCTAGTTATGATGTTTAAGAGATTTTATTTTCATTTTTAGGAGGAAGTTGTTGCAATGCACTGGTTAGTATTTTGAAAGAACATCATAAAGACTCATTCCCTCTTTTCCGTCAGTAACTCCATCTACAGTTCTTAACGGCACACGAATAGGAACAACTGCAACAATCGCCACAGCAAAACTACCATGTGTACTGAACAACATTTTTTTAATGTATGTAAATGTTTATGTGTATGTACAAATAAGAGATAATGAACCATTTTGTAAACTGGGAGCCCTTTTTATGAAAAGAGCATTTTATATATGTGTAAAATATGGAAAGTATTTTTCTTATTCTTGTACTTTTTTATGTATATTAGAATCCAGGAGAGGACCTTTCTATTTCTTCTGCATATGAGAAACCAAACTGAAATCTGCAAAAGCCTGTGGTTTTACTTTAATCAGATGGGTAAAGGTGTATAATACTGTGAATGCTACACGCTGATTCAAAAATGTTCTATGGAGATAATAAAAGTATTTAAAGTGAGGACATTTTTACTGTCTCCTCTCTGGTATTTTAAATTTAGCTAAATATGAAATAATGATTCTCTATACGTGTGACAGTGCACACACATCCACTGGAATATTAACTCTAACCATGCAGGATATGACCGTGTCCAGCTCATAGACATTTAATTTCCTGACACTTGTTATGACTGCTATGATGATTATCACCAGACTGTGGCCCATGGACCCCCTCACTGCTCCCGGGGTCTTCAGTGGATGAGTTTAATGCAATTCAGCAGTGAGAGCCCAAACAAGGGAATCCCCTGATCTAACACTGTGACTACAGCACCCTCTGCTGTTCAGCACTGCTAAACCCTGCAAGGCTCCTGAAATCTAAATCTATACATTATTAATCTATACATTATTAATAGTAATAATAATTATGATACTAATTAGTAGTACGAAATTTCATTTGACCAAGAAAATGGCCTGTGTATAGTTAGTGTATATTCAGAGAATAATGAGTGAATATGTAGTCAGTGTATATTCAGAATGTAATCAGTGAATATTTAGCGTATAGTCAGTGTATTCTTCAGAGTATAATACGTGTATATTGAGTGTATAATCTATATGTAGCCTGTGAATATTCAGAGTGTAATCTATGAATATTTAGTGTATAATCAGTGAATAGTCAGTATATAATCAGTGTATAATTAGTGAACACAAATTCTGTAGTAACGGAACACAGGGATCTGCACTGCTGTGGTCTCCTTGGTAACCAGTCGTCCCAAAAAAACACTTTTCCAGGACATGCTCAAATCAGCCAGTATCCTCACACACTCTCCTCGCCATGGCATCTAAACACAGGGCAGCTCTCAGAACCACGCAGGTTTTGGAGAAATTAGCCATTTTATTTGATACTCCAGAAATCAAAACCTTTCAGGTATGTTAGCAGGAATTGATGGGGTATGAGTAGTTTCTCTCTCTCTCTCTCTCTCTCTCTCTCTCTCTCTCTCTCTCTCTCTCTCCTATATATATATAGGCCATATATCTCACACAGACATATGCACATGTTCTTAAATTGAGGTTGTACTGTCATACTAACTTGAGCCTGTTTTAGAGGGGAATGCCACTGATTCTTCCACACGTCTGCACAGATAAATGTTTCCGATGCACACAGTAATTCAGAGGGATGAAATGTTTGGTGTGAAATGTCCCATTCTAAATCCGGTCGTGAGATTTAGACACATAGCAAAGACGGCATTTTAGTCAGAACAATCACTTCTTTCAAAAGATGCAAAAATGAATATGGGTTTTAGGTCCAATATTATTCAGTCTTTTAAAGCCTAAAGCCTTGGTAAATAATCCAAATATCATTTCATTCTTAAATGTGTTTCTATGCTATTTAGAGAAAAGCTGTGTATAAAATATTTGTAGCTGCTCATCAAATACGTTTAAAAATGTGTAATTGTTACTGTTCAATAGGTAATAATAGGTAGTAAGCTACACTCTAATGAGCATGATTTATTATTAGGCACTGTAGAATGCTTATGTAATACTAACGTTACTTTATTTATCCTAATCAGCCACTGACCCGTTCAAATGTGTTTAGATATCGAATTAGTTAAATAGAAGCAAACACAAAAACACATTTAAATGTTATTAATAAATCGACTTGTCCGTCTTCTTTTTTAGCCGAGGGATTTAATGTGGGTTGCAAGAAAGGAGATGATTGCAATACAGTTCATTGCTCGTTGTTCTCTGTGTAGTTGTTTTTGCTGCTTTCAGGTCATCCTGCAAGTCTTTCTGAGTGACTGCTGACTTCTCTCTTACCTCCCTAATCACCGATCCGACAGGGTGTTGGGAAATGTTGCATGCCGGACCTGTCAGGGGATGATTAGTTCTAGTTCCAGTAACATTCCACCAGTAGTCGGCAGTATGGATCAAGTTTACATCACAGTATAATGAAGTACCTGTTGGTCTGGGTATAATTATCACAGTACAGTAAAGTGACATTCGTTTTCCAACTTAAGGTCATCTCAGATATTTTTACTGGGCAAAAACAGACCTGAATAATTTTTAGTGGGCAAAAACAGACCTGAATAATGAATGGATAAACTTATTACTACTTTCTTTCTAGATCATCTCTTGAAAATTATTCACAAACACTGAGCTCATTAAATAGAAAAAAATTATCATACACTATAATGTAGTGAAGTTTTAACACTAAACCTTCAGTTATTTAAAAAATTCGAAGTGAGGCTGAAGATGCAAAACTATTAAAGACAAACCAAAGTATACTTGACTACTTCTAGACTGCGTATAAGCTGATTTATCATTAAATGATGAGTCCTTGTGAACCTTTATTGCTTTTGTTATTTCGATCCACCATTTGCTTTTATGTTCATACTCAAAGCCTGATGAAAATGTTGATTTCTGCGAGGTCTGGCCGTGTGTCTGACCCTTCTGTGATTCACAGACCTCGCGGGTTGACCTCCTCACCTCTGATGACTGTAATCACAAGCTGTTTTGGTATTCATGCATGTTTTGTGTTGGGGTGATGAAACAGGTTGCTAGTGTTTCCACCATCAGGCACAATAGTGTTGTGTATTTTTTGTTCCGAGTCAGTCTTTTTAAATGACAGACAAAGCTTCTCTTTGGCACAATTTCGTCCTCGTCATCTACTTTCTCACGCTCTCTTTGCTCTGTAGGTCTGTTTTATTTCCACTCATTTTTGTGGGACTCATTTTTGGCACACTGTCAACCTGGGAACCCAGATGAACCAGTTTAACACCCAGTGCTACTTTCCACTTGTATGGTATCAAACCAAGGGATGTTCATGATCTTTTCCATCTGAAGAGTGTTTAATAATGTCCTTGAGAAATCTGAGTCCAAGAGTTTGTCTATGATGAAGCATTTCAATTCAAAACACTCAACATTGTTCTTCAGTTTTAATATTCTGTATAGCCTGTATATACTGAGTTACACAGTGGAATTCTCCTTTAACTGGATGTCTGTTTAGTGGGGTGGCGATGGGAGGTCTGTGGTCATCAACAGCAGATACTATGAAGAGGAACTCGGCTGTTTTAAAGAGCTCTCCATACTGAAGAAGTTCAAAGACGTTGCATCTCTTCACAGTTTCCTTTGCAGTCACGGCTTTAAGAAGATGGCACAGTGAGACTTAACTTACTGTTAAGCTATTGTTATGATATTATGCATAAAACGCTGTTTTATCTTTTATGTGATGTAATTTGAACAAGTAAATATATAATTACTAGTAAACACATAAAATATGTGAGTAAAATATGGAATTCTAACATTTCAAAAATCAACCTATTCCAGTATGTTTTATGTCTTTTCTTTCGTTTTCACCAGTAAGAAATCAATTTGAACATGTAATAATCAGAATTTTCATGTTGAAATGTAATCTTATCTTTAAAAGTGAAAACTTGATTACTCTAGGTCTTTGATTCAAGCTATTAAAAAGGGTTTCTACCTTTATAATGAACGGGAACTGAATACATACATGCTAAAATAGAATGTTTCAAGTAAAAAGTTATGATTACATTTTTACTTGTCAAATTGTATGTCTTCCCCACTGCTAACAGTATTATTTGTTCAACCTGAAATTTGCTATCAAAAGTAGCGGCTTAAATGCTAGAAGGACTTTCCCTATTATGTCCAATTTACACCTGGCAGGAGCTCCAGTGCTTATACTCACATATTCCAGCATCCAGGCTTCTCCATTAAAGGCGCAGCCACTGTGAAAGGCTGGTGTAAGAGGAGAACTCAGCACTTTGATCCCTCTGTCCATGGTCCACGGCAAGAGGAGCCTTTAAAGAAACCTAAACGAAAGAAGCTGAAGAATGGGCCGGCTGCTTCTCCTCCAGTGCTATTCTGTAAGTAAAAATGAAAGTTGGGATAGGCAAGCAAAAACAAAAGATGACTCAGGTATATTGATCAGAAGTGAAAGTACCGTCTTTTAATCACGATACATACAAATGATTCAAAGTGTACTGTAGTCAGGTTAAACGTGGGCACACCTGGACGTGTCTGCGGATTTTAATCATTTGTATTTATTCACCACAATAATAAAACATTAGACATATATTCATTTCTCCTAATATGCGGTGCATTAAAATGTGAGGAAATGCACCATACTGACATTTGGTCCATGTGTTCATTTATTTACAATTAGAAAATCAATAAAGCGTGTCATTTGACTAGGAGTGTCCAAACCTAACTGAGTAAATGAAGGAGTTACTATCTTCTCTAGATATGGTACCCCAAAGGGTAACTCATATGGCAACATGCAGCCATTATACAGATGTTGCAAACATTTTGAAATCCTTCTGCAGACCCTCCAGTGAAGAAGAGGAATGCTAGAACCCTCTCTCAGTACATAAACCACAGCAGACCTGAAGCCTGTCCTGCTCCTGAGCACCATGACACCAGCAGCACACTTTAATAAATCAGGTTTTACAAACCCAGAAAACAGACTCTACTACTCAAGCGTGTTATTTAAGAAACGGAGAGTTTTTTTTTCTGAAAAAAAAAAAAGTTAGATATGAGTCGACTGGTTTTTGAAGGATTCCTGTGTGTTAGGCTCCAAGTAACTGCTAAAGGAGAGTTAAAACCATTCAGTGGCTCCTTATATCTTGTGGATGGTGGCATTACTATCATGTAAGAGATGAAACAATAGAAATGTTTCATCAGAAGATAAAAGTGATCAGTCAGAACATTTTTTTTTTATTGATTTGCAGTGACAAATCCAGTTTTTGGGGTCAAGCATTCAGGCCTGTGGTAAGATAAGACAAACCTTTATTAGTCCCAAAGTGGGAAATTTACTGAAGTAGAGTAATTAAATTAAAAACTAAAGAGAAGAATAATAGAAAAATAAAGAAGAAAGCACAGCAATGAGCAGAGCTGCAGAACAGGCTGCCACTCGCGGGGGGCGCCAGAAGTTAATACTTCCGGCATCCCCAGGACTCATCTAATGACGCAGGTGACACTGGACTCGCTTAATCACATTCCACATTTCTTGTAGATCAGTACCTGTGGTTTGTACTCCACTGAGATCTTTAATGTGCCTTCGTCTTTGTATTAGGGGTTTGCATACAATACTCTCCTCTATGAAGTGGATGGGCTTTTCTTGATGACGGTCTGATCAAGAAGAGCTGCACTTCTGTTTTTCCTCACATCAACATCACACTCACTGAATGTGCACTTTCAGTTCCCAACTACATCTACTGATGTCATTCCCACAGATCCCAATGCATGTGATACTTTAGCCACCGTTTCTACTGAAACACTAACCAGCTAAAGATTCTTCATACATAATTGAGTCAGCTGGGCCTGGTCAGCCTTTTTTTTTTAGACCTTTCATAAAGCATGACAGAACATTAGCTATCATGCAATACAAGCTGTGCAGAAGCATCTTCCCTTATCACATTTTCCTTTTAGAATAGAATAGTCTTTATTGTCATTGTTACAGAAACAATGAAAAACAGTCTGATAGCTCTTCGTGGCAGCATAATAATTAAGAAAATAAGTAAACAGAAAACTTTAAATGTTAATGTAAAATGTAAACAATATAGAGATGAAGGGAAAAGAAAAAAAAACTATTTTAATATGTCACCTCACTACACAGCCACGGAAAAACATGAGACCACTTTTCCATTTTTTTTCTGTTCACTGTTTGTTCAGTTTGCAGCAGTGTGTGTGTCTTTTATCAACTGTGGCGGTGTGAGCTGTGTAAAAAATAAGAAACACCTCCATATGTGTTGAGTGCAGTGGTGTGTGTAGAGCAGCTTTTCTCTGTGCTGTATTCCAGCAGCTTCAACTCCTGATTCAGTGTCTGACGGGATGAAACAGAGTCACACATGCACACACACTGCTCTTACCAGCACTATTTGAATCATTGCAATTGTAAAATAATGTAAGAGTGTTGTGTAGTTTAACATTTCTGAGGTATAATTTGTTTTATTTTAAAATTGTCTCCAAACATTTTGTTTGGAACTCTGGAAAAGTGTGGCCAATAGTGTATAAAACAAGTGACATGCACCTTTTACACAAACACACTCCCACAAATTAGCAATAACCAGGGGAAAAAATGTTGTTTCTTTTTTTCCCATGGCTATATAATGGAGCATCATGGGACAAGAGCTCCATTACATAGTGACCTCAGAACATTTGGATACACTATTATTAATAATAATTTTATTTTTTATAGGACCTTACTCATTCTCAGGTCACTGTCCAATAATAAACACCATCTAACCATTTAGTTATGCTCACCAGGTTGAGTCATAAAATATGTAATAAATGAAAATTTTTCCAGTGGAAAAAAAAAACACATCAAAGTTCCTTTATTGTGAGCAGAATGCATTGAGGGCACTGTAAAGAGGTGAGAACATCGAAGTCTGGGGCTGTTTTTCTTACAGCTGTTGGTGAGCCTGTGCTCTGTGGTTGGATCATAAACTCAGAAGGTGTTTAAAGGCTTTCTGGATACAGACCTACAGAAGCCAGGGAAGAAAGTGCTTAAATGATGCCTTTTGAAAGAATTCTTACCCAAAAATAAAAATTAGTTTAACATCCTGTTTCTTATCACAGTTGGGGTTACTGTGTGATTTGAAATATTTTGTACTGAAATAAAGTGGCAGGTTAAAATAGCTGGAAAACCTTATCAGTGTTTTGTTTCATGCAAAGGACACAGCGACACCAAAACAATACAAGAGACAAATATATGCTCATGGATGTGTATTTTAATAAAAATAATTCTGTCAAAATTAAACGAGTACAATATTTCTTTAACATGTTTCCAGTACATATTTTTTTGTTGTTTTTTTTCTCCTCCATTATCATTTTCCTTTTTTATGTTGTTTTAAAGGTTTTTAAAGGTTCATGCTAAGTAGAGGGTAAATCATTTCACAATGGCTAAAATCAAAACTCAAATAAAATTGAAATTATAATAGAAGTAAATTGTGCACAGCTTGTTGTTTTCAGCTTTAGCTCTATTTGTCCTGCTTCACCGTCATCCCGAGGCACAAGATGGCACTACAAGAACAGGCGAAGAGGGACAAATGTGTCCTGGGAGGATTTTCAGCTAATTTCTTCCCTTCATTGTATACTGTAGGTCCCTATTCGAGATGTAGTTCTATGATGGATCACTTTCAAATGGCAATATACAGTTTGGGTGGTTAGCCTATGATGAGTTCCCAAAAGACATTTGCTGCTCTTTTGCCATTTAAAAAAACAAAACAAAAAACAAAACAATCCCGAAGCACAAGCTCCACTACTTACACATCAGTAAAGGTATGAGCTTTCTGTTAGAGCTGGCATTGTGTGTCAATATCAAACGACTATGGCTCTGTTAAGAGTTACACATGATGTCTCCATGCAACAGGGTAACACCACTCAGTTATCTTCATCGATTCATCTACCAGATTAAGAAATGATTAAACATATCCACTTGAATACTGGGTTTCAGAGAGTGTACAAAGCAAAAGCCAGATCCATGTGGTCAGAGAGGTGTTTTTCTTTTTGCTTCTAAACAGAGTGTTTTTGGCTTTCAGCTCCTGTTGATCATAAAGATGAAAATCAAGTGATCTTGAGGAGTGCGTATATAGCCTCTGGACCATTCCTTCTTTCAGCCCTGGACTCTCTGGCCTGCCTGGTGAACAGGTCAACAAATCCCAGCCACTGCACAGCCTCCTCCGTCCCTATTTACTACTGCTTCCTGCGACACGAACCGGCTAGACAGGGTTGTTCGCAATGTGAGTGAGGTATAACTGGAAAAAAAAAAGAAAATATACAATGCTATATGTCCAAAGGAAGGTGCAAAACGAGGGATGTAACAATCTCATGGTGGCCAGCAGCGAAACTTGAGTAATAAACAGTAAATAGTGAGGCTACATTCAACGACACAGTGGAGCACCACTCGCTGGCCAACTGGGAGAAATACTGGGTTAAACATATGGATGTGAAATGTATTCCAACCCACACAAGCTAAGATAGCATCGGAATCAGAAAGAACCATAGAAGAAAGTGACACTGAACCAACCAAAAAACAGTAAGAGAGAAAGAATCAGGCTGTAACAACCTGTCCTGCAGTGTCTGAGTCAGTGCTGTGTGTAGAGTGAAAATGATCATACTGCAGGTTATGATGGCAAAAGGGGCAAAGAAATGACATCTGCAGGAGAGAGAAGACAGGACAAGGAAAAACAGGAAGGAGGGCAGAATGGATGAGAAAGGGGGTGCAGATAAGAAACCAATTTGATTCTATGCCAAATATTAGCGCTTTCTGTACTTTTTGGGAACTATTTTTTACATTGCACGCAATGAGTCTATAACGGCCCAAGTTTTGCATCTCCAACATCTCAATGAAACAACTATGAATATGGAGTCAGTAGAGATGCCAGTGCGCGTCATTCATTGAGGAATGACCTTACCATAAACGCGACGTGAGTGGAAACGAGCATCAGAATTAGTGTAAGTCAAACTCCCAGTCTCAATGGTGCAGTCAAAACTAATTCAATTGCTAACCTTGGGTTTTCTTTGACAAAAAAAAAAAAACTTGAACGTTTTTATTTGTTACAGCCACACACATCAGACACGTTAATTCTGATATACCTAAAAAAAAAAAGAAAAAAGAAAACGAACAAAAGCTGGGGCTTTGTGTGATATCTGTTAGGTACCCTAGAAAGATCGTCGTTAAAATAGAGCCTTTTTGGAGAGAGACCCGAGTTCGTAAAAAACAGACTTGGTTTGTCGGGTCTGTGGTGCGACTGTGTGTTTTGCATCTAATAAGACTGGTGCTGGTGCCTGAGCTTTAACTACTAGCCTGAAGTGAGACACGCGGGAGATGTGCACCTTCTCACAACTGGATCTGAAAACAAGCGTGAAGGGAACGACTAAGTCCCCCTCTACCACAACATCACGGATGTCTAACACCTAAAAACTGTAGTTAAGTGGTACAGTAGCCAGTAAAATTTCAGTTATATGAGGCCTTAGTAAGTAGCCACAGTATTGCCAGATAAGAGCAATACTTCGCTCTGCAGTGTCCCATGCTAAAATGACACGCATCAAATACCTGAGTTCTGAATAAGGGAGACTTCTGATCTCTTCCAAGAAGAGTTTACTGCTGTTTATGTCCTTGATATGGTGCACGTTTAGAATACTATGCATTGAATCCACCCATAAAAACAAAACAAAAACAAAAACAAAAAAAAAAAGGGAAATCCGGTTCAAGATGAGCACAACAAACTGACAAAATAGAAACTAAAATAAAAATGACTAGATAAACGGAATAATAATTAATTATCTTTAAATAGTGTCACACAATTTGTATTTGATAATACTAAATTAAAAAGAAGCCTCTCCTCTCCTCATGTTTCTAGTCATTCCGCATCCGGACTGCCTGTGGCAAGCGGCAAGCGACACACTAATTCAAACGAGCGTGTTCCTCATGGCAACCAACTGGAAAGTCCTCTTCTTAGCTGTCCTGAACACTGCCTGGAGAAAGAGGCACACAGGCACACCATTCACACTTTAATACAGATCAAAGACGTTGTTACTGGACACTGTCAGTGGTGGGCAATATGGAAAAAAATATGTATAATAAACATCTAATAAAGCCATATTCACAATATGTTATGTGTCAGGACGTTTCATTTTTATGATGTTTGATAAGTTGGACCAGACAAAATGTTGCAGTGCGATATTTAAGAAATAACAACCGAAAAGTACACTGTAGAACAACTTGTTGAACCTAAAAAAAAAATACTTCATATGGTCAATTGGTAATACATTAAGTGAACAAATGTTTCTTTCAATTTATTTGAGGTAGATAAATCCAATCAAACTTGTTACGACAAAGTAACGTTTGTAATTGTATTAATTTTTATTCGATGTTTCACACACTGAGCTGCACGAAACAAAACTACTGATGCGCTATCCATAATGAAATGTGCAGTTCGACAGACTGGAAATATCCACAGTATGCTCAGAAAAATCATATCGTGATCTAATTTATTATAAGAGCAGGGACGGCTAGTATAAACTGGCCAGTAGGGCTAAGGCCTAGAAGTCAAAATGAAGTTTTGTCATCTACAATGTTTTACTTGCAGTTAAAAAAAAAAAAAAAAAAAGAATTATTTTGGACTTCTGTGGCCCTACAAAGAGCACAATCAACAGGTTGAGAATAATGAGAATAATGTGATTTGGTTAAGATGTGGCTGATTCAGGATCGCCCCAGTTGTAGATTCCCACAGCCAAACAGTAAAATGTGTTTTTTTTTAAATTATTATTATTATTGCAAACATGGATTAAAGACTTTTGAATGGTAAATGCATGAGGGTTTGTGTGGCTGAGTGCTGAACTTTATCACCTGGACTGGTGCTAGTGCAAAAAGTTGTCGACTCTGGCAAAGGAACAGGAGCCGGAGCGAACTCGAGCCATGAGCTGCACACACTCGGTGGCCTGGCCCAGCGCCAGCATGAGTGGAGGCTGCTTAGGCAGGTTCTGAGACTCTGAAGGAGAGAGAAGATTTCAATAAGGACTGGCAAACAGAGATGCAGAGACAAACAGTCAAATTGTGAATTGAGGCCTGACTGACATGAGTGTTCTGAGGCTGACCAATATCTTTATTTACAGACAAACTTCAGTCTGTTCAAATTCTGATAAAAAAATTCATTACAACTTTACATTGATTGAAATGTACAAGACATTTTGAAACAGACATGTAAACACTGAGATCCCTCCACTGGCTCACACACTGAGCTTTCGCAACATTTTGCAGCTTTTCTGTAGTAACACAGATACACACTGTGGAGGGAAAAATACATGAATCACAAAAGGCCAGGGGGGTTCAGACTTTTGCGGAGAGGAAGAGACGTCCTTCTTGTCAGAAATAGATGTGGTCCAATATTTAAACAGGAGGAGAAAAAAAAGAACATGGATATTTTTATACAGTGAGGAATTCAAGAATGGATAAACACCACGTTTTCATCACGATGGGAATGTTTACAGCCGTAAAGTCCGACTACGCAGACATGCATGTAAAAAGAACTAAAATGACTAAAAAAAATGAAAGCTCTCATGAACGTCTAAGTTCAGCCAATTTCCTTTTAACTGAGAAGATAGTCCTTTATGTAGTATGTAGCCACATTTCTTTATTTAATGATATAAATGCTATAGACCCAGGGAGCTGAGCAGCTACAGATTTGCAGATTTGGTTTCTATTAATTACCTCCTGTTTTCATCAGACCCAGGCTGCTTTATAGCTTGCTATTCTCTTAGTACAGGTTAGGTTTGGTATTTAAACCATGATGATTTTGTGTTCACCAGGTCAGTTCAGCTTGTATTGCTGTGATAGGATTACATATAGAAGACCTAATACTGGATTCCCTATTGGCGCAACCACTTGAGGATTTGCTCAATCATTAAGGGTTGAAAGTTCCAATATTGGTGATGCTGGGACCTAAAACAAAGTTGGTCAATATGTTTGTCGAGCATTTGTGCATATCAGAAATTCTTACCCAAGATGGCGCTGTTAAGGGCAGAGCAGATGGCCTCTCTCTGTGTGGGGTCCAGCTGCTGGCCCACTGGGCAGTTCCACGGGTCTGAATATGCTAGCAGACTGAACGCATCCTACACACACAGACACACACAGACACACACAGACACACACAGACACACACA
>JBBPCX010000018.1:552568-578421 GCA_037974365.1 Hydrocynus forskahlii | reverse complement strand
GAGTAAACACAGTTGTTTGACAATAAATGGCTTCAGCCAACCACTAACCATGAGTGAAAGAAAAGTTTGTGTGTTATCATTCATATTCTCTGAAAAATGGTTAAGAAATCATAAATTCTGCCAGGCCAGGGTATGTAAACTTATGAGCACAACTGTGCAGTCCATGAAAATATTATTTGACTCTCTCAGACACTGACCTTTAGGATTAGACTGGGACACTGTTAATAAGAGAATCTGGAACTGTCTACTAACCACATGAGGATGCAGAAAAATCAATGCCACAGTGCATAGTCTGTAGTATCAGTGTTAAATGTTTTCTTAGAAACCATCATTTAGGAAATACTCAAGAGAAAACAATGAGCGTGTTTGTGTCTCGGCGTCACCTGTGCTGTGCAGGTGAGGATTAGTGGCTCCGTGTCGGGGGCTTAAACTTGGGGAGCCAGGGTAACTGTCTTGGGGTTTGGAGCGGATACTAAAGCATCGTACCTCACTGTCTGTACCATTCACCATCTCCACAAACTGTCGACACCTGAGGAAGACAAAATCAATGCAGCAGTTACAATGTGTTTTAGATACAAACCATTAAAGTGTTACAATGAGCAGCAGTGTCGCTACCACCTCCAAACTGACATGTATGGCTTCCCTGACAAGCCATTTCGTCATGTCTAACATGCTGATGGATAGAGTGATGTAATGCTAATGTGAGCCTTTGTCTACTGGATCATCAACAGCACATTCAGAACTGTGAGTGGACACTAATTCATCCTTACACACTTTGTACAAACTTCTTCCTTGTGGGAAAGACGATATTAATCGATAACTTCAATTTGTTTTTATTGTTATGGAGTGCTTAAATGTTAGTGGCTGTGGTGCCACTTCTTCTCCTGGTTCTAAACTGAAGCAGCATTACTAGATTAAAATCTGTTATCTCTGTCTTTTTCCTTGGATTTCTCTAGTGAATTACATGTCCTCTTTAACCTGACTGCGTAAATTTATGTTGAGAAGATGCATCAGAGACATTTAATATGTGGTCTTGAGTATTACAAGACAGCTCTGTAGCTTTCAAATACATCAGAGGACTACAGACAAAAGATAATGAAGTGTTATCAGTGACGTCTGTTCCTCACAGTGACGAAACACCCAGAGTAACTGTGAGGTGGACAGTATGCACACAAAGTTTCACTAGACAGCGAGATGCTTTGCTTGTGGTATTGATCACAGTCAAGTTGTTAAAAGCGCAGAGATTGGAGGAATTTGAGGTGTGGGGTTGAGTGCGGAGAAAGCCTGTGGGCTTTACAGTTAACGGCGAGTTTCACTGCCAGTCACAACCAACATTTTAACAAGTCTCCATATGTGTATTCACAGTATGAGCTAACAAGCTAATAATCTTGTGAAGCAGTTGTTAAGCCCTCTGACCCACAAGAAAGAAAGAAAGAAAGATAGAAAAACACACCACACACAAATAGCACAATGCACTTGTGGTGTAACATGTTTTATTCCAATACTTTCATCTCTACTTTACTTACTGCTGCAAGAGTATGGCCAGGGGATTGCAAAGAGTGGCTACATGAATAATGAGGTAACCTAACTGTCTTTAAGTGGTCTAGCCGACAATCAACCACTCTGGAACACAACTTCCACTGGCTCTACTTGTTTTATGGAGTTCATCTCAGGAAATACATTTCAAATAAATTCCGTATAGCTGCAGGCAGCGGTTGCAATCATTTAAAAATTGAGACTGACACTCTACATAAAAAGCTGCTCTGCAGTCCATTCAAGCTCATATTCTGCATTTACTCCCACCAAGCTCAGACTCCGTAGGGACGATTCAGGTAGTTCACCAAGACTTATTTAGTGAAATTGACTCAGGTCTAACACCGATAGGTTGTGAATATCCGATCAAAATGAAATACATTTCTGCTTATTCACTTTTATTGCTGCCTTCCTCATTGTGCTCCATATGCACAGAAACAGATTCGCATATAAAACTAAAACATATGCCTAAGTATTTATTCTGTCTCTGTACATACTTTACACATTGATATTTGCTTCAAGCAAAACAGACTTGCAGTGACATTCAGAGGCAATTTATGAGTTTGAGAGACTTTTGTGAGGAATAGGAAGTTGTGAGGAAGTTTTTGAGAATAATTTGTATTCTTTTTAAACACATTACTCACATTGGATGTCACAGGAACACTCTAGCCCAAAACAGCAAAATCAATAGTTTAGAGATCTGTTTTCCTCGAGAAATGAGGAAGATAAGTGGCTGAGAAGATAAGCAACTTTAAGGAAATCAATACAGTGGTACCTTGACTTATGAGTGTCCCAACTAATGATATTTTTGAGATACGAGCCGTCTCTCGGCCAATTTTTTGTTTTGAGTTGAGAGCTAAAATTCGAGTTATGAGCATTTGTGCTTGCAGTTATTTTGCAAAACTTCATTTTTCCATCCAAGTGTTCAAAGAAAGTGAGTGCGACGGACAGTGCTGAGAAGAAGCGGATGATGTGCACTGAATTAAAGAAAGAATTGACCGAAAAACGTGACCAAGGCATGCGTGTAGTCAACTTGGCAAAGCAGTACAAGCGTCACACTTCTACAATCTGCATCTTACAGAAGCAGAATGAGTCGATAAAAGCTATAAGGCCAGCCATGGGCACTAAAATATTTTCTTAACAGCGGACATCTATCCATGAAAATATGTTGCTGATGGCATGACGGAGGTGATAATCAGTGAGAAAACTCGAACTGTTTACGCTGATTTGCTGCAGCAGACCCAGGCACTTTGGCGAACGAGGCATCGGGCAAGCCGTTTAAAGGCAGTCGGGGCTGGTTCGCGAATTTTAGAAAGAGGACCGGCATTTATTCGGTTGTCAGGCGTGGTGAAGCAGTGAGCGCGGATATGAAGGCAGCTGAGGATCACCTCGAAACTTTTGCCGGAATTATAGCAGGCGAAGCATCTTCAAGTCGTCTGATCTCCAAAGCAAATGCTGTACATTATACTTAATAAAACCAGTTTATAGCAGTCCATCCTATTGTATTTTTATACGATATTCGTTATTTATAAGCACATTTTTCGTATTTAAAAACATATAACAAAAAACATGCTGTGGTATTTAAATTCATTTCAATGGGGAAAACTGATTTGACATACGAGTAATTTGGGTTACGAGCGGCGTCACAGCGCCACTGTACTCTGTATATCTGGGACAGTTTCCATTTCTGCCACAGGGGGGAGACAAAGTCAAAGACTCCCCCTTCCAATTTGCATATGGGTTTACAGGCAAGTTTGGAAAACACCTTTAATCTCTCGGTTGCTCATGGTTGGTTCGCTCCATGCTGCTGCAGCTCCTGTGGGCTGGTGGGTCTGCTTGTGTTTCGCTTACTCAACAGCAGCTAAAAGTAACACTTTGTCACCTTTGCTACTCAATGCATCTACTTTCTTCCTGCATTCTCAGTGTTTAAAAAGTGCAAGTTATTATGTGGAGGTTTCAGTGCATTGAATCAGAAAAAAGCGAAGAATACTCAGCAGTAGATTATAATTCAGTATGAAGACTCCTCTCTCTGAGGGTGTTTCGTCTGTGCCAGCCCTCAACTGCCAGACACTCACACCATCAACTCAGTGCTGCATGTGCAAATGAAGTAAACCACAGTTTCAGGGCCACAGTTTCAGAGAACGCTTGTGCATATAAAATGTACAGGAAAAAGCAAAACAAAAAGAAAACTACCTAATAATGCAAAATAATACTTCATTTTAATTAGTTATTGATAACTAGTGGTCCCAGCCCATCAGTTATGACTCCTAATACTTAGGTTATACTACAAACAGGTTTAGTCATAAAGCTAGTCTACTGTACTACAAGGGACTTGAAGATAAAGCTCAAGTAGTTGTAAAACATTACTGTCTTCAGGTCTCCCTCATGACAATCCACCCAGCAACAGGCCTGACTAATTAAATGGAGAACAGCAAGCAACAGCGACCGGTGGTTCACCCTGCCACTGCATTGGTCACAGGAGCATGTAACAAAACAACTGCTGTTTCTCTAAGAAACCTGGCAGGGAACACACTCTTCCCTCTGACTGGTTTTATGACTGTGTCTCCATGTTTGTGTCTCTCATTAATATAACCAAACGTCTTTGGATGTCTTTGGAATGCATGGAGTGTTCCAAGGTTTCCAAAAGTTCTGAGTCGCTATGTGAGAATAATGCCAATGACACACTGGCAGCTTTCTCAAGCAAAGTCCATTAAAATGCTGCCAGTAGAAGGAACAGGAGAAATATAATGGAAAAGACTAACCGTAATTTGTGCATTCATATAAAGCAGGCTGTGTAAACTGCCTCCAAGTCACTACTGACTTTTTCATCATGTGTCAAAATGACCATCTGGTTTTCCTACCATTTGGGTTTCTCGAGCTGACCTGGTTCTTTTAAATGTATACATAAATATGAGAGATTACTACAAAAGTACACCAATTATCATTACATAAAGTGCTGGTGATTAGGCACAGAAGGTCTCTGCTTTTACTTCCAACATGTTGGCAGTATGTGAATTATAACAAAGGGTCTTTTAGATCCATATCTCATTTTTGGCCCAATCTTGGCAATGTGTGCTTCAAAAGATGTGATCATTACAGAATGTAGACCATTCAACCCTAACTGCACTTAGGGTTGCAAACTTCTGGGAAATTGCAAAATTGGAAACTTTCCATGGGAATTAATGGGAATTTATAGGAATTAAAGGGAATAAACTGGAAGTTTGGGAACAGAAAATATAGTTGGTACAAAATATACTGTTGGTACAAAATATACTGAGGCAGGTAATAGTTAATCTATGGTGTTAAAGTTTATCTAGCAACTATAAAATCAAAATGTTTTTATACATTAGCTAGGCAACTGGCAAACCAGATATGTTAAATGGAAGCTAGCTAGCACAATTTCTTTAAAGATGCTAGCTTAGCTACTGTAAATGTGATGCTGTTTCTTCTCCCTCCTGTTAGATGATTTTATGTAACCATACAAGATTGTATTCATTATTTGTAAAATATTTTGAAGACCATTCCATTTGTTCAGCTAACTATCTACATATCTGCATTGCATTAGTGTTATTAGAAATTTACGAAAACACACTGCCAGCAAGTAGCCTTATGAATGTGTCTACTGACAAGTCATTGTGAGCCACATTAGAATCTTTGATCAAGCTATTCCATTATATCCCTCCGAAGAAGCTCACTTAATTTGAGCTAATCTGTGCATTGGAGAGTGTGTGTATGTGGATTTCACCCACTTCAACATGAAGAGTAAATTGGGGTTGCGTTCTAGGAGCCCGGGGTACAGTTGCTGTGTGGCTTCGATGGCCTCTCCAACACGACCCGCCAAGACCAGCTTCTGTATTCCTGCTCACATACACAGGAGAAAACACAACACATATACACACACTTAGCGCACGTGGCTGGAGGGTTGTGATGTTGAGCAAACTGCAGACCACAAAGCATATCATGCGCAATGCCTAGCATAATTCTATGGCATAAATCAAAAGAATAGGCAATCATAAACAAACAAGCACTGTTATATGCACAGCATATAAAACAATTCCATCAGTGCTTGCTTAAAGTTCCCAGTTTCTACCCAAAATGTGACAACACTGCTTATCAGTCCATCAGACTGCTACTATTAAAATAGTAAGTCTGATGTAATGTTAAACATTACTATGGGCCTGCCCTTCACATCTCTGCACTCAAAGGATCAACAGAACAAAGTGTTACCAGAGAACTGAAAATGTGTTTAAAGAATGGGCCTTGTGCCTTTGACTGTGATTTAGTGGCTCACTGTTGCAGGTTTGAACTAGAATGAAGCTTTTATATATTTACATGTAAAACATATTTTACATTACATCATATCTCATTACATTGCAAAACACAACAGAGTTTTGTTTTTTATGACAAGGCCATTGTTACATTAAACACGAAATATTTCACTAGCCCAAAAGAGTGAAGGACACTTCTACGGCTACACATCGGCCCACCCCGGGGCCTGGGCTTGTACCGGAAAAACGTAACAGAAGAACAGATCTAGATCTTATCTGCTTTCTTCTTTTGTTCATCTGCCCCTCAGTGCGATAAAAAGATCTGGCGACAGCATTTTTACAACAGTCTTTGAACATGGTCTTTAATCTTCAGTAATAAGCAGACTTGTGAGACAAACATGAATCCTAACATCACTGATTTTCCAATTAGTATTCCAAGCACTTATCTGTGTGATAAGATGTTAAATGGATGGTGACCGTGCATGTGTGTGTGGATTCTCACTCTGTCGGTTCTTTATGGAGGTCTGGTCCTCCTGGATCATGGTCTCTGTGGCTCGGGCAAAGGCCATGGCAGTGGCGCAGTAGCCATGATGCACCAGGTAGCTGGACACCATACTGAGGAGAGAAGCACAGCTACAGTTATTGCAAGAGTAGAGAACAGAGTTATAATGGAACAGAAAACAAAATTACAAAAAAATTGCGATTACCAAATGATTTAATAATCAGCACATTATTTATGTTTGTCTAACTATTTTACACTGAACAGACTGCAGCTTGCTGGATAAGAAAAACAGTGATTATTTGACAGTAGTGCAGTGCAAAATACTGCTGGTTCTGGCCAATGCAATGCTGATACTGCAGAAGTCTCCACTATGCAAAGAAGGCTCTAACCAAATTAATTATTGTGTGCTTAATGACCAACCCCAAACGTTCTGGTTGATTTTCTGAGTACTTGAATTGAACTGAGCCACGCATGTTAGTGAATAAGATTCAGAATCATTTCAGCCAGAAGAATTCAGAATAATCGGTGGTTCAATCTAGTGTGTTAATTGGAGTCGTCAAGAAATTACAAACCAGTTACGTAATTAATCTCAAATTCAGTCAATTGATTTCATCATATTTACATTTTAATTTCATGTAAACAATCACTTTGCTTTTATAAGTTTGTTGCTGGATGACGTATTCATAAGTCTCCAGCAACAACTGTTCAGTGTAGCCTGCCAAATACCTTTAAAGGCTATTCAAAAGCTGTTTTTGATCGAGTGTAAAAATTCTATCATAGCCACATATGGTTACACTGGCAACTGGGCTCCAGCCAGCATCACTATGGATCATTTGAAGGGTCAAACTAGGAAAATGTTTCAACAACAAAATGGTATTAATTTATCTATTTGATAGGACCGTGATAATGGCTTCTCACTTCTGCAGAACTGTCTGCCACTCGCCGAGTCTCTCTCCGATGGGGAAGCGGGCAATCATGCCATGGATCTTCGCCCTCCACTCACTCATATAGTCCTCAATGTCAAACACAAATGGCTGCTGGCCGAAGTTTGCATCCACGATTTCTCCAGGAGTCTGAAGCCCTACTGTGGGGTACAGGTTGGGCTGAGAGAGGGAGAATGGGAGAGAGATATTATGAGTACTGCTTGCATCTCCACTGCTCTAAACCACCTCAACTGAAGACGCATCAGCTGAAGTGTCTGCTTCATTAATCATAGACTACGATCAGAAAGCGCTGCTAAATGCATTAGCACCCTCTTAACCTGGACATACAACAAAAGCATTCCAAATGTATGGCAAGATGGTGTGTGTGTGTGTGTGAGAGAGAGATTGAGTGAGTCAGTGCTTCACTCTTCACTTACTGGGAGGTCTGTGAATGCCACACCTGGAAGACAAAAGTAGCAGACAAAAATCAACTTATGTAAAACATGATGATCCGGCTTGTAGCTATTTCAACATTCCAGCTGAGTACAACTGGTTTCGTCAAACAAGTTTGACAGGGCAAACACTAGATTCACCATTTATGACTAAACACATTTGTGTTTTTGGTGTTTTGACTGGATAGTGAGTGTTTTTTTTTTTTACTTTACCTAAACTGTGCCCATTCTTGGTATAAAAGCATGTGTTGTTGATGAGGTTCACGCAGCAGCCAATCACGTCACCCGTTGTGAAGGTCGGGCCGTACGGTTGGCCAGTCCCTGAGGAGCAAAAGGAGTGTCCGTCGTCACCGTGGTAACCATAGGAGTGCTTGTCCCAGCCTGAAGGAAGACATGAAGAAATCCAATGAGTCACAAATCCAGCACTGACTGACGCTCAGCTCACTATAGTATGTAATTCTGAAAACCATCGAGTGTGCAAATCAAGCTGAATTTGGATTAAAAAGGCACAGCTATCTGAATCCAGATGGATGTGCTTTTTTTTACCCCCATTCTCACACTTGAGCCTTGCAGCACATTATGCAAAGTCACACCCAGCCAGGAGGGGGCATCAGACTACACATTAGATATGACTGTCCCTGAATGAGTCACTCAACTCCCAGCAACACTTATTGTGCACCACACAGACACTGTGAATCCCAACGCGGCCTTTGCATGCCAGTCCAGAGCATCGCATATGGTAGTGTGTGAATTGTCTGGCATTATCATGCACACGTCCGACCAATTTAAAAATGATGAAGGGAGATGGACTGGACTGATACAAACTAAAAACAAGGAAAAAAGGAAAAAGTAAAATCAGGGGATTGGGGTGGGGGGGATGGGGGGTGGAAAGTAGGTCGTGTGTGAACTGTGAGGTATTAGATTAATCTGCAGAGCAGCACTGACAGGGATATTGCTCCTAAAGCCGCGTTCACCGTTCCCTCCATGCTAATGAAATGGGCAGGGCTCCACTATAGGATCAGAGACGCAGAGGTCAACAGGGTGTGTAAGACCATTATGCTCCAATCACACACACACATACACACATCAGCAGACATGCACATGCGTGCGTGCACACACACACAGACACACACACACACGCATACACACACACAGACACACACACACAGGTGACATCATCTGTTTTCCTTAGCAACAGCAATGCAAAGTCATACATCACCACCCTTTAACACACTTTCTTGAAGATTGGTGATGCATGCAGAACTCTAATACAATAACAAATAACTAAACTCTAAATACAGAAGAGTTCCAAAAAATGAACATACAACAGTTAATTGAAATTTAATACTGTATTGCAAGCACACTCCTTGGTCACATCTCTGTGTATCTCTCATTTACTGTCTTTCGTGGAAACCACTGTCACCGACTGAAACTAGGCCTCTGGCTCCACCCTAGCAGAGTAACATAAGAGGACAGGAGGGCAGGACATACTGTATACATGCATCTACACTCTATCAGCGGAACCCAGAAGTCACTTAATCCTTGATATTACACTTTCTGGGGGTTATTTGTGAGAGCGCTGCTGTGGCAGGCCCCGAAAAAGTTCTATTTGCGAACCTTTATTTATCTAAGCCAAACCACTGTGTGTAGATATAACCAAGACATTTTTAGAACCAAAACATTTTCAAACACTTAAAATATCAAAAAGTAGAGTAAAAACTGCCTCAAGTATATGTATGTATGTTGTCATTCCATTACAAAAAAGGCAGAAAATAAAATAAGACATAGCTGGCATCACTTAAAGGATCTACTTCAAGCATAGGTACTATACAGGCGCAGATACTGCAGTATCACCTCAGGCCAAGACTGCAATACAACAGACACACAATCTACATGAGCACGCTTCCATTTCCATCATATTCTGAACTCTCTCAAACAAAGAGTAGCAGCAAGGGCTAAATGAACTGGCGAGTTGTAGTCAGCAGGCGCGTGTAGAATTGGCTAGATGACTCTAAAGCATTCCAAAAGCCTCAGGCACCATGGAGAAACCAATAGCAAGGTGACAAAGTCACAAGCCGGGGCCAGCTGATTGGACAGAGCAGGCCCAATGTGCCTTGTGATTGGCCAGGACAGCCCATGGAATACAGGGAATCCAGTGGGCTCACAACCGTACGCTGTGTACTGAACACACACACATTCCTCCACTGTTCACCGACTCATACTCTCTTCGTCTTCTGTTTGTCCTGTGCGGTACAGCTGTGCAGTTCTGAAATTCAACAGCAAATTTTTTTTCATGACCATATCAGATGGCATTTAAGTGTGCATCAACAAATTTATGGACTTCATAGTTCCTGAGAACTACTGGGAATCATAAAAAAAGATCATTTTACAAACCTCACACAGCTTGTTTTGAATGAACTGTCTTTTGTCTTGGGTAAAATTACACTGAGATAAAACTGAGCAGTATTGTAAACCTGACCGCATTTCTAGAATAAAACTTCATTTTCATTTGAATCCCGTATGTATAGTTTTTGTAAACAATCTGAAGCATCCATGAAATAAACTGCATTCAACGCAGTTTGGGTTATGCCTCAAGGCCACTGAAAGCAAACATCAAAATAGCTGTGACACTGGTTTAGAGTTTATGTCTCCTAAAACTACCTCACGGCCCTATGACCTCGGTCTTCTTCATCATCAAAACTACCTGTTTACCAGTTCAAACTTAACGGCATTTCTCTCATATTAAATCAGAAGCAGCACTCACATGAGAATCCAACACATTACACAAGTGCCTCCATTCACTTTCTCCAGAGGCTTCAACAGTAAACATATTAATCCACCACATTGTTTAATTACATTCAATCCAATCAACTTAATCCAGACCAATCTAATAAAACCCAGTCATGCCTCCTTCTACAGTACAAACATTCCACAGAACTAGCACACAGGTATCCCACAAGAAAGGGACGGCACAAACTCCAAATCAATAGTTACAATTCAGGTCTTATTAAGCAAGGCCATGTTCAGTTCGTAGAAAAACTGTGTCTGAAAACTCAATCAGGAAAAAGAACTAATGGAATACTTTCCCCTGTACATTCCCTCTCTTTGGTGGAAATTTGGAGAAAATGTCACATTACTGTCGGGCCTTTACAAAGAGCTGTCTTTTGAAGCATTCCGAGATGAACAGGGAGACGTTTAAGGTCATTCTGTTCACTTTCCAAGGACATGTTCAGGCATGCTGGGAGCAGCAGAGAGGGGCTGCATAGGAACAGGACGGAGAGCCCTGGTGAAAGGGGCTGGACTGAGGACGCTGGGCTGGCGCGGAAAGGGTGGAGGTGCGCAACTGGTGCCAAACCACAAGCAAATTATACGATGGAAACCCAAGTAGGCTATTCAGGAAGAAAAGAACACAAATTTGCATGGGAGCAGGTGCAATGTTAACAAGGAGGACTTTACACAGGTAAACAAAGTCTCAGACAGGGATTTGCAAACACATTTCACAGCCTGATTTAATAGTTAAGACACAATATTCACAACACTGTAACACTCTGGAAGTATTTCAAGAAAAGAACGTAAGCCTATGCACAAGCATACGTTTGTTCACTGAGAGTAAAAATGGTGAAATCATAAAAGAAGAATTTGTTATAGCTATGCGAGTGGGTTCATCAGAATTTATTTTGAAGTCAGTGCAGACTCTGATTTATCAACAACATCCAGTGAGAGAACAGTGGCGGCATATTCTACCCTGGGAGTATATCCGTTACTAAATATTATTTATATGGTAAATGGTTCCAGTCCCTCTGTGACCACAACTTCTTTCACTCGGTCTCATTTATACAGCTCATGGAGCAATTACCTATAGTTTTACCTATAGTTCTCCTGCAAGCACTGTCTAGTGTAGTCTGCCGCATTTCTAATGTTACTGATGCACCCATTTGGCATTAGTAGGCCAATATCAAGATATTTGCTGATGTCAGTACTGATGCAGATGCATGTACGTGCAGAATATACAAACTGAGACTAATTTAGACTCTGTACAGCATTACAGAAAAATATAACATTTATTTTTGTAAGGATACAAATGTGGTAAAGTAAATAAAACGCATTAAAAGCACCATAGCCCAGCAATACCTAAAGGGTACACTCTTTCAGAATATGATGTCAAATGTAAACATCTGTTCAATAATTTTATGTCAAGCAAATATCCACCAATACCAATATGATTTCACTACCCCTGTGGTATGTTTTGCTTTTGGATGATACTTCAGAATCAATGCACTTCAGTGAAGAATGAATTCACCGTGGCAGTATTTTAAAAAAAACATCTATTTTTTTAATGGAACTTAAAAGCTGTATTTGCAAAGAGGACCACAGCTGCAGATTCTATCACTGCAACCTACAGCAAACGAGACTCAGCACGGTCAAACTGGAGAAATGCATTAACATCAGTGGTAACTATTTTATGTGTTAATACATTATTAATGCAGCAAAATGGAATGATGTAAGTGCAACTGGTTATCATAAATTAGACAGGAGAAATCATTATAATATAATATGATAAATTGTGCTTATAATGGAATCCCAGTGGAATCATTAAACATTCTGTTCCGGAAATAAACTTAGTATTTATATTTTTAAGTAATTAAACAAAAGAACTCTGCAATGATAAAGAGTAATTTCTAATTACAGATCTTTATGACCTTTCAAGGTAAACACACTCACCATTCACACACACTATACACACCCACCACACACACCCCCAAATATTCAGTGTTATTCAGTCCAAACTCCAGCTGTTCACCACAGATCAGGAGTCATGTTTACTGAATGACTCCCCGAGAAGCAGTCCCTCACCACCACACTCACCTACACACACCAACACACACCCATAGACACCCATACACACACATCCATAGACACCCACACACCCATAGACACCCACAGACACCCACACACACAGACCCCTCCACACACAACAAGAAGACCCCCCCACACACAGAGTCCCAGACACACACACACACAGACACCCACAGACACACACAGACACACAGTTCTCACCCGGCAGCCTGTTCATGTTGACTCCCTGGGCGGACAGTCCAATCCCCATATACCTGTAAACAAACGTCAGATAGATGAACAAAGGTTAGACAGAAGAACCATGAGGATCTATATATGGGACAGCAGCAGAACCGACTTACAGGGACACCTGTACATACTGCCTATATGCAGTATCAAACTACAATCAGTCCTTACTAGGAGGATTCAAAATACTGAATACTGGCACTGATCACATTTACTCCCATCAGTTTGTTACCAAACCTGTACTAGATCCTAAAGCTTTAACAATACGGTACATATTTAGCATATGACCATATATCAGACCAATAACATGTAAAAGTGTTTTGAAAGTTAAGAGTAGAGGCCAACCAATTATCAGCCTGGCCGATGTTTGACCATTTTTACATAAACAGCATCGGCCGATACCTGCGCATATAATGGCTGAATAATAGACATGCAGCCTGGGGTTAGCTTACCGCTAACACAGGAGCCTGGGGTTAGCTTACTGGTAACACTGTAGCCTACAGTTAGCTTGCCAGTAACATTCTAGCCTATGGTTAGCTTACCGTTAACACTGTATCCTACAGTTAGCTTACCGCTAACACTGTAGCCTATGGACAGCTTGCCGGTAACACTGTAGCCTACAGTTAGCTCACTACTAACACTGTAGCTTACGGTTAGCTTACCGCTAACACTGTAGCTTACGGTTAGTTTAACGCTAACACTGTAGCCGAAGATTAGCTTTCGCTTTTTTGATGCTGTCATTGCTGTTTATAAATGGAAGTCTTCACATGTGAAAGTGGAAAATAGAACAGTTTGTCGACATATTTAAAAAAATATACACATGATTTAGTGCTTTTAGCTCTCCTCATTAAACATGCCTGGGTCAGGCTTTCACAACTTAATCGCTAGTGGCTTGTGTAGTTCTTGAATAGCAGGCTGTGTGAAGTAATTTTGTTTGTGATCACTAGATTATGAACATTTGGTTTGAAAGTGTGTCTGTACCCCCCCCCCCCCATTGGCTGACCCTGATTTCTAAGTATCGGCATCAGCCATAGAAAAACCCATATCAGTTGACCTCTAGTCAAGAGGCTAGGAAAAATCTGAAGGTGAAATTATAAGCGCAACAAATATTTAAGAAATGACTCAAGCCATCCCAGACAAACACAAATTGTAAGATACTTTAAGGTCTTGGGCAAACATTATAAGCTTATGAAATGCTATGAGCTTACTACAAATACTATGATCCAGAGATCTTCACTAATAGGAGGCTAACGGCTGAATGGCAATTAACACCAACTCCCACTGAATGGTTCCCACTCCCATTTTAGACAATGCTATAAAGAAGTTATTGCAACTTCATTTCCCAAATAGTTCTGTGGTCTCATATAATTAGATCAGTGACTTTCAGACTCCACAAGTAGGAGTAGCTTGATCAAAGCTGCTAAAACGTTTTTGCTTATTTCAAATGTGTTGTTCATTCACTAGTAACACTGAACAATTCTAGCACCACAACACTCACCCATCCCTGCCTTTGCTGACAATCTTCACTTCAAAGTAGTAGATGCCACAGGCCGCTGGGATAGGGTGGGTAGCTCGGACAGACGCTGCATCTTTGTGGTTCTTTCCGTGGCCTGGAAATGGAGTGGACAAGAAAAGTACAACGAGTCAGTAGGCTTCTAAAACAAGGCCTGTATGTGCCAAGAAGGGCTGACAACTGCAATACAGTGCTATACAGACAATGAAAAAAAAATACGGCAAGCTTTTTAAAAAAAATGTATTTTTACATTAAGATGAATTTACACATTTTTGGAGACTATTGGACTCGATTAGCATCAGTTCTACCACAGTATAACTAACACAGTTGAATCACTACATTTAGATCAATATACACAATGGATCAAAGCTTTTTACAGCCCTAGAAACAGCTGTTTGAGTCCTCAAATCCATACACTCCTAGTCACAGGGACATATAGAATGAAAAACTGGGCATGGACCAGCATTCTTTCACAGAGCTGGACATACATGACCTCTTTACTGAATCCGAATGCCAAACTTGATGTATTAGTTGAGAGTGGGGTGATCACTGAAAAGCAAGTATACATTGTGGTTCAAGGAATGACCTTGTCAAAGTTATTCTGCACGATTTGGTACCAGTCACACAGTGATGTGTGTGAGGGAGAGAACACTCATGAGACTAAACCTAGAACCTGGTCCTGGAAATAGACATCATTTCACAATCCAACAAATGGCTCGCACACAGAACAACAGCATAGCAGTGTAAAATATGCTTGCCACAGAATGTATCATAAAACTAACTGTATAATTACACTCAAACCTCAAAAGGTTGCAATTAATACATTCAGCTTAGTACTAAACTCATTGCACCAAACGCAAGCATTTTCCTTAGACAATGACTCATAAGAAAGTACCGATATCTAGGTTAACAGTGCTTGATGGCTGAAATAGGGATGGTATTTCCTCTTGAGAAAGTTTAAATGGTCAGTAACTCAGCTTTATGCTGTTGGCTGTCAATAAGTCACCATACAGGAACTTCTACTAAAGTATACCACAAGAAACCCTTAAACATACTGTTGTCAAATAATTCCACAATGTCCTCTTCTCTCTCATATAATGAAAAGGGATAGTCATGATCTTCAAATATTTGAATAATCTGTAAATTCTAAACAAAATAGAACAGTTTATGCGACTGTTGTTTGCTGTCGTTGGAGAAAGGGTGAATAATTCCCAGCAACCATTGAACAGTAATCATATGCATTTTCAGTACTCTTGAAATGCCCACTTATAAGAATAAATCAGCCAAGACATGTCTGTTGTCTTTAGTTTTCCACTGAAGTCATGAGGCTAATGCAGAAACTAAGTAACAGAGGCTTATTAGCCTCATGCAAACTGAACATCGAGTTGAAAAGTAGTCTTAAGTAGACATGCTCATCCCTGAAGGGTTTCTGACAGCGAATGGCATGCTGCTGTGGCACAAAAACAAATATATAGAAAAAAATGCTACCAACATTCAGGCTTGAAGATGGCTTCTACTTTTGCTTTTGGCTTTAATTTTCCTTTTGCATTCCTTAATTTTTCATAGATAACTTTGTTTCAGAAATCACGAAAGTAAGTATATTTGGATTTCTTAATAGAGCAAAAGGGTTTGAGGAAAGTATGTGATTATTTATTAGGGATGCACCGAAAATTCGGCCACCGAAATTTTCGGGCCAAAAAATGCATTTTCGGTTTCGGCCGAATTTTTTTTTTTACGCGACCGAAACAGTGATGACACAATGATGACGCAGATTATGCAACCACAGACTGCACGCTCCAGATTGGATTAGTCAGCATGTCTGCCGTGTGACCGCATTTCTATATTTCTAAGAAAGACACGTGGAAAGCCGTCTGTCTCAACGTCGGGATTAATTTATCATATAAAATCAAAACATCCCAATCACCATACAGAGTATAAAGCACAGATGAGGCCCTTCGAGTAGCTAGTAGCTGAGTGGTTAGGGCATTCACCCTGCGATCAGGAAGTCGCAGGTTCAATTCCCAAGACCGCTAGGCACCTCTGAGGCACCCTGAGCAAGGTACCGTCCCCACACACTGCTCCCTGGCTGCTTCACTTGGTGAACTTTCGTGCTGTTCACACTGTGTGTGGTCACGTATGACAGAACGGTCACTTTCTGTCTGTGTTTTTGAAAAGAAAGTTTTCCAGTGATTGCAGTTAATATATGTCAGTCTTTGTTTTGATACACTATTTTGTTATAAGCCTACAGAGAATGTTGTATATCTTTCACCAGTTTTTAAAGCACTTGTTCTGAATGCAGTTTGTTCATGCACTTCGCTCAGAATATTAAAATGCACTTGAATTCACTAGTTCTAAGATGTTTAATTGTATAATATTTCAGCCATCTTGCTTTTAGGCTGTTCATGAGTGGGGCCAAGTAAATATTTTATTTCAAATTTTATTTTATATTGTGCATTGTCTGAATGCTAAATAAATATTTTCATAGTTTTGTAACAGATTTATTCTTTTAGTAATTTAATAATAATAATTTATTTCAGTTTTCGCTTTCGGTTTTCGGCCAAGTGTTTCCTCATTTTCAGGTTTCGGTACAAAAAAATCATTTCGGTGCATCCCTATTATTTATCCATGCACAATCTTTAATCCTTAGGAATAATCGGAAAAAATTGTGCTAAGACGATTTTTGGACAAATCATTAAACCCAATTATTACATGTACTGATATTACATTGTGACATATACCTCCATATTCAACACATGATGTTCTTATCAATGACAATTTAAAAATAAATCAAGGCATTTCACATAACCAGCTTCACCAAAGGCATTTTAAAAATGCAGAGTACCTGTGCCTTAACAACTACATACTCATCTCAAGCAATATATGATGTATGCACAGCTGTTTTACCACTCACCTCTTTGTCACAGCACTATCTAGACATACTCAGTGTACTAGCTAGAGTACTTGCTGGCTTTACCACCAAATTTCAGCTACCGAAAAGAGAATGAAGACTCAAACTTTTGATTGAAAAAGACAAAATATTCAATGGGTCTACAAGCATGTGCCCAAAAAAAATCCCTGAATTTCGGATATACTTTCAATCATGCATGTTTTGATTTGGGTGCATCACTATTCCTATAATTAACATGCCATTCAGAGGTTTACGTACATGTAATGCTGTGGAAGCCGAACAGGCAGTTCATATATCAATTATATAAATATACAATTATATTTAATTTTTACACTGACCCATACCTACCTGTTTATAAGGCCTTCATCCATGTACACACACTCTAATTTTACATCCAGAGCACTGCAAACTGCTAGCACAAGCCTGAATGACCATGACTTGTATCTAATTTCTTAGAGCCAGAGAGCTGAACCCGGATCAGTCTGAAGCCATCATATCGTAATGAATACGTTAAGACCTACACGGACTAGAGCAACACATGACCCTAGATCAGCTCTGTTACTCTGAGACTAGCGATCCGTCCATATGGGCTCTGGTGTTGCTTTCCCTCAAGCTGACCTGGGGGGTAGTGATCGGTCGTGTACAGTTTGTGGAATAGTCAGCATATGGTGGCCCCCCATGGTCAATCACACTCTTTTTACTGACACCAACCAACAGTGATTGAGAACCATCAGGACTTCTAAAGCAGTGGCTATGTGTGCAACAGAAACCTTTGTTCCTCTCTGTTTGCCTTGCATGGGGTATATTGGAGTATGTCTGTGCCCATTCTTTTCATTATCTGTGTGTGCTCCAAGTGTGTGCGCCCCAATACTGTAACTTGACTCTACATGCCGTTTGATAACAGGACACCTTAAGGCCTGAGTGTGTGCGTGTGTGTGTGTGAGACCAGAAAGCAGTGCTACTGGTTGTCTCTATGCTATGCTAGTAGTTCGAACAATTTGTGTTTCGATGTTCTTGTGGAAAACACAAAAAGGTGTACTTCATGGGTCTGTTTATGATTCAGAACAACTAACAAAGGCAAATTTACAAAGGCGCCGGACAATATGACGCTATTTCATTATGACTTAAAACAATGTGCTTTTCAGAAACTGACCAACTGCATGTTTCCTTAAAAAAAGAGCCTAATTAGGCCTGTTTAACATTTAATATTGAAACATTCTAAATGAAATATGACCTGAATCCTCTACACCTCCCCTGACACAGCTAGAGCCCACCGATCTAGTAGACGATGACCCCCAAGTGGCAGCACCACTAAGGAAACAGCAAAACCAAAGTTTTAAAAAATCCAAACACGGTAACTGCATGATGTGCAAAACAAACAAGCCTCTCCCCAAAAGCACATAAAATGATTCATAAAATTCATGACTCCACATACAAAGGTGTCTTGATTCAATGTGTTATGTTAATGTTTCCACTTTCAGTTTATGAGAGCATTATAACAACATTATGCAAGAATAATGTTTGAGATTTTTAGCGTGGCTGGGGCAAGTTTTTCCTGATTCATTCAGACAGGTTTTTTAGTACCTAAGAAACATTTGGAATCATTTTTTGTCACTAAAACTTGGATTATGAATCTAAGCTGCAATACCTTTATTTAAATTTAAAGCTTTGAGGTGGAATTAGATCAAACTTGAATTTGTATTCTGTGGCCTGACTATAAGTGTAAGGGGACGTAATGAATGCAATGTGAAAAATTCGGCATGTTTAATTCAATTTAGGGTAGTAGTGTGTGAAATGTGGTATAAAAATGATTGTATTCATATTTTTATAATATTTTTTAAAATATGGCACCACAGGTTCTTTATTTCCATGCTCCTAATCATCAACTGTCAGAAAACCACAAATATTGTGACATATCATCTAGTACTTATCAAACATGCATATACACTGCTCTCATAACGACTGGCTCAATTTTTCCTATTATTTTTTTAAAACATCATTTTAAAACATGAACATTTCTAGATTTTTTTTTATTATTATTTATATTGCAGTGAGGAGTGTTTTTACTTTTTCTGTATTGTTACCATTTGAAAGAATATGAGGTTATTTAAGAAAGTGTCATCTTGTCTGGTTGTTTTGATATCTAGAGTCAGTTTCAAACTACTGCACACATGGTATGTAAAATCAAATGATTCTCATATCCTGATTAACTACACTCTGGCTGTACATCACCCAGTCCTGCGTATTGAAGAAATATGATACTGTCAGCCATACGTTACTACAGTCCATTACATTACAACTAATAAACGGAGAGAATATTCATCATCTCTGATTACAGCAGCAATATTAATCACCCCTAATTTTAGCATCCTCGCTTCTATGACCAAGCCACAGCAGGCGTCCTTATCATGCCTAGACAAACATCCATAATAAAACCCTGGAACACACACACACTCACAATCTATTTATATAACTCACTCACACGAGCAGTGTAAAGTCAGACGACCCTGTATGTGCAGATCCCTCACTCTCTCACACACACACTCACATACAAATGGACACATATGCACTCTCTCCTACCCCCATCCTCTCACACACTGTTCTATTTATACCCCCAACACACACACACACACACACACACACACACACACACACACACAATCTAACAGCACAGAGGAGCAAGACGACCCTGACAGATTCTCTTCTTGCCGTGTCTCTCTCTATTTTTCTCTCTCACATACACACACAGTGCATAATCATAGCCTGTCACTGGTGAATGGATGACACCCTGACAACACACATCCTGTGTAAGATGTAGCATTTGATCATCTGTTTTGCACCAGACCTGCTTTATATTCTGATTTGCAGGCCACTTACGCCTTTTTTCTCCTCTTGGGAGAGGTAATCTGTTAACAGCTCGCTGCTACAGAATGGCTTAATCATTAATAAAAACACAGACCCTATTAAAACCCAAACGTTAGATCCGAAAAGCTCACATTTATGCAGAATGAAATATGGCCTTAATTCTCTTCACCTCTCCTAATAGGGCTAAAGCCCCCCAGTCCAGTAGAGCATGACACCAAGTCAGCCTAACAGCCTAAACAAAACCAAAACAATCCAAACACGGTAAGCACAATGTGCAAATAATAGGTAATGGTAAAGTGGCATTTGGCAGATGCCCTTATCCAGAGTGACTTACAATCATTAGTTACAGGGACAGTCACCTGGAGACACTGAGGGTTAAGTGTCTTGCTCAAGAACACAATGGTAGAAAGTGATTTGAACCAGCAAGTTTGTGGTCATCGGGTTTACCTACTAGGCTGCTATCACCCATAATCAACTGAATGGTGTACAAATAAACAATAATGCCACATACAGAGGTGTCTTGATTTTGTGTTATGCTGATGGTATAACATTACGAATGCACAATCCATAAAAGTACAATATTTCAAAGTATAGTGCGGGTCTTTCCTGACTTTCCCCATTCATTCAGGTGGGTTTCTCATAGAAACATATGGATTTACTTTTTGCCACAATTAATTTGAATTATGAATCTAAATTGTTATGCCTTGATTTAAATTTGCATATGAAGCTTTGAAGTGAATTCTATGATCTGACTATGTGTATGGAGGTTTAGCTGGCAACATTAGAAAGAAAACTGTCTCAAAAATAGTTCCCCCTCAAAGTCTAAATAATGAAGAAATAAAAAATAAAAATCACGAAAGCAAATGAGTGACTTCAATTCAACAATTAAAACGTTAAAGGCAAATGCTGATCTAACAACAATAAATGAAAAAGTGCTTATTAATCAAGCATAAAGGAGCTAGCTAGGCCACCGGTCACTCCAACGACAGTGAGTACATTTCACTCTTTTAGAAAGGAGTCTTTATCCTCAAAACTTGTGTCAGTCAGGGCTTGTAACGCACTATGCGGAGCTTGTTAGCCTGATAGCAATGCTGGCACTAGAGCTTAAAGAGGTGGTTCTAGCTATCTAATGCCACATACCACAGGTGAGCCTCAGTAAATATTCAGATATGAAGAATCCAAATCCAAGTCCCTGCGGCACAAAAATCATCCCATGGAAACACCAAACAAAAACTTTATAGAACCCCAAAATAATCTAATGCGCAGGGAGGCTAAAATGTTAAGACTGAGCTAATTAACTAGTCACAAGCTAGAATATTCCACAGTGTTGTTACACCCTTATTAAAATGTATGCTCTCCATGAATCGACCTAGTGATTACTTTGATTATAAAAATGGTCCCGGCAGGTCATCATAGAGGGGAATCAAGAACTTATATCAAACTTTTAAAAAAAGTTAATATGAAAAAGAAAGTAACTATACCAACAGGATCCCACAAGTGTGCATGTCTGTAGTTTCACATATATGTTGTTATGAAGTGTATGTAAATACTCAATTGCCAAAAAAATCGTTCGATTACCCAATCATTAATCTAACTGATAAAGCAAGTTCTAATCATGGGTATCATCAGTACTTCGAGAACACTGAACAAGTGCATGCATCATAAATTCTATAACTTTAGACTAGGTGCAGAGAACCAGCAAAAAAAACCAAAAACAACAACAACAACAACAACGACAACGACATGTATATCGCTGATGTGAGTCAATTAGGCCATTTTGTTGCCCTTTTTTTTACATTTTGCATTACTACTTTACTGCCATTTGCGACCTGTCTGAAATACTAATTATCATTATACTTACCATGTATTGTGAAAAAGTCCTGTGATGTATTCTCACCCAGGCCTAAAAGTACGGTACCTGTTTGGACAGGTCACAGCCACGGCAGCACATTTGAACAAAAGCCAACAGCCATGCAGAAAGAAAAGCAGGAACAGAGGGAAAAGATGAGAGGGGGACAATGGGAGAGGGAGACGAGGAGTGGCGTGCCAGTGTTAGCAAACACAGCTTCCCAGGCTCGCGCAGAGACACTAGAGGGAAGCCGACGCAATCTGGTGATGTCACTGAACACGCATGATTGGCTCTTCAAGAGGCTGAAACCCTTGTGCATGGACAAACAGTGCAGCCAGCTTACAGCAGGCACCAAGCAGAGGACATCTACACCACCCCAGCAAACCTACCAACCTGCTATCATACATACATTACTCCTCTGATTTAGAAGAAAACCCATCATACAGCCAGTCATAATGTATACACACTGTTTCTGGCATTGACGCACTGATTCCGTGTACTGGACTGATTCTGGCACCAATATAAACATTAAACTGATCAGATATTGTTCAGATGTGTTAGATCTACAACACTTTCTCAGTCATAGTGATCAGAAAACTGTAACAGTGGGATTTTATAAACCCTAGAATCCTAGAAATCCTGAAAAAGAAGCCCTCCACTCAAATTGCACAATCCCCAAAAAATACTGATGCATGTCTACACTGAGGTGCATTAGTTTCCATGGTATGTTTATGTTGTATGGCTGGAAAACAAATGTTTTAATATCAGATTATGGAACTGAATTCGTTTAGAAATAATCAATTAATTGACCTAAATGTGCCCTAAAAGCATGAAGAGCTGTAATTCTGAGCTATGCTAAGAGATAAGAGGCATCATTTACTTGGTTTACAGTTTTAATGAGCCGGTCTAATGGTAATTTTACTTAGGTAGATGAACCGTGTCAGCGGAATGATTTATCCTTTCAGATAACTACTCAGCTTTTCATAGCTAACAAGTGTATGCAACATTGGAACAGAGTGAGGTAGTTGATGTTCAAATGATTTTCGAAGTATCTGCTAATAAACTAAACCAATTCAGATGAGAACATTCCAGGAGTAATGAAGCAGGGTGAGCTTTTGTGAGGGTAACATTGCTTCATTCTGACAAATCACTGTCAGTGTGTAATTGATGCTTCCTTTACAGCTGGTCAAAGGTAAACTTGCACCTTCATGGAAAGCTAGGAGCTAGGTCAGGGATATGCCATGACTACTTTTCGTTTTAAGACAGTGTTCCTAAACTTAACTTCTTTTTGAGCCTTCAGCCAAAACAGTATTTTTTATTTGCTATGAACAACCTTCACGGGTACGACCAAGCAGCTGGTTGAAATGTAAACAAAAACAAAAACATTTTCTGTCGACATCAGGATTGGTTCACATGATGGTGAACATTGAAATACCAATGTATGATCGAGTACTGCTGCACAGCCCTCCAGCCACCAACCCAACCCCCACTGACAAAACGAAAAAAACGGTATGTCAAAGATACATTGGTGTGGTCAATGAGACAAAACCAAAACATGAACACCAACCCCCATCCCATCCACTCTGTTATCTCATCTCTCCCTTTACATAAACTTCATGCTGTGGTCAAGTTATCTAGCTAATAGATAAATTCTGTGTTGTGAAATACCAACCTGGGCAGCACATTCACAATGTAAATTTTACGACCTGGCCTACACAGTATATGCAGGACATATCCAATGTAGATCCAGCCTGTTGCAGCCATGGTGTAGATGAGAGCAAACTTAGCATAAAACCTTCACACCTGTCAGACTCTAAAGTTTGTCTACCTTAAAAACAAGGGCTAACCATGTCAGCCTTGAAAATAAGGGCTATCCTGGAATTAACTGCACCTCTGATACAAAGCCAGAGATAGAAGTAAACATGCGAATGAGTTACTTCCCAAGCGAGACTTGCTTTCTAATCATGGGTGGCCTCAGCTACCCAGTGAGCCCCTGATCAGGAACTGACCTACACAGTATATGGAGGACAGACCTGAAGCTCACAGGCTAAGAATGAATGACAAGCCCAGGCACTGAGCAGTCCCATTTTCCTTTATCAGGTTCCTTCGGCTTTGAAAAACATACAGCTGACCCAATAACCTCTTGGCTCTCATGAAACGCACATCCCCTTTCCTGTCCACTCTTGAGCCCTCCACTCAAATACAAAAGCCGAAAACATGGCACAGACAAAGCCGGCTTGCTTAGACTGCCGCGCTGTCCTGCTCTCTCAATTAAAGCTGAGGCAGCTCTTATCTTGACAAAGCAAGGCCTCGCACAAATTAGCTCCAATTTAGCCCAGAGAAACGGAAACTGGCACACTGGCCAAAATAGCACTGAAATCACAAGGGTAAGGCAGGAGTGGCAGGTTAAATACAGCCGCCAAAGACCTGCGGACGACAATGGGGTGCGTATGGACAGATTAGGCCGAAGAGCAGGGCCGAAAGTGGGTGCTTTTGTCAGCAATAATCAAAGGTATTATGCAGATCACAAACACTGTCAGATCTCGGCTTCACACTCCCGGCACAGAAGTGATCAAAAGACTCAGAGTTATGAACAAAATGCTGTTCTATTGTGCAATGAAATCGATATTACAATAGACCCAGGCAATGTCCAGGTTCATAATACACTGAGCCCACCTAGGTCTGACCTGTAAGGCAATAACATTTGTTGTTACCAACCAAGATCTCGTGCAGGTACACACCTGTACACTTCAGACAAACATCAGAGAAAATCTGAGAGCTGACAGACCACCGAATGGCACAAGAATAACAATCAGAAACAGAGGCACCTTATTTAGACAGCTCTGGTGTAATTAATCTCTGACAGGAAGGCAAAAGGCTGATGGAACTCAGTGCTTAAGGCATTTAGAGGCTAAGTGTGTCTGTGGTTGTTTCTGTGGGGTTTTTATTATGATTATTACCATTTGGAAATTAAAAGTCTTGCATTTATAAGGGACCGATGCTCTCTGATTCTGTTGAAAAAGACTTTAAATCCCAGCTGCACTGCAAGCAACCCTTTTGCTGAGGATTGCAGCAGGCAGGGGACAGCCAGTTCAGTGTTAGGGAGGTTATAAAACGAAGAGGGAAGCTTAAAACTATGATGAATACCAACACTAGATTTTCACTGCGTTTCATCAGAGCCTGGAATACGACTGGTGAGCGGCACAGCACATCTGCAACGACGAGAGACAGCAACAGACATGTGTCTGTGGCCTGACAACTGCAGAGCTCACACTGACTTTAGTGCTTTTCCCGGAGCCCAAATGACTTGATTGGGCCACTGTTTCACAATCCTGATGTTCTTGTCTCCTGGCACATGTTAACATTTCACTTAACAGTTCAGTGTGTGTCTGTGTGCGTGGAGAGAATGACAATGTGTAACTAAACCCACTGACTGTGCAGTAGGGTGTAATTACATAGAAAAATAATAAAGTTGATCTTGATCATTACAGTACTCGGCCCTGTTGCGACAGAGCATAAACCCTGCGACCTTTTCCTCACTAAAACACTCAAAAACAACCTCTCAGCAAGAAAGAGGGTGATAAAGAAGTCTCCATTAAGCTGTTCTCTTGTCTTACCTATGTTCACCCTACCTGCTAACACTGGTCGGGGTTAAAAAAATATAAGGAGGAATGGTCGTTTAAAGAAAAACAAGGCTTGGCTTGGCTCTGTGGTGTGCCTGGGGTGCAAATTCGACGATAAAAGAGCACACTGGAATGAAGTGTGGTCAAAAGAAGACTTTATGTGTAAAAACGGTCTGTTTTTAGCTCGCCAGCTAGCAGGGCTGTGTTTTTGATGTAATATGTCAGCCGTTCGGGCATATTCCGCTTTCCTCCTCTGAAACAAAGCAGAGGGACGGAAAAGCAGCTCGGACTGGATCGGGGGATGGCAAACACACAAACACACACACTGTCTCTCT
>JBBPCX010000018.1:519208-552468 GCA_037974365.1 Hydrocynus forskahlii | reverse complement strand
GGTGTGGCTTCTTTTTGGTTGGAATGAAAACCTGCACCCACAGCGGCCCTTTCTGGACAGGTTTGGGCACCCCTGTGTTAAAGGGAGCTAAAAATTGTGCACTACACCACAGTCTGAAATTGAAAAAGTGCATCTGTATGGTTAGTGGAGCTGATAAAATTCTTAGACCCCATGAGAAAACTGTATATAAAACAAATTACCTTGGAAGTTACACATTTGCTTAGAAAAACATAGTTTGATAAAACTAGTTATCAGAATTTTCATTTTATGTTTTCTTGGCCATTTCCAAATGTCCCTTTGATGCAGCGTATTTGTAATTCTTGTTTAGTATCTGGTTAGGTAAATTAGTTCTTGGTTAGATCAGTTGTGCTGGTGATGACTTTTATCAATTCCATTCAATGAAGTACACAGAAAAATCAGAAAACACTTGTCTTCTTCGAATCAGCTCACAAGAGACCAGTGGCTTTAAATACACGTTACTTTTTATTTCATCAATATTTGTATGCATTCTAAAAAAACAAGCTTTAAACAAGTCTTAAGACATTTGCATACTGTTGTACTGAAAAAATGTATTTGGGTGTCTTGGCAGCATCAGTAAGTGTTGGCTAGTCTTGAAAGGCTTGAATTTGATGTTTGTGATTGCATAAGAGCTCTGAGAAAACATCTCACTCAATGTTTGTATGCAAAGGTAAAAGAGATTAATTGCTGGATTACAGTTTATCCCATTATCTAAAGTGCAATCTAATCAGTTTGTTCTGCTACACTTCTTAGTAAGTTAAAATGACAGGTCCATCCCTACTGCAGTAAAAATAAGTAATTACTTACAAACATCCAAAGAATGAAAGGCTCACAAGGCTCTAGAATAATGACTAAAACTATGAAACTACTAAACGAAAGAATGCTGTTTCTCATATTTACATCTTCTGTTTTGGATCTTTACAGGTTCATCATCTAGAGAAGGAACTGGCAGCACAGTATCTGCAGTACAGGGAGGAGTGTGATGCTCGTAAACTGCTCATTGCCAATATCAGTAGCATGAGCTACAGCCTGCTGGATGAGCCTGATGTGGAGCAAGATGGTGACAGTCAGTAATACTCAGCCGATAATTCTGAGAATCAGTAGATGCTTTTAGCCACACAGAGACACTATGAGTCATTGATTTGCAATTTGGAGAAGTTGGGGTTAGGGTTAGCTTGAAGTTTGATGAGTTTCCAGTACAGACCGTCATTATTCACTGTTACTTTTTCTTCTAGAGGTGCAATCCGATGATTCTGTGAAGGTCAATCTGGCTCTGAAAGTATGTAGAGAAGATCTAACCAAGGCCCTGGTGGAGTTAAACCGCTTGCAGGCAGAATACGGAGATGTGGTTCCTCGTAGAGACTGGGAGAATATGGACCGCATGTATAAGGAGAATCTGCTGAAGGTGCAAGGCAAAACTTCATGTAACTTCTATTAAAATCAAGCCATGTGACCACAGTTGTGTTTCCAACAGAATTTATGAATGCAGTACACATTAGGAAGTGGCAGTTGCAGTGAAAACAACATGGTTATACAAAAACTAAATGTCCTATTACCCCAGATGTTGTCAAGTCATGTTTGGAGCCATGTTTTTTTTTAGCTTTTTTGTTTATAGTTTAGCACTGGAACTATGAAACTAATGCTAACATGTACAAGAAGTCAGTAGTTCACCCAGATTATTTTTGCAAAAATACGTTCACAAAACCTCTCTCGGCAGGCTTGAAATGTGTCTAGTTGTTCATCAAGGCGATGCATACATGTTGTGGTTTTCAGTATAATATGACCTACAAGCTATAAGATTTAACAAAACTTCACCGCTACTAGTAGCCATTTCCAAACTGGCTATCTGGATTGTTGAGCTACACTGTGAAATTTTGTTAATTTTTGTAACTCAGCACGGTCATACTGTAAACTTAACCAAACTGACAAATCTGTGTCATCTTAATAAACAGCTGGATGTGGTTTGAAGAAAACTGAGTTGCTGCCGATGTCTAGTGTTTGCTAGCAATGCCTTGTAACGCTAGAGCTAAACACAACTTGGACTCCAAGCAGGTTTGACTGATCAGAGTTACATACGAAATTGTGTACATTTGACATTATGAAAGTATTTAATCTATTTGAAAAATGCAGCCATGTCTTTGTTATATCAGCACTGTATAAATTAACCATTGAGACCTAGCTTCCCTGTTGCAGCTGGAGACCTTACAATCGGACTTCAGCCAAATGCAGCTGGAATATGACACACTGCTAGACATACACCATCAGACCATCCAGCAGAGAGACAGCCTTCAGAGTGAACTAAAGGTTTTCCAAGATGCCTCCACACCTAGGCCACAGTGGGAGCAGTGTGCAGGTATAGACTGATGTACCAGTATCACAAATATTTAATAAATTGAAAATGTATACCTGTGTATTCCATTTACCTATTCACTACATATCACTACATTTCATTTGTACATGGGGCTATTAAAAGAAGCAGTAGGGACAGTGTGTAGATTGTATTATTTGTATAACCCTACATGTTGGTTTTAAGACGTCCTTGGTAACAGCGAGCGCTGGTTTGAGATCTCGGAGGGCCAATCCAGCAAGAAGAAGCTGGAGATCCTGCTGGAGGAGCTGACAATCATGGGCTTGGAGCAGAAGGAGTTCTTCACCGGACTTGTGAGAAAGCTCCATATAATATTTACTACCTGCAGCTTCGTTAGAATTCACTTTTTGTTGCTGGTGGCATTACATTCAGCAACACAGGACATGCATGCCAATAAAGACTAGCTTTCTTTCCCCCAGGGTACCTCCAGTGATGTTCCCATCTACCTACGCTATGAAGGGCAACTGAAGCACCACACACTGAAAAGAGTGGATGTTGTCAGAATTATAAAGGACATGTGGAGGGAGAAAGCATCTGAAGATGAGATGGTAAGACTTGTTAGTTCAGTTCTTCTGTGTCAATTAAACAAAAGTGCAGTAAATTAAAAGTGGGTTATATGTTCTTGGTGGTTTGCTTTTCCAACAAGATGGATGGCAGCAGTGATCTAAAGGACTTTCTGCACCAGTATCTGGAGAGAGAGTATGGAGACCAGGCAGGAGAATGGGCCTACAGCCTTCTTGATGGCATCAAGCGTAACCTGCAAGATGAGTTCCTCAGCCTCTTCTATGACATCCTCACAGACAAGGTTGACACTTTAACCATTTTTTTTCTTTGCTCTTTGAATGAAATCATGAACAATTAATAATAAAGTGTAAAAAGAGTGAGAGTTGGCTATCTGATTTAGCTGAGTGTTAAAACATGGCAGGTGGATGAGAGTTTGTACCATGGCCAGACCCACCTGCTGTCTCACCTGCTCAAGGTGCTCATTCAAAGCGACAGGACTGAGACTGGTTTGCTGACTGTATCTGAATTCAGGTGAGGGATAAAACTACATTCAGGGATGCTTTTCTTTACATGAACTAAGCATAATCTTGGATTACATCGTATGTTCAGTAGTGAGTCACCACTGAAAAATCTGTATTGCTCTAAATTTGGGACTGATATTGGTCTGGAAAACTGTTTTGATCGTGTAATCTAGTGCCATGCAAAATATAAAATTTGATTATCAGGGTTGAGTTGATATTCTAACCTTGGTTTTGTTTGTCTGTTGACTTGTATTTGAATAATTGAATAACGAGAATCTACTGTTTTTCAGTGAGGCTCTGAGGACAGCTTTTCCCCTGAAGGGGTATAAGGATTTAGAGGAGCTGCTGGCGGTGGCTCAGTCAGAACTGAAAACCGATGGAGGAAGCATTGCCTATCAGAGGCTGTACACAGAGGTGAGCTTTAAAACAGGCCATAAACACACTATGTATCTATATGGGAAACAATACAGCAAATGACATGGAAGTATGATCATGTTTGTTTTTATCATGATGCAGTACGTCACAATATGTATTTCTGAACGTAATATGGATATTGTCAGTACTGACCACAGATTAATCAGTCCTGATTGTAGTGCATAAGAAATCAGAAGTAAACACATGTGTGATATTGTATATTGTATCATGATACTGCCTTTTTGCCATATTGTCCACCTCTATTTCTGTACCCACTGACTATTATATCATATGGTTTTCAAATAATATACAGTATTTATTTTGACTGTCTCAAAATCATGCCGCCTAAAAAGAATGTGTTTTCCACTTCAGAATACAGACGGGAAGCATGGTCTGTTCCTCAGTCTTGTTAAAAGGCAGGCTATGGCAGAGAGACTTCATTACATCAACCAGCTAAGGACCCAGTTGGAAGGCAAAGGGTAAGGGTCCAATATCCCCTTTGTGATAGTAAATCGATGGTTTTACATGAACAAACTTCAGTTAGCAAAACAGATGTTCTGTGTCACATGCTCTTCTTGCAGGGCAGTAGGTGTGGAGGATTTAAGGTCTGCTTTCAGAATCATCGATCCCACACTGGACTCCGCATTTCTGGAGTGGAACCTACATAAAGCCTTCCAGGCTAAAGACCTGCATCTGCACACAGCACCTCTGGACACTGAGGTCGCACTGCAGCGCCTCTCTGTGGCCAACGTGTGCAGGGCAGGACCCATTCCTCAGCCTGAATAAACTCTGCATGGTTCATTTCAACACATGCTTGTATGGATCCAGATATTTAAACATACCACACATTTATCATAAAGTAAGCACGTGTTGTGAAGTAAATTTGTTGAAAAATAAAACAATAATTAAATTGTATAACTTGCCTTACAGCTTTATAGTTTTAATTTTACAAAAAACGTGTAAGGACAATACCTTGTTATAGGGCAACTCAGTGGTGCAGTGATCTTCCAGTCACAGGGACAACTATCTAACCACCAGGCCACCAGTCATCCCTGATGGTTCTGATAATTTGGTAAGGAAACCTTACAATATACCTATTGCTAATCTGCAAAATGCTGAAGTGTGTCTTTTATTCAGTGAGGTGTGGATATCAAAAGAGTGAGATTTCATATATTAGCATTCATAGATGTTGTCACATATTGTGAATTGTCTTAGAATTAAATACAAGTTTAGAAGAATTTCATATGGTATAATAAGTCCTCCTTAGAACTACCACGCAGTGCACAAGCTAAAACACATTCAAAAGGAACCAGTTCTCAGAAAGCCTCATCCTGAGTATACTTGAGACTGAAGAATATGAAACTTTGGCAAAAAAAGAAACATTTCAGACTTAATATGCCTGAATTTCAGCCACAACAGCTTCTACCAGAATGAAGATTCCCTCAAGCAATAAAGAGGTGGGAGATATTTGCATGTCAGTTCAACTGACAAGCCTGGTGTATACAGGACAGTATTATTTGATGTATGATGTAAAAGCTTAACAAAATACGACTAATAAGTTTAAGATGAACCGGGGTCAGGCTGTCTGAAGAACCCAGGGAAAAGGATGCTCTTTGAGGCATCAACATGTTTTTGGTTGTTTCTGCCACAAAAGTAAAGTGGACCCTTATAGTCATGTGTAAAAACAACACAGCGTAAACATTTTCTCTTTAACGCATCCGGGGAGCAGTGTGTGAGAATGGTATCTTTCTCAAGGGTGCCTCAGTGATGCCACTGACGGTTCTAGCATTCAAACGTACAACTTTCTGATCACAGGGGCAACTCCCTAACCACCAGGCCACCACCCCAAAGTAGAGCTTAGACCGGGCCAAAAAAATGAAACCCGACCCTACCCGAGCCCGTGCACCTTGTGTCCGAGCACAGCCCGGCCTGACACATTAACTGTAATTATCGGCCCGAGCCCGATTTAAACCCGACAATTTTTAATACGTGGGCCGTTATAACACACGTTCTCAGCTGTGGGTGCGTTCGCAAACTGACACTCCGAGCGCTTAATCACGGCCCGGCCCGGCCCGAGGATAGTGGCAGGAAATATCAGCCCGACCCGCGGGGCGGGCCGGGCTCGGGCGGGTTCGGGTTCGGGCAGAGAATCTAAACTCTACCCCAAAGTACTGTAAGAAACTGTAATTACTATCAAAGCTCACTATACAACATTTTCGTGTCTGTTAACAATAGTGAATTGCACACTGAAAAGCATTTTCCGAATCACACATCACATATTATGTTTTGTTTTTCAGAGTAGGTCAGTTTTTGACCAGCACCTTCACTGTCACTCTTGCTGGTACCTGCCAGTCACAAATCACTCCTGTCACTCTTCCCCATCCATTTCACCCTGTCTGCACTCTCTTCATCACCTCTCTTTCACAATTCCAGTTACTCTGGACTGCTGACCACAAGTATTTGAACTGCTAAGCCTTCGCCAGCACTACTCCATGAATCCTCACCATTCCACTGTCCTCCCTCTCATTCACGCACAGGTAGGAGTCCTACTGACCTTCATTCCTCTTCTTTCCAGATCATATCTCCATCTCTCCAGTGTCTCCTCAACGCAGAGGTGGAAAGTTCAGGTCCAGAAAGTACAAATCAACCCCATAATTTTGTTCCAGCAACCTGGCTTTTGCCCAATCTAAGTTGACTCTGAACTTGTACCCTCCAGTCTCATGGACCTGACATCAGGCGTATAAACAATACAAATAAGAGAATGGTTGATATCAACACCAAAACCAAATCCAGGTTGCTGGAACAAAATTCTGGGGTGGATTTGTACTTTCTGGACCTAAACTTTCCACCTCTGCGGACGTCCTCTCAACTCTCACTACAGACCACATCCCCGTATAAACTCCAAATCCCATCATTCAAAGGTGTGTAATCTGCGCATGCTCACACAGGAGGCGGTTCGACTATTCCACCGCGGCGCGCGCCGTAACCGCCATAACTGGAGCCGGGGGATCGGTCTGGGCTCTCGGAGGTGAGTTACACTCGGATACAGACACAGCTCAACCCAGTCTCTGTCAGCCCTGCGGCGGTTTGAACCTTAAACTGACGGACACCCAGAAGAGCTGGGCTTTTGTGCTGCCAGGGGTGCAGGTTCGGCCCGGTTCTGTGTCCGGACACGCCTATACGGGGGAGCTGAGGCTGCGATTAGCACCGTGCTAACGGGACAGAGCTCGAGTGGCTGTGGGATATTTTTAGAAAGGAACGAAAACACGTGTTGTCTGGAGTCCGATGTCCCTACAGAGCTGTACCCTGCGACCGGTCAGCTCCAGGCCAACGTTTTCACTTCTTTTTACAGTTTTGTTTGATGTTAGCTTGGCCTCGTTAGCCTGAAATGAATCAACACACGCTTAGCTAGCTAACATTAGCTCAACAGCATGTCCATCTCCCAGCAGAGTGAGTAACGTCTTTGGTGGGCTTGTCTTGTGGTGCCCAGTAATTTTAACCCCAAACAAGCTGTTTAGCTGGACTACAAACTCTTGTTTACAGTTATTTCCTCATAAGAATACGCTTGCTGAAGATGGCCAGTTCTACGACCACGCAGGGCTCTGTTAGCTCACGTTAAAGCTACTAAACCAGCAGCTTTCCCCACCTACATGAGGCTGTACTTAGCCACACTGCAGTATTTTAGGTGTTAAAGCTGGTTAACACGTGAATTCTGCTGGTCTTTTGGATAAAAACAGACGAACTGTCATCCCTCAGCCTGAAATGATGGGGTAGTTTACAGAAAAGTTAATTGATCATCTAGTTTCATTTTGAAGTAGCATTAATAGCTCCTTCAGTTCATTGAGTTTTCTTCTTCGAGTCAGATAATCGTCTGAAAACTGGCCATGTGACATTTCTACACTGTCTAAACACAGATGCTGTTGTGATCTCTCCGTAGCGAAAAAGTTGCAGTAGAAGGTTCCAGTGTTTCCGTGCTGTAAAGCACAAGGGGATTAATTGGGGGCTGTTCACTCATAGTCCACCTTTTGAAGCTGGGTTTACAGTTAAGTTCACGCTCCCAAATGCCCAAATCGAATTATCCTGCTGGTCTTTGATTTAAAAACTTGGAAATTTTGCTGACAGGTTGGAAATATCAAGCTTTAGCAAAACCACATTACTCTAGGAATACAGTGTTACCAACATATCCATAGAGACGGACTTCTCTTCTTAGAATTGTAATGCAAACATGCACATGCCTGGTTATTCATGCTGTGTGAAATGAACTTGTAATGTATGAAGATCCCTGTGAAATGTGAGGGTGGAGCCCACAAGGCAGTGCTGAAATTCCCTACTGCTGTTCTGCCTGAGAACCTCCCAGCCGTTCCTAAGAAAGTTCACCTTTCAGTCAGACTCCTTCTGGGTTTCTTTTACACTTGTGAAGTGAGCATCATCTCTTCCCTGTATTCATAACGATGTCCAAAAAGGTCCATTCTGTTTTAAGAAAATGCAGTATTTTTATTACATCTCTTGTAAATAATACATTTCTTGGTCTGGACATGTTTTAGGGAGTACGTTAAATAAATTTGAGCTGACTCATTAAATATGAGTGGACTCAAACATAGTCATGTTCCAGTGATTGTAGTGCAAAAATAATGAAGCCTGTTTTGTCTGAAAGTAAAGGTTTGCATCATAAGCCAGAAAAGACAGAACATGCAAGGAAATGTTAGATCCAGTAATTTCACCTGTGTACTGGAAACACCTTCCAACAGACCACACTACAGTGCACTATAGACACTTTTCTCTGTTTGGTGCCTCCTGAATTTTCAGTCAACAGTTTCATTTTTTTAATAGTTAAATTGTTTAACCTTGCAAGTGAACTTTCATGTAAATTCACTTCTTAAAGATGTGCAGATATTACAATTATGTTCAAAGCAGTGTGTAGAAAGTAGGAGTAGCTTTGTACAGTTAGTAGTTTGGCCAACAGGGTTTCACAAACTAACAGTGTTCAGGTTATAATTTGTTTAAATAATGAAATACATCTTTAGAGTTAAAATTCATGTGTGGTATCGGCTGCAATAATGTGTTGACAACCTGTTATTGTATTGGGCCCAGAAGTTCAATTTTGGTCAAGTATAATAATGGAATAATTGGGTGAAAAGTCTAATTTACTCTCTCTTCCACTCTCACTTGAAATCAGTCTTTTTCTAGTGTTTAGCAACTTATTTTGCTACAAACAAACCCAATTTTTTCCCATGAAAGTACATAGATTTTAGACTGCCTCCAGCTCTTCATTATGGTGTCAGAATTTGATTTAGGACTCTGTATAACTTGCTGAGCTACAAAACTTCACTACTACAAAGCTGGTTCAGACATCACTATGATTAGTATTTACAGAGCAGTTATAAGATGGTCTGATCTTGTATCACATTGGTCTGTTTTTCCCTGACTATTTTTGTTACAAAAACAGATTCTAGATTATTGCTTGGGTTGTGAAAAAGCGTGTTGTCTAAAAAGGCTGCCCACAAAATTTGTCTACTCTCAGGTTTTGTTCATTTTCATCTCGGAAGGGGTTGAAATGTGTCCTAAACTGCATGGGCAGGTCTGTGTCCCCTTATTAAGAGCTTGATGCGATTTGAGTGGGTTGAGAGGAGCTTGTGGGATGTATTTAAGAAACAGATCTGTCTGACTTCGGACTAGTTTTACTAATGTTGTCCCTGTAACTTGAGCTTAACTAAAGAAACAAAATTTGGATTCCAGACACACCTAATTGACCAGTCACATCTAGAAAAGTGGAAGATTGTTTAATTTACCATTGATAGTATTACAGCTATTATTAATTGAATTGATGTGGTAAAATCTCATGCTGTCACCTACTCGTTTCAAAAACAAATATTTTAGTTCTGAATGAATCAGCCATAGTGGGGAATCACAATTTGATTGATTAAAAATTGTATTTGTGGGTCAGTTAAAACTCTGAACATTCTGCATGAGGACGAGTGACACTCAAATCACTTCAGAAAGAGCACTCAGATGAGAGATGGAGAGATTTTTGGCCCGTATAGATCGCAGTGAAAAGCGTAAAACGGTGGTAGGCAAACGCATATCTCGTTCATTATTGATGGCTTGTTGAGGTATTTCAATGTTTAGTGTTTCTAATAGTTTGTCAAGTGTCATATAGACATTTCATTCTTATTGCGTAGACATTGATTATCTCTTTATATGTCTTGCTTCTGTCCATCAGAAAAATGGACCAGAGTGTGAAGATACCTGCTTGGAGAGGGTTCTAATCTAGGTGTAAAAGCTCTAGCTAACTAAATATCTGACTAAATGTTTATGATCATTATTTTTATTGTCTTAATCGTAGGGGCGTTTTAATATTATTAATATTATTTATCAGTTTCTATGTTTCTTTAGTTATAAAAATCTTACTGCATATTTTCAACATTATAAATACAATGCCTATTACTATTTCACGGGTTGTTTTCCCTTTTTTCCTGGTCTGTTGATTTCAGGGCCTTGATGATTTCATATTAAATAGTTGGCACAAATTTGACAAATAGTTCTGTACATTTAGAAGATGCAAATCTTAACTTTTTGTATTGATAGTTTGAAAAATGTGAGTAGTAATTGAGTAATAAGTAAATAATCAAACATTTAATGTTCAGATAGTATGATTTTTAAGCTTTTTTATAATATCTTTCGATATCAAGCATTACTAATTTTACACAGATGTTTAAAATTCCAATATCCAATCTGATCTACTGAGTTTATTTGTCTAGTGGTTATAAGTTTAGACTTGGCACAGGGACCTTTTTTGGTTCTGTTTGACTATTTAAATAAATTGCTGTTTATATGCTATGATTTCTCTAAGAGGCATGATGTTGGAAGCCCCGTTTCAGCTATGTGTGCGCTGTCACTACCGATGGTGCAAAAGCAGTGTGACAGCTGGTAAAGCTGAACGTATCCAGGGTGCTTTCACGAGGGCCAGTGGTCCTGTCACTGCACTACTTGTGCACTTTTCATCTCAATGCTTTCATTTCTTGCTACTGAAATGCTTAGAGTGCCACCCTGGACCAGAGAATGGGAATTGTGTAGTACAGGCTAGTCCTGCACTTTTAATTTTTTACATTTGTAAGTTGATAAAAACACTCAAATATGCAAAAGAGAAACTATTGTTAAAGAACATCTAATAATGCCTTAATACTCAAAGACTGACAAGTAGCAGACCAAAACTAAAGTGGCGTAAACAACTCACAGATTCCACATGAAAAGCATATTGCAAGAGGGTGTTAAGAAATAGGAACAATGGTGCTATATGACATTGTTAGTTGAAATATAATTATAATTTTTATTATGAATTATTATGTATTTGCTATCCATATGTTTAAGAATGGATTTATATTTTCTCCACCAGTGCCTGTAGCGGGGTGAATCAAGATGGGAGACAAGCCGATTTGGGAACAAATAGGATCCAGCTTTGTTCAACATTATTATCAACTGTTTGACACAGACAGAACACAGCTTGGGTCAATATATGTAAGTATGGTTGGATGATAAGTTAATTTTACGATCAAATTTCCTTGTTCAATTTCTATGTGTTCCTTGGAGTGGTGAGGATGTCATACACACAGAGCCTCAAATAACAGTATTAGAAGGAAAATAAAAGAATCTTAACAGAAGTTTGTGTCATGGGGTTTTCCCCGGAACACTTCATCAAAGAATCAGCGGTGGCCGTACTCTAGTCCTTCTCATATATAATGGAGTCTATGGGGTTTTTACAGCTTTATATAGGATTATCTGAATAAAGCAGTGTCACATTACTTCTACACTTTGTTTCAAGAACACATTTGTTCTTGTTTTTTAAGCTTTTGAATTTGTCTTTGGCTTGTATACAGTTTCAAGAGCACCCACGTATAGTGAAAGACTGCAAATATGTAATGGTGTAAACCCTAAATATGCTCCCAAAACACTTAAATTTAATTTTAAACACAGCTTAATCCATTACCCTTAAAGAAAATGTAAAGCTAAACCCATATTTGTGCTGTAGAGTAACACTGAACTACTGTCGCAATGCTAGAAAGTAAAATACAGATGTTACCCCTGTATATAGACTGCTATAATTCATGCACGCTCCTTTGGTATGCGCTGTCGTTTTCTTTGTTATAGGTAGGGTGAATACAATAATTTAATTTACTGTAATAAAAACACAGGGCTTTAAGAAGAACAAAAAAAAAAAAGAACACTCGAGACGATCAACGGGGAAATTCTGGACCGCGTCTGCCAGGGACGCGTCACAGGGCAGCAGCCAATCAGTAGCAAGGAGAAATAAATAGCGTTCCCGGATTGGCTAATTTCAAACCTCCCATCTCTGAGTACAGGTGAGTGTGACATCCGGCACTTGCCCGCCATGCCTCCTGGTCCGCGTGCTGGTTGTTTTTGCGCAGCGTTGAGCAGCGGAGGCTCATTCCGTTCAGGTGTCTGAACGCGCCCCAACATAAACAACCAGCACGAGGACGAGGCGGCGTGGCAGATGAGGCCCGGACGTCACAAAAGCAAAAAAAATGCAGTGGCTATCTGCGGTTTCCGTGTAGGTGCAGGAGTTTCCGCAAACAATTATTAGTTTAGTTCTCAGAAAAAATCTGCGAGAGACTGAAGCCGCGACTGCTGAACCGTGATTAATCGAGGGTTTACTGTACTCTGAATTTTGTAAACTACATCTGTCAGTTGCCATTTTCTTGATCATAGTGGAGCCTAGGGAGAACTGGACACATCTCTCACATCAGCTCATTTACCTGGCTCAATTTTCTCTTACAGATTGATGCATCATGCCTTACATGGGAAGGACAGCAATTCCAGGGAAAAGCAGCGATTGTTGAAAAACTCTCTGTAAGGATTTACTTGAATGATTTGGGCTCTTTACACTTCCACTAATTTTGCGTTTTTTTACATAATTAAAAACAATACCCATTTTGTGTCTGAAAATTGTCAGTGTAACTTATATAATAGCATTTGCTGAGGTAGCTTTAGAGGCACTAAATGGATCTGGTTACTGTCAACACTGTTTTTAACAATTCTTCTCTCCAAGATTGCGTTCACCTTGATTGTCAATTGTTTTACATATTTTTTTTGCAAATTCTTAAGTGTAACAATGTTGTGAATTAAAATTGCAATGTCATGCAGTTCTTTATTTTGTTTATACACTTATGTATGGCACTGTAAGAAGGTTGGGCAGCACATAAGTGAATTTTCTGAGTATCTCTTTTATTGAAATGGAAAATATGTGGAAAACAAGCCTTACACATAAGATTTGTCTAGGCAGTGAGCAGATGTGTTTGAAAATCTGTTTTTTTTTGTTTTTTTTTTGTCGTCTCAGAGCCTGCCCTTCACAAAAATAGCCCATAGCATAACAGCACAAGATCACCAGCCCACCCCTGACAGCTGCATAATGAGTATGGTAGTAGGACAACTAAAAGTAAGTATTTATATGGCCTTGGTGCCTTTGCCTCCCACACTCTGTTGCTGCAGGTTTCACTTTAGCGTGCATCATTGGTGAGAAGTGTGCTAATATGGGTTAGTCCTACATTCTGAACTATATATAATACATCAATCAGCCATAACCTTAAATCCAACTGCCTAATATTGTGCTGCCAAAATGGCTCTGAACCATTGAGGACTAGTTTGTCCAGCACTCCCACAGGTACCTGTTCAGATTGAGATCTAGTTAATTTGGGGAAGCAAGTGTCCTTGATTTGCAGCAATGTATACATGGGTGGAATGAATGCTAGGACCTTATGCTTCCTAGTAGAATATTGCCCCGAGCTTCAAACTGGACTTGGCCATCCATGTGACATAAAAGTAAAACCAGGCCCAAGCATTTTTGTACTACAGTAGCTCTGCTGTGGAATTTGGCCAGAGGAACTAGCTTTTGCTCCCCCCGCACATTAGTGAGCTTTGGGTGTCCATGTCACCCTTTGACCACTTTTGGTAGGTACTAACCACTGCATACTGGAAGCACTACACAAGACCTTCTATTTAGAAGATTCTTTTACTCAGTCATCTAGCCATTGCTATTTGGCCCTTGTCAAAGTCGGTCAGATCCAGGTTTGCTCATTTTTCTGCTTCTAACACATCAACTTCAAGAACTGACTGTTCACTTGCTGACACCATAACAATGTTACTCGCCTGTCCGGTGGTTTTAATGTTGTGGCTGATCAGTGTGTATGGAACATGTTGTGGAAAAAAATGAATATAACTGAGAGACTAATCTAAGATATCTGGAAACTTATCCATCTGTGGGCCAAAGATTTATGCTAGTAACACGTGCCAGTGGAAATTGACACACACAGGTGCACATTCATAGGTTTCAAATGAGATATTTCAGAGCTGTAGTGTGTGTATGTGTGTGTATCTGTCAGGCTGATGAAGACCAGGTGCTGGGCTTCCAACAGACCTTTCTGCTGAAACATTACAGCAATGCCTGGGTTTGCACCAACGAGGTCTTCAGGCTTGCCCTGCACAACCTTTGACCTCTCGCGCTCTCTCTGGTCACATGGCCTTCCCTTCCCCTCTGACTGTGTGTAAGGATCTGTGCTCTGCTTGGCTTGCCCTGGTTCAAACAAGCTCTACTACTAATGACTGGGCAGCATGCAGATGCAGATCCAGCTCCTCTTCAAATCCCCTGCTATTTGACCACTTTGCTAGACTATATTTATAACGTGCAGTGGCCTTTTGTAAAAGCTTTAAAGCTTTCAATATGATTTCATATATTCTTAATATACCAAAGCTTTTAAGAATCCTGCTAGGTTAAGAACCTTTTACAAGAGTCAGCATTTTTTTTCTTACTTCAAGCCTTGACTCCTATGAAGTGAAAGTTGTCAGGGGAGCTTTGGTTTGATGACCAACAAAATATTTGCGTTAGATTGAATGTGTGATTACATTGTGTAGAGATTGACAACTGAGCAGTGAAAACATATTTCCCTCCATGTTTGTGAATCGCTAACGCTTTTGAGAGACCTGCTGGGGACTCCCAGTGGTACATCAGGGTACAGCATCTCATGTGCTAATGCCTATTACTACTTTAAATATCCAGACACTGCTGTGTTTTTAAAGCTACAATCAGTACACTTTTGTGTGCCTTTCAGAATTTTTCTTGAGGGTGTAATGATAATGTAGCAGATAGTGTTTATTTTAACTTTCTTCCCTGAACGTGGATTCAAACGAGTGGCTTTAAATTATTTTTTATGGAGTAAACTCGCAATTTAGAAATGTCAGTTGAAATGACAAGAACACTGGTCAGTTCGTATGTACTGATTGTAGTTTTAAATATTTGTATAGCATGTACAGTACTTTTGGTGCCATGACGATCAAACTCCCATGACGATCAAATACTGCTGCAACAGATTTGTTTTGCATTGGCCTTTAGGGTGATGGGAAAATTATGTACAAGGATAATGCATTATATAAAGTCTGATATAATCAAGATATTTGGGACAAACATGTTCAGTCTTTATGTTCATTTGTGTGTTGCCTTTAACTTTTGAAAGCTAACCTAAGTGGATAAGGTTTTCTTGAATTACATTATAATACAAATTGTAACTATTAATGGGCTGAATACTTTGTTTAGGCTTGTAACAGTTATTATATAGTCTGATGCAGCTGCTTTCTGCAGTTGTTAGCTTTCACAATCATTTTATTTTTCAGCAAACCACTGAATTTAGTGAATTTTCATCTGTTGGGTTCAGGCTTAGGTTAAATACATTTACATTTTAAGAAAAAAAGAAACTTGTTTTTGGAGACCCAGCAGGGGCCTTACAAAAACATTTAAAAACATCTAATTTCTGCCTCGGTTCATTTAAATGTATGGAGGGCAGCGAGTAGTGTATTTTAAGCTCAAGCTGTCTGTCAGTTGGGAGTTCCTATATATTAACAGTTAGAAATCAAAGATTTCATGATTGTGACAGACATAACTGTCAAATATGTAATTTGACTGACATGCCAAGTTTAAAAATACATAGTTTAGTGACTCTTGTTGTTAGCCAAAGATTATTACAAATGAAAGTAATATTAGTATTTATTTTTCCCATTTCTAACAACCCTATCAGCCATGTAATGACTGCATGTTTTAGAAATGGACAGTTTCTGCTAGTCATTTGCTTGGATGTAAAGACTACTAACTCTGTGGGGTATGATTTGGAACAGTATTTTGCCATTGACTTATAAATTGTGCTGTAATCTGTGGTCTTTAAATGCATGAACCTGAACTGAGGAAATGGGTGTTTTGGTTTACCTCTAGACACTAATGCAGCTTTTGCATATTGTTTTCTAAACAGTGTCCTGATGAGCTGTAGTCTACAAGACTTCTGACTTTGTAAAGTCTATGTTGTCTCTCCCTTTATATTCTAAGTAACCCTGTTGGTCTGTGTATATTCATTTGTAGGCAGATGATGACCCCATCATGGGATTCCATCAGAGCTTCATCCTGAAGAACATTAATGAGGCATGGGTGTGCACCAATGACATGTTCCGCCTGGCGATACACAACTTTGGCTAAAAGCACCACGCTGTCAGGGATATGGGGGAGGGTGGAGAAGGGGGCGCTCCGACCCCAGTGACGCCTGAACCTCTCATTTTGCCCTTCATTCATCACTCTGAGAAATGGCACCGGATTCCAAGAAGTCAATTTGCAGATAACATGCAGGCACATATGGTAGCGCCTCTACTCCAGACATGAGAAGTGTTTCTTTGCTGAAAGCCCACAGATTCATCAAAGTGGCCCCTTTTCCTTCGCTGATCTGCATGATGATGGGGAGCTCGAATATCAGAGGACACTGGCCAGGGAAAAAATGTGTTAACCCAACCTCTGCCGGTTACTATTTGCATTTTAGTTATTGAGTTTGACTTTGAACTAATGACTGTCTTAACTGTCTCTTTGCCTTAGTACCTAGTATGTTATCGGCTTGCTTTTAGAGTGTGCTCTTTTTTTTTTTTTTTTTTTTTTTTTACACTTTCTTTCTTCTCCCTCTTGAACATTGGAGCCTCCCTTCATTGTGATGTCAGGTTGCTCTAGCTATCCAAAGAAACGTTAAACACCACCCAGACTCCCCCTTTCCCTTCAGACCAGTGTGCTTCCCACCTCCTGCTCATTGCTCTCTGTGACAATAATTACCAAGCCACGATACACAATAAAAACCTTTGACATTTTCTTAACAATGGCATCATCTTGTTCTCTCCTCATGTCTGGTTTTGCATTTTCCCTTTTACATAACCCATTTCTTAATGCTCCTTTACATTTATTTCTCCTTGAGTAAGACTTTTTCAGAGATTGCAATACCATTCCTGGCCACAAAGGTAGGGAAAGTCTTAGTCTGAGCTCCTTGAGAAGTCCTAGTCCTTACCACAGTATTTGCGATGAGAAGATAGTTTCAGGCAGTAAAATAGTATTGGTTTACATTTGCTTAGCTCCTCTTTCATATATAAGGTTCCTATGTACATGTCTCTGTTAGTTATGCAGCATGCACCTGAGGTCTGTGTAGAGAAAAAGGGCCAAGAAAACTGGTCCTGATGCTCTTTGGCCTTGTGAGGTTGTTGATGGTTAGAGGGTGTGCTATCCCTCAGATTCTTGGAAGGTAGATAACATTCATTCCTCTTTTGCTCCAAGCATTGGAAAGGTAGATAATTAAGTGGAAATGCCTAATTGAATGCTAATGCACTGAAGACTACATAATCATAAGCCTATATAATTTTTCTCTACAACTGTCCTCATCCAATTCCCCAGTAAGCCTTAAGTTATGGAACATGAATAACACTTCATACTGATGAAAACAACTTTGAAAAACGACTGAAGACTGGTGTGAAAGAGTGAATAGAGGTTTGGTTAATCCCTGCACTGTTTACACTATAAGAAGCATTACGTGTTTCAGAGGCCAATGTGGCACAAAGCTCTCGGTATGTTGTGAGGGCTTTTATGTCAACTGATGGTACACAACCACATTTACTGTGCTGTGGCTTTTGCACTGACGTTGAAGACACTGCAGATTAGAGCTGCCATGTGATTTGGTATTACTAATCTTTGATTCTTTTTTCTGGTCTCATGCAAATAATGTTCTCTGTTTTCCTTGCTTGCACTGCTTTGTGGAGACTCACTCTGTCCAGTTGGTCTTAGCAAAAGAAGGAAAAGTGGAACAAGGATATTTGCTTTCAAACAAAAGTATGAAACACCATGTAATACATAAAGAGATTTTCAAATGCTGACATGTATCTGGAAATAAAGGAGATAAAAGTGATGTCTGATGCTATTATTGCTTTTATTATGACTTCTTATTGTAAGCATGAATTGGGTTGGTTGTTGGAAAGATACTTAAAGATGGTCAATACAAAGACTGTAAAAAGAGTCTTTGATATAAAGAGTGGCCATACATGGGACATACATGTTTTCAGGGTTTGGGCAAGGCCCCTTGATTCCAGTGAAGGGCAATCTAAATGCTTCAGCATGAAAAGACATTTTGGACAATGCCATTTTTCCAACTTTGTGAACAACGTTTGGAGAAGGTCCTTTTCTATTCCAGGATGATTGTAGCCCAGTGCACAAAGCAAGCTCCATAAAGACATGGCTGAATGAGTTCGGTGTGGAAAAACCTGACTGGCCCACACAAAGTCCTGACTTCAACCCCATCCAACACCTTTGGGATGAACTGGAACGGAGATTGGGAGCCAGACCTTCTCGTCCAACATCAGTGTCTGACCTCATAAATGTTCTACAGCAGGTGTGTCGAACTCCAGTCCTGGAGGGTCTGTAGTCCAGCACATTTTGGACATTTCCCTGCTAAGAAACACCTGGCTAACCTTGCCAGTGAACGTGTTTGAGGAGGAGAACCATCAAACTGCTGGACACTAGCCCTCCAGGACCGGAGTTTGACACCCCTGCTCTACAGAGTGAATGGGCACAAATTCCAAAAATTCCAAAATCCTGTGGAAAGCCTTCCAAGAAGAGTATGGAAGCTGTAATAGCTGCATAAGGGGGATAAACTCTATTAAAGTCTTGAATGCAATGTCATTAAGTGTGTAAAGTGTCCATTTGTCATATGTGAACACACTACAGCACACCACGCAGCGTGAACAGCACCAACTTAAATCTCTGTATTTAATCCATTCACCAAGTGAAGCAGCGGGCAGCCAGCGATGCAGCACCATGAACACAACATCCTGGGAGCACTAATAGAAACATGTTCTACGTAAGAACTTTATCCATGGATAAGCTAAGCAAAATCATATGCTCCTGTGCAAGAATTATATTTGTATACATGCAATATTATAATTCTAGAAGGTTTCCATCCTCTTAAAAGTAATATTGTGAAACATATGTATGGTGCAATATTATCCATCTTGTAAGTTTACATACACTTCCCACTTTTATGTCACACTTCTTTATTGTCTATTTGCTGTGCTCAGATTCACATCCCATTCACATTATACTATTACACTGCTATATTGTCTATTTATTGTATTGTTTCTGTCATCCCTTGCACTTTCCTCAATACTGCTCGGGGCAGCTGGTGGCCTAGTGGTTAGGGAGTTGCCTCTGTGCTCACAGGTCGTGGGTTTGAATCGCAGGCTACTAGTGGCTCCACTGAGGTCTTGAGCAAGGTATCGTCCCCAAACACTGCACTCTGTGCGCCCTCCTTGGTGGTTGCCCACTGTCACTTAGCGAATGGGTTAAATACAGAAAAAGCGTTTCACACTGTTTGCTGTGCTCTGGTGCGTTCACGTGTGACTACAAGAGGCCACTTTCCTAACTGCCTCTTGTGCAATATTATGGTGCATTCTGGAAGGTTAACGTAGCATACACACTAGTCTATTTATTGTTTGTCCGTTGTTTACTGTCTCAGGCATAACTTGCGCTCCATCGAATGTTGTATGTTGCCCCATTGTCTACGGAGAAACGCCTCAGGACACTATGTACGTGTACACAGCTGCGGATGATAATAAAGTAACCTTGAACCTTGAACTATTTAACAGGCTAATCTTCTCACGTCCCAATACTTTTGTCCACGTAGTGTATATGATTTGATGTCTCTCAGGCTGAGGAGAGTCCACAGACAGACCCATGACGACGGAACTGAAACAAAACGAGCAGTGGCGGGAGTGAGAGAGTGTGAGCACCGACGGAAGTCTAAATACAGTTGCGAGCTGGCCCGGAGAAGGAGGAAAAAACTGAGGGAAATTTGGAAAAATACCCGTGACTTGAGCCCGCTCTCTCCCTTATGGCTTCCAGCTCTAATATAGACATAGAGGGGGCGACCCAGCACCTTCGGGACATCCTGAAACTGGACCGACCTAGTAGTTCAGCCGGTAGGTGAATGTGGAAAGGAGCAGCCTGGGCTAGCTTTAGCATTAGCTTTAGCCACAGCTCTCTCGCCCCTGCAGGCCTCAGTAGTGGGATGCTTGGGTCTTCATTTTAAACAATACTGCACAAAAATAAGATACAGACTCACTTATCTCATATAGTTAGCAGTTGTATTATTTGTTTACTCGGTTAACAAATACCTGCTCTTCTGTGTACACTGAGCGCTGAAAGAGAAGAGAAAAACAAGACTAAACCTGGCTAACGCCAACATGTAACATTTCATCTGCTAGCACAGTAAGCTAACCACTGCAGGAGTGAAGCAGTTAGTAGATTAGTTAGACAGACTTAAAAAAAGAGACCAGTTTCTTAATTTCCCCCAAATAGTTGGCTCTGTATGTGTATGTGTGTTTATGTAACCTAAGTGAAATTGCTCATAACTTCTTAAGTATCCCTATGCCCTTCCTGATATGTTTTAATTTGTAAACAGCTAATATGGAATTATTGGGGAAATCACAGCACTGAAAGTAGGAACTGAAGTTAGATTGCTATATTAGCTTCATAACATCCCTCTGAAAGCCTGTATTCAACGTACATGAACAGAAGCATTATATTTAATAAAGTGTGGTTAGATATGTAGCTGTATTGAGGTGGTGTGGATTAGTTACTCAGACTTAAAAATAAAGGCCAGTTTCTTCATTTTCCCCTAATAGTCAGTTCTCTGGCTGTGCGTCATAACTAGTCATAACTTCTTAAGTTTCCCTCTGCCCTCCCTCCCATGTGTTTTCATTTGTAAACAGCTAATATGCAAGTATTATGAGGGAAATCACAGCATTGCAAGTAGGAATTTAAGTTAGATTACTAGATAAGCTTTAAAACCTGACTTGTTGCCAGTGTAAATGAACAGACTTTAGTAAAATGTGGTTGGATAAGTAGTTGTGAGAGCTGTCCTCAATTTCCTGTTAAGGCTCAATCACTCCTAGCTTGGTTACTTTGTACATCATTTGTTCATGAAATGCTGAACTTTCTGGAAATTCTTAAATGACTAGACAGTGAAACTGAAACGTGTCACCTGACAGGGTAAGGATATAATGTGTTAGGGTGGTGCATGTTGTTGGTGGCACCTGAGAGAAACTTTGTTCCTTCTTTTTGCAGAGGCTTCAGCAGGTGAGAGCCAAAGGAAACCGTCCTTTAATGGGGAGCTAAATGGACTGCTGGGTTCTGACCTTGTTGGAACAGGAGTTCGGACTGCAGTGGTTGAACCGACAGCTCACAACTCAGATAAAATGAACATACCAGAAGCTCAGACTATGTAAGCACATGAGTTTAGTCTTTCTTATTTGAGTAGTTTTTGTTGCTGAATCCATTGTCTCTTAAACAGTGTTTTTTGTTTTCTTTTTGTCCTCCTTTATTTTTAATAATCTCATTAAGTGGTCCATAAGAGTAGTCTGAAGTTTCTAATTTCCAAACTGTGTTTGTTTATGAATGAACAACTGATAGGATCAGATGTTGTTTTTTTAGTGAGTGGTAACAGCGTCTCTCATGAATCTTTTTTGCATTCTTTTAATTTAATCTCCAGTTCCCTCTGTGGGGATGATGGTTCATCCTGCATCGCCATCACTTCTAGCAATGTGGAAATTATCGCAAGTCAAGACTCAAGTATTGACAGTAAAGCTAGAGGGAGCAACAAGGTATTTGTTTGTGCATTATTAACTCCATCTATTATAGAGACTCATTATATACTAAGGCAGAACTGAAACACTAATAAATACTTATTTCTTGCAGGTTAAAATCCAGCCAGTGGCAAATTATGATTGGGAGCACAAATATTACTATGGCAACCTAATAGCAGTGTCTAATGCTTACTTGGCATATGCCATTAGAGGTAAGTGCATAAACGCAAGCTTTGCCAGCCTGACTTGCAGTCTAGTTTGATTTTTTTTTTTTTTCTTGTCTTTTCTAAACCGCTCTGCTCAAATTCCTGCGCAGCCATGAGAACTTAGCATCGACTGGTTTCAGATAAGGCCATGCGGTATCTGAGCTAAGGTAGCTGTGTCTGCATGTTTTAATATAGTAGAGAGCTTTGTATTGATCAGAAACCTTGCAGCCAAAATTCCAATTTTTTTCCTTATATGTTGGAGAGGGGCTATATTTGACAGTTTAAAGTACATTTGAATGAAAACAGAATGGAATTAGATATTTTTATCAAACTAGAGTAGATCTTTTAACTTCTAGTTTTTGTCTGATGTCAACTGTACTTGTGTAGTAAAGCTGTTTAAAGCACTTGAGAGGTTTACAGTTATTGTCATGGACTCAGCTGGCATGTTTGCTGAACAATTGTAGGTTAACCAAAAGAGCTATTTAGTTATCAAGTTTCATCTCACTTGACACATCTGACTGTCTTGTGAGAATCTAGTTGTTTGCAGTGTGTTTTGCAATAACAGTGAAGTTCTTGAGGCAAGCTGAAGCAGTGTTTCAGAACATTACAAGTAAATGAGATTGTGGCCTGTAGCTTGTATAAGGTATAATAAAATTACACCCTGACTTTGCCTGCCTAGTTTTTTTTTCTGGGGCGCTCTGCATGATTGGTAGCAAAAATGAAACCTTCCAAACACTTACTCTTAATTGGTTTATTTTCAGCCATATTCAGTTACTGGCTTGCTTTAATGTGCTCACAACTTAGACTGTTTAAATGACTTTATGTTCTCTTTTGATGTACTTTTTAAAAAAGGTTACTCTGCATTGATACTCTTTATATTTAACAGCGTATTATAATATTGTATTAAAATGCAGAACTGTATTGCATATTGTTACTGTAGCATTTCAAGATGTTTTGTTTTCTTATTAGTTACAGTATTTTCTGTTACTGTGTATAGTGAAAAGAAGAAGGAATCAGTATTCAGTTAAATGAAGGCTCACAATAGTCTGTAAGCTGGAAATCTCAATGCTTCCTCTATAAATTACCAGTGATGTAATTGTTGACTTGTCCGTTTGAAGGTGCCAACAACCATTCTATGATCCGTGTGCTGCGGCTGGGCTCCTCGGAGCGGACCTTGCTTAAAGGCTTTACTGGGGCGGTTACAGATCTGGCCTTTGCCCACCTTGACTCCAATCTGCTGGGCTGCGTAGATGAGGCTGGGAACATGTTCATCTGGCAGCTCACTAGTCAAAATAGCAAAATACAGTATCTTTCTCCACCTGAATGAGTTAAAATATTTGACTGTTTAAATATTTATCAGCTGTTTGACTTCGAACTGATTAATCTTGCGTGCATTGCTAGAGTGAAAGTATTTCAGTATTTGATTTGTGAAAGTGTGGTAGAAGACACTCTTGACCCATTGTTGGCACTTAACTCCATCTCTCAGAGACGAAGTGGTAGTACACATCCGGAGGCCTGAGGACACCCCGCTGAATTCTAACCGCAGGCTAATCTGGTGCCCCTTTATCCCTGAAGACAACGAGGAAAATCCTGAAGACTCCTGCCAGACCCTTGCTCTGCTGCATGAGGACCGGGTAAGCAGTGGTCCCAGACTCACCTTTCATTATTTAGTATAAATGGGCTTTTGACACTTTTCTACACATATAAAAATATTTAATTACGAAAGATCAGGCAAAGTTGGATTTGGGAAAAAAAGCTAAAATAATTTAAATGACGTGAGACTGAACTGTGCTGCCAAATTTGGGCTCTGTGGGCTTTCAGACGTCATGATGAATCACAACAATATAAAAAGCTCCATAGTGGTGAGCCAAGTAATATGTTTTTTTTTCTTTTCTGGCATCTCAAAGCAACCAAGGAACTTTCAGAATGTTTTAGTCAAAATGGCTGTTATTTTTTGATAGTCAGAAGTAGATTGTAGGTAACTGCCTGTTTAATTATTTCCAATGTTTCTATCTTTTAATTGAGTTGTTTATTCAGTGGTCTCTTACTTTGCCTTATCTACCTGTAGGCTGAGGTTTGGGACCTTGACATCCTCCGCTCTAGCAACAACGCCTGGCCTGTGGATGCCACAGAGCTTAAAGAGGGCTTTATAACCATTAAAGGACACACAGCGGTAGGAATTAATGTCTTACCTCCTTGCCTTGTGTTCTTCAGTGATGAATTGATGAGCTGCACTGCGTTGTAATTGCAGTATACACAACTGTGTTTTGCTCAGCATGGACTCTGCTTTTGTGCAGCGCATCAGTGAGGGAGCTCTGTCCCCTGATGGCACCGTCCTGGCCACAGCCAGTCATGATGGTTATGTAAAATTCTGGCAGATCTACATCGAAGGACAGGATCAACCAAGGTACACACAACCAAATTTGCTGTCTTGGTTCTTTAAGTTCGTTTTTGAAATAGGATATTCACTGTCACGAATAATGTACTGCTTTTGTCAGTTCATCACCTAGTAAATAATTTGAGTAGATATCGTCTTCATAAATATATTTTGTGTACTGTAATTGTTACTTGATTTTCCTTTTCCTTTTTTGATCCTTGCTTTGATTTTAGTTACCACATGTTGCTTTTCTCTTAAGTGCTGTTTCACTAGAACTGCACTTCTGTTTAAACTCTTAAAAGGCAGCTGTTCTCTCATGATTCAGTTAAATTTTCTGTCCTGTAGATGCCTGCACGAGTGGCAGCCTCATAACGGAAGGCCCCTTTCCTGCCTCCTCTTCTGCGATAACCACAAGAAGCAAGACCCAGAGTAGGTGACCAGTACCACCAGATCAGACTAGATCCCAGCAGCACAAGCTGAACCACCACAAGCTTCAAATCCTGATTAAAACCCAATAACAAGCGAATTACTGTATTGGTTGTGGGGAAATGTGAAAACAGGTTTTTAATTAGGGACTGGATAACCATAGAGTCCATGCTACCTTGTTTGTGTTGGCGTCTACTAAGCTTTTTTGTTTTTTTTTCCTCCTGCACTGCAGAGTTCCATTCTGGCGGTTCTTAATCACAGGAGCAGATCAGAACCAGGAGTTGAAGATGTGGTGCACAGTATCATGGACCTGTCTGCAGACCATCAAGTTAGTTCATTTTTCTGCAGCAAATTATTGGATACAATTCTGCCTGTAAATATGGTGTGCATGAGTGTCAAGATCTTTTCTTCATTTTAGTTAAAAACCCTCTTGTATGTATCCTTCCTGGTTCAGTGAATTCCTTAAAATCCTTTTAGAAAAGTTTCAAGAATCATAGTAGGAGGATCTTTTTGTAGCATTAAGCAACATCAGCTTTTATTTTTGTTGTCTTTTTTTTGTGTTTTAGGTTTAGTCCTGACCCATTAAACTCAAACGTCCTTCCAAGCCTTAAAGCTAGTCTGGATCTCTCTGCTGAGTGCCTAATCCTCACCGACGTGCAGAGGAAGGTCTGCATCATCTTCTTATCTATTATTCACACCACTGCTGTGAAAACACACTCACTCACACTGATTTTAATGCCTCACCGTTTAGCATGGCTTGCTGGACAAACTGAAGTACCTGCACTATGACATGAATTTTTAAAGTGAATATGAATCATGACTGATAAAGACAAGGACATGTGCTATTTTGAAATACAAATGCTGTTTTATCAGAGGCTCTTGTATTTTTTGGTATTACAAGAATTTTTAACCTAATGTATTAAAAGTGTCAACCACGGTCTCCTAAAATCTTGGATTAGGTCACCTGTCCACTCAGTAGTGTTTGATAAGGTAGTTAACAAGGTAGTAACCTAAAGAGAGAAAATAAATTGCAAATTACTTATTCCATTTCTCAGGTTAAAATGGCATTATTTATTGTGTCATGGGAAATGTAATTTCAGTGCTTCTTACATTACATCTGTATTGCTCTGTAAAACCAATACAGATCATTATCATATGGAAAACACCAAGATGATGACTAATAGTCCTGAATAAGATATGCCTACTTATGCTTGGTTAATTATGACTTTGGCTGATCAGTAGAAACCTGTTGTCCAGAAATAACCTCACTCTGAGCTAATTAAGCCTGTGGTTCATGTATGCAAAAGTTTGATTGCTGTGATAATTGTGATTGAAATATTTTAGGCATAGACTAATCCTAGATCGGCTATATGAATTTTGTGTGGCTGCTGGCAGGTTCTGTATGTGATGGAGCTGCACCAGGATCAGGAAAAGGGCCGTGCCAACTTCACGGCTGTGTCCGAATTTCTACTCACACACCCAGTCCTGAGCTTTGGCGTCCAGGATGTCAGTCACGCCCGTCTGCGCCACACTGAAGTCCTTCCCCCAGATGAGGAGAGCGAAAGCATGACTGCTGGTTTGTTCAGCTCCTTTTATTTATTGTTGGCAACAGTGTTTATTCATAAATTAAAGCAAAATTGATCTGCTTGATATGAAATGTTTTCATATTTTACAAGTACACTGAATTATATAGTACGTAGTTTTGGAAGAGGGATTGCAGCTAGTTTTATTTCAAAACTAGTAATAATCTCTGTTTAAAAAAAAATGGCCACATCCTTTTATGCTAAAGATTTTGTAGAAAGACAAATTATATGTACTTTTTTGCTGTTCACAGAAGGAAGCCAGGGACCCTTGGAGTCCAAATCAGGAATCCAGATCAAGCTTTACTGCGTGCATACAAAGTGAGTCTGTCGGATTGCCCATTAGTTCTACAGAAACTGAGCCAAACTATCATGTTTATCCCTGAGGCTTTGCATTCTAAGTAAAATTCTCATTAGCCTGTACAGCTCAGGGCTTCTGCATGCATTTAGTAGATATTAATTCTAATCCTTGCATGCAGAGTCATGAAATTTTCATTGCATTCTGGCTGTAATTGTTTAGTGTCTGAATATGAGCAGCATTTTTGTAATGCTGGCTCTTGGCCCACAGGTCCCTCCAGGACGTGCAGATTTGGTTCCAGCCCAACCAGGGTGCTGCAGCCTCCCTCTTTATGCCTCCGTGCTCTGGCTCCCAGGATGGCTTTGGTATGGCCGCAGCTTAATGCACACTTGATTACTTTTCTCCTAGCTCTAACCGCTAATCTCTCTCGTAATACCTGAACTGAGTGGAGCTTAGTTCCAGGATTTGTGTGTGTGTGTGTGTGTGTATGTATATGTGTATTTGTGCGTGTGTGTGTGTGTGTGTGTGTGTGTGTGTGTGTGTGTGTATGTATTTGATTGTGCTGGATGCCCATGTCCTTTGCTCTGATTTCTGTGTTTATACTCTGTAGGTTTTGCGGATCCTCTGACAGATCTGAGTGTTGAGGCACTGAGCTCGGATAAAGAGTCCGGTGGGAGCGGCTCACAGAACGACCTGTGTAAAATCCCTGCTCTCCCAGCTCCCGCTGACTTCCTGAGTCCTGCTGGCTCGGCCATGCCCAAGCTCATGACACCGGATGCCTTTATGACTCCCAGTGCATCTGTAAGCTACTTATTCACTAGCTATAGTCCCATAAGTTCTCTGTCCTTTGTTTGAATTACAATCTAAAAATCCAAGTTCTTGATTACATTAATTATTAGTGAAATACATTTTTTCACTGTTCTGAGTTGACTGTTCCTGACTTCTGTTGTTTAAAATTGTAAAGAATATTTATTGAAATATATGTTAATTTAATATGCTTTAAAAATAGTTATATCCATCTGTTCTGTCCGTATTCCCATCAGGTGCCAGCCTCGCCTGGCAGCAGTGCTAGCAGCTTGACTATAGTGACTGCCATGAGCAGCTCTGACAGTGGCGCAAGGTGGGTACCAAGTCCTGTCACTAACAACATAGCTGATTTGCAGAATTAAAGGTTCATTCTAATATTTGTTTAGGATGTTTTGAAGGGATTCATGTGGTGCTACTGAAACGAATGCAGCCATCATGTTTGTCATGGTTGATCCTATAAAGACAATGTTAAGCTCTGGGTTCTGTGGTTCTTCTGTAGGGCTGCAGAGGACCTCACTCAGAGCCCTAAATTATGTACAGATGGAACTGGCAGCAGTCTGGCCCTAAGCACCAGTAGCCCAAGGTCCAACTCCGTCCTTATTTCAGGCCTCGGTGAAAGCATCCAGGTACTTTATACAACTAGAACAGTGAACATGAATACCAACACTGTATGATGTTTTATTATTATTATTTTCTTTTTATATATTTTTACATATGCCTTGTAAATAAGTATGCAGAAGTGTATAAGTTGGGAGTATGTAAGTCATTTTGTGTAGGTCTATGGAATTTATATTTTATATGCAGGTCATACCAGACCTCTCAGTTCATTTCATGGATTGTCTTGAAAAAATTCATGTGAAAGTAGTTCTACACTAACTGAAAAGTTCATCCTTTATCCATCCATCCATTGTTTTTTGTTAGCAATTGATGAGGAGGTTTGTAATACCCATATAATCACAAAATGACCAAATGTAGCCCAAAAGCCCAAACTTTAAAAATCATAATTAAATAAGTTTTTGGAGCAGAGGTGCAGGATTTTGCAAGGTGCCATTAGTTCTTTTTAAATCCGTGACACGAATTGTCAAGACGTTCTTAATTCTGGGCGAGTTAGCATAAAATTTATATAACTGATTACTTGATCGCTGCTACATTGTAGGTGTCTCAAAAGCTTCATCTCATCCATCATTTGCCAATATATGAGGACTTATATTGGCTAGTTACAAATAATAAAGGGAAACCCTTTGGATTTCATAAAGCAGGTCTGCAGTCAATTGTTAATGTAAGTTAAACCAAAATATCAGGACCATCATTAGGAGGACATTAAGGATACTTGAATTTAACAAGGTTTTAGGTTCTGCTTTTGAAACTTAAGGGGGAGACAAACTTTCAACTCCTTAATTCGGCACCCTCTGTTCTTGCCCCATGTGCCTTTTACCCGACCACACCTCAGGGTTTCTCTCCTCCTCTTGTCCGTTCACCCTCTCTCTTGCGTGAGGCCTCACTGCTATGCGAGGCAGCCTCCTACACTCATGTGCTTCCCCTTCCTTATCCACTTCCCCCTACCCAGGTGCTGCCCCCCCTGAACCCTCCCCTCTCGCTGGACCTCCAGGCTATTGAGCCCATCATGCTGCCCCAGGCGTCCCCCACCAGGGCCCGTTCCCCAGATGTCATCTCCTCTGCTTCAACGGCCATGTCACAGGACATCCCAGAGATTGCTTCAGAGACACTGCAGAGAGGTTTGGGGGGCACAGCAGCAGCTGAGGCACGCGACCCACTTCAAAGTCTTCACACAGATAGTATGGCATCGGCGGCCTCAGCCCTCCACCTGCTGTCACCACGGAACCGCAATGCCGCGGAGCACAGCCTGATGCCACTGGAGCTGGGTGGAGGAAGCACGGACAATGAGCAGAGGCTCAGCAATACGCCCTCCCTGTTAGAGACAGCTCTGTCTCAGGAAAATGCTGCTGCAGCAGCTGCTGTCTCCTGCTCTGACAGTGGTGCCAAACACAGCTGGCCTGCAGCACCAGATATCACACGTGAAACACGCATCAGCCTGCGGGACAATGGCCTGGGAGACTGGTGAGAGACATGATCACCTGTGAAAACTAATAACTAAAAATGTTATAAAATGAGATATTGGTGATGATTAATGAGAATGTAGATATTCATTTTTAACATGATATTTACAAATGTTGAGAAAGAGGAGAGATAGACAATCTGATTTTAAGCAGCTTGTTTTTTTTTTATCATCTGTACTTTATTGACTCTTCCATGTAATTTTTCGATGATAAATATTGTATTATCCTATTGTGTAGTAATAGTGCTGCTAATTAGATCTAACAATTTCCAGCTCTAGAGAGGACTTGAAGGAGAGACACATGTCATCCCCCTACCACAGACGCACATACCACTTAACTCAGAACGACAGCCAGGATGCCAGTGCGGAGCAGAGGTAGGCAACACGGCACTCCCCAAGCAGCCTGTTTAGCTTTTTTTAGTACACAGAATGCAAGTTAATATAGGTCCACATAATGTTTTCTCATTTTCAGTGTACATCAATACGGCATTTAATAGTAGATTGTAACAGTGTTCTCTTGAAACATCTTTGTAGTCCGTGTCCCTTAAATAGATACTATATCGTGGTATTATCAGAAGAGACACCACATGACATAATTTATCACAGAAATGTTAAATATTTTACTGTTCAGCCCTAATGAAATGCTCATTACTCATTTTTGTGCTAATGGACAGCGATCATGATGATGAGGTGGCCAGTCTCGCGTCATCCTCTGGAAATTGCGGCCCTCGGAGCTCTCACAGGCTCCCTGTAAAGGACTGGAAGACCTCACCTCGTGGTTCACCAAAACTTAAGCGCAAGAGCAAGAAAGATGATGGGTGAGCCGCCTGCATCAGCATCAAACTTTGACATAAAAAATAGCTGCAAGTTACGATGATGGGAAGCCTAACCTCTCTTATGTTTATGGCATTTAGCAGATGCTCTTATCCAGAGCAGCCAACATCAGTGCTTAAATAGGCTACATCTGTTGTAAAGCTACACTAAGATCAACACCTGCTTTTAACCAAGTTACTACCAGCTAAGTTAAACACCTTAACAAACCCAGTCAAAAGAAAAAAGTCAGAGGTTTATACACAAATAAGGAAGAACAGTTAGGAGAGTAAGGGCCCAAGGTTTTTCTTAAATATATAGAAAACGATGTATGAGATAAACGAGAGGACTGATTAGTCACCAAGGTGCTGTCTTAACTGTGTCAACAATTTTGTTTCCTCAATAGTGATTCTTTGCAGTCCAGGCAAGCAGATAACCAGGTAAGGTCACTATTTCAGTATGTTCTCTGAATGTAGCCAACAAGAGTGAGAGAATTCAGAATTACAGAAGTAGTAAGGCAGTTATTCTAGCTAGTACTGCTTAAAAAAACTTTCTCTGTCTAGATTAGGGGTGTCAAACTGATTGCTGTGCTATAACACACCCATTAAACCTGGTAATTACCTGATGAGTTCAATCAGATACAATTAACGGGGGAAATCATCAGACTGTGCTGGACACTGGCCCTCAAAGACCACAGTTTGACAATGCACTGAAATTTAATTTTCATTTCATTTCATTACACAGAAATAATCCCTGGCCTTTTAGGGAACTGTAATGAGGTCTGACATATTAACATAAATAATCTAAAGGCTACCTGGGGAAGCTGAGAAGTTAATGGTCCTGTGAAGATGGAGATGAGCGCCAGCTAACTCATAACTGTTCTATGATCAGTAGTTCCTCATGGGGCTTTGTGGTGTAAAGAATGTTTGTGTCTGTTCTTGATCCAGCTGAGCGCAGAGGTACAGGAAGAGCTTCTGCTGTTGCTGAGGAGCCAGCAGAGGGAGCTGGCTGAGCTGCGGCAGAGCCAACAGGAACTGCTGCAGAGGGTTACGGGCCACATGGATGCCGTTCAAAGCTCCATCATGGCCCACGTCGAGCATGTTTTGCTCACGCAGCAGGAGCAGGAACGTATCCTTTCACTAGAGGGAGTCTGTCGGATGGGCTTATGGCAAAAGAGCTAAGAGAGAAATTTGATTGACATGTTTTTGTGTGAGATTTTGCCTAACAGTGCTCTAGAATCGAAAGTCACTTAAGAAACATATGTCATCTGTGTTCACTGTATTATACAGTATTTTTGTATTTTGTGTTAACTGTTGTAAAGCACTGAAAATAACATTAATGTACTGCTTTAACAAAATCAGGACACTCATCACATCTTTTTACAGAATTAAATGTCATTTTAGAACAAATTTGTCTATTTTCTACCACCAGATTTCCAAAGCCTATTATAATCTTCTATTTTAAATCATGCATTTTGCTGATTTTGAACATCATATGCTGTTGGTCCTTGACTGAATGTTGTCAGAAAGGAGAATGGAGCGGGTGCTGACAGAGGGACATGCACGGAGCCAGCAGCTTCAAGACCACATGGCCCAGCAGCTGGCCCACACTCTGGGCACCACTCTCTCTAGCCGCCTGGACAAAGTGCTGCGTGAGGAGATGAAGAAGACAGTTCCACAGAGTAAGACCATTATGCTGACTGTTGTGATAGAGTAGATTTCAATTTTATAAACTAGATACAAAACATTTTTACATGTTTTACTCTTCCTGTTTTTTTGGGGGGGGGGGGTCAGTAAGAAATCATTAAATTTAATTAAATTACTTCATTTAAATACTCATCACAACTAATATACATTTTTTTGCATCTGAATGGGTTTTGCTCTACAAATCTTTTAATGAGCGTTTTCTAGCAAAATCCCCTAAAACAAGATCAGCATATGTACAGTGGTGCTTGGAAAAAGCAGCTTTAGCTGTAAAAATAACTTGCAAAAGCTATTAAACCTGTGAACAGCTTACCAATTAAAAGAAAATAACAGAACTCAGAGCTCTATGTTTACATTTATTTAAAATATTTCATAAATGGTGATTGCAAAAGACCTTGAAAACCTGTGAATGTTGTCGTGCTGGGACTGAGAGTCTGCTTGGCTCTGCCATTACTTTCCAGTGAAGCATGGCTTCAGTGTGATCCTGTGGACTGTGCCTCCACTGGTTTCTACAAACACATTCAGGCAAACAATGCTGTCCGTCAAACACAACTCAGGTTAAATAAACCAACTGCACAAGAGTGGTAAGGTTTGTAGTAGATATTTCACACTCCTTGATCATGAAATAGAATGAGTTACAGAACAGGTCAATGCAAATGCCTTAACAGTTTCAGTGCTGTTAAGGTGAAACCACAGCTTTAAAGCACTTATGTTGTTAAAGCAGTGATGGCTGCTAGCTGATGATGTTAAACCACTGAGGTTATGACATTAGTGATGAACCTAAAAGACTGATGTGACCAAAAAAAATCTTTTAAAAAGTAAATAAAAAGAAGTAGTGGTAGTTAGAAAGTACTAATATTTTTGGTGGGGCAATCATTTTTAACAGGGAAAACGTAATCATTTTCTACTAAAATGTACTCTTCTGGATCTCAGTCTCAATCTTTGGGAACCCAGTCACTGCACAGAAAACGCTCAAATTTCTGTAAGGATATCATGTTTGTAAGGGTGATTTCAGTTGTGGTGTTTTGTGTGTTGCAGCCATTTCAAAGAGTCTGGAACCTGTGACTGGGCAGATGAGTAATGCTATTGCTGCTAAGTTGACTGCAGTGGAGGGAACACTAAAAGAAAACGTCATCAAAGTAGTCAAGTCTAAGGTATGT
>JBBPCX010000018.1:508541-519108 GCA_037974365.1 Hydrocynus forskahlii | reverse complement strand
TGTGTATATATATATATGTATATATATATATATGTGTATATATATATATATATATATGTGTGTATATATATGTGTATATATATATATGTGTATATATATGTGTATATATATGTATGTATATATATATGTGTATATATATATGTATGTATATATATATATATATATGTGTGTGTGTGTGTGTGTATATAATTAAAACATACAAACACACACACAGTTTTGGACCACAAGGTTGGTCAGCCTGAAATCAAGTATGACCTATTTTTTTGTTAGGCCATGGCACTCACCATTTTAAATATGATTTATTATCATTTTAAAGCCAACATGTGCGTTTTCCCGTAATGTTTCATAATAGTGTAAGAACTTTTGCCACCTGTAAATGTCATCATATTATTGGCTACAACCTTTTGCACCAGTGGCTGGCTAAAATATTAACCAATAATATCATGCTACAACTTCCACCACCCCCACCTAATATCAAGCAAAACGCACAGCTTCTGTGATGGCGTGTTTCACTGCGAAATATGTCATGGTACAAAAGTAAAATTAATCCATTTTGAAATCATATTCACCTTGACTTTAAAATGGCTGGCAACTTGAAATATCAAACTACCTTAATGATCCTAAAGATTTGTGATTCTAAACAATATTTCAAACGGTAAATTTGAGGGAAAAAAACTCATTCTGACTGATCAGAACTGCTTGGACTTGGTGGTCACTGGCAGTGCTGTAGCCATGGCAATCCCCTTTTCTTTTTCTGGCAGAGGTTAGACTACTAATCTGTGTGAGAGATTAGATTACAGAATGAGTACTACAATGTAAAAATGTGACTGTGTGGACATTTTTGATGGATATTTATTAACTGTGCCATGCAATGCACCTTTATTATTGGAACACATTTGTATCACATGCAAACCCGTTTCCACCTTCCAGCTGTAGTCTCATTCGGGATTATATAATACAATTAAGTAATCATACACACAATTTCTAACATTTACTTAATAGGCATGATATTTGAGACTGCAAACATGCATGCATGAAATGCATGAAATCCTGCTTTCAGTGATATTCACAAAACAATTTATATGCTTAAAGGTTTTACTTGTGAGTCATTTACTATAAATGGATTTATATTCACCTGCAGATACCCTGTTTATTATTCAATTTGCAAAGAAATAGTTTAGTCTGTTCATCAAGAATATCAATTTTAAATGAGTTATCATGACAGGCCTAGTCATTAGTGCAGCAGCTGGATGCAGCCATCATTTTTCTTCATTAGTTCGTATTCGTCTAAAATCTTGTTGAATCATGAAGTCAGTATCTTTGGTAAACCACAGACAAGAGGACAGCCCATTTAAAATAACATTTAAAACACACCTCCCTCTCAATTCTGTTTTTCTCTGCAGAATACCACGGATGCTATTGGTAGAGCAGCAGCTGAGGCCATGCAGGGACCCATCCAGGCAGCCTACAAAGATGCCTTCCAGAGCATTGTGCTTCCTGTGTTTGAGCGTGGCTGCCAGTCCATGTTCCAGCAGATCAATGACAGCTTTAAACAAGGAACCCATGAGTGTAAGAACCACCAAACTTGAACGCTTTTTCTGAAATCCATGTATATCACAGCAAGACTGCATGGGATTGCGAGTTATTTGTTTGTTTATCCAAATGGAAAGATAAACATAATCAGTATATTGGGGGAATTGAACAGATGGTATGTCGTGGTCTTATCCGAAATCCTCTATTTTAGGGCTTTTTACAAAGGTTTTCTTTTTTTCTCCTTTCATTTTAAAGCTCTGTATAGAATTACTAAGTACTAAGGCAGTTGTGATGATGGTTTCATGACTTGGATTGCATTACTAATCCCTCTGACCCTCAACAGACATTCAGCAGCTGGAGACACATGTCAAGAACAGGAAGCAGCGTGAGCAGGAAGCTCGAGACCCTATGATTGGTCAACTGCAACAAATGATTGACACACTGCAGAATTCCCAAGATCAACTGGCCACCACTGTAGCAGCAAGTGTGCGCTCTGAGGTTCAGCACCAGCTACACATGATTGTGGGAAAGTAAGCCATACACACACTTTATGCGGTGGAAATTTGATTTCCATCTTCAATCAGAAATCAAAACTCGAAACTTCAATGAAGGGCACAGTCTAGGACTACGCTGTTAGATTTTTTCCTGTTTCTTTTCTGTTCTCATGATAATCTCTGCTCTAGAGGTACAGATTGATTTGATGCTTAAGGCAATGCATAAATAGTTGGTATGCAGAAGCCTGCTTAAGCCTGGATTTAATTTCTGCCAATAAAGCTGGTTTGTCTCTTTGCTAGCATTTTGCTTTATGTAGTATTATACTCGAGTTGGAGACACTTATTAAAATCTCCCCTCACAGTGTTTGTACTGTAGTTTCAAAAGCTATTTATAATTGCAGTTTTATAATAATTAGCTTTTGTAGTCGGTTTGCGCAGCTTTAAGTAATTACTGCATCAACCTTATGAAAACGAAACCAGTGATTCCATCTGGAGTCCTTACAAAGTGTAAATCTGATTTTGCTTTGCCGTAAGTACTAAACTTACTTTATCATGCTTGTTGCTCTAATTTAAGCTTTTAAGTCTTATACTGTTTTGTAATATTCTAAACTGAATGTCTGTAAACTGTGATCATTTATATGCTTAAATGATTTTTCACTATGACGTTGCTTTGGACTTTGTATAACATTATGTAGCAACATGAAAAAGGACTGCCAATAGCCTAACAAACGCTTCTGTCTCAGTTTTGCAAAGCATTGTACAAATTACTGAGTCTGTTCTAAGTGATACTGTCTTATCACTATGATCCTTTGTGCTCTGATATTTATGGGAGTCTCATCCTATTGCTGTGTGTCTTGCAGCCTGCAAGACTCGATCCTGACGCAAGTACAGCGCATCGTGAAAGGTGAAGTGAGCCTGGCCATGAAGGAACAGCAAGCGGCCGTCACCTCCAGTATCATGCAGGCCATGCGTTCAGCTGCTGGGACCCCTGTACCCACTGCCCACCTCGACTACCAGGCCCAACAGGCCAGCATCCTGCAACTGCTGCAGCAGGGCCAGCTTAACGAGGCCTTTCAGCAGGTCAGAGAAGTGGTGTGATGCATATATTAATGTGCCTGGACAAACTGAAACAGACAGGACAGGAGTGTCCAATTCCCTGCTTACACAACTACTATATTATTAAACCTGGTAACTAACTGCTTAGTGTTATCAGATTAAAGGCCATCAGGGTGAAAATTGGCCATCACTGGACATAAGGTGTTTTGTTTTGAATTTGCAGCAGAACCAGTTTATGAATTAGACCACACTTTTTTGCCATTTTTAGCAAGCTCTTAACTTACGGGTTTATTGGATAGTCATCAGTTCTTTGCTAAACTTTCTTCATCTATTGTATTAAGCTCACAATAAACCTCTTCTTCCTCCAGGCCTTGTCTGCAGCTGATTTGAACCTGGTGCTGTATGTATGCGAAACCATTGACTCTCAGCAAGTATTTGGACAGCACCCATGCCCCCTGCACCAAGCTGTGCTGCTCTCGCTCATTCAGCAGCTTTCCACCAACCTGGCCACACGCACCGACCTCAAGATCAGGTCAGTCTCCCTGTGGTCCTACACTGCATTCAACCCTGAAAACTCTGTAGTTGGTTCTTTTTCTTTCAAATATTCATAGAAGGGTTAGCGTAAGAGTTCAGTATTTTTTGTGTAAAAGAAACACACAAAAAAAAAATTCCTCTGTTGATGACCTTGAATAAATGGCTGTTGTGCCAAATCTCCCAGGCACGCTGGGCAGACGATGTCGAGTTGCATTGGGTTAGGCTTATTAAAGCTCTCTCCTTGCGGCCCAGGCTAGATATGTGTGCTGAGGGAGAACGGCCAGCCTCCCTCCAATCACAGCCTAATGTTCCCCTCACACACTGCCAAGTCCCTTTACTGCTGTACAAGAGCAGTGGAAGCCACGACTATCTCTGAATTCCTCTCACGGACATGGCTGCATGATACTGACCATATGGCCGTACATTACCATATATGCATGGGAGCTATTTAGGAATGTATAGTGGTCTCACTGATGGTAAGACATAGAGATGTTTAAAGGCTTTGGGAGCCTTGACATCTGGTAGGGATACTGTAGGGTCACATGCTTTTGTTTTACATTATTGTCCCAATTAGATCAGTAGGGTTCGAGGTGAACCACAGCAGCAAAATGTGAATAGCGTAGTTCCACAACACAAGAAGCTAATGGCTCTTAAGCCTGAAGATTACCATTGAGAACACGGTAGCAAGGCTTTAAATACAATAGAACAAGCCCTACAGATGTGGAATGAGAACAGTCTGATACAGGTCCTCTGAGCTTAGCCATCTGGAAAATGGCACGCAGCACTGAAAATGTCAAGCTTTAAAAATAAATGTATTAATATGACACTTTAATCTTAATGAGTGCTGGGAAGGTAATTAAGAAGACCTCTGTTTAACGTGTACTTGAAAATGGGAAAGCCGCCACAGTATTCAACCACAAAGTTGGTGCACTAGAAAGGCAGATGGTAAATTTTCCCCCCATTCAGACAGGTGGCATTTTACTAATCCTTTAACGGGTTTTATCAAGCATTGCTTGCCTAGGGAGACAAAGAATAAAATACACTTTGTCCCAGTATACGGTCTGTTAGTACAGCTGTTAATAATCGTGTATTCTGTGCAAAGGCGGGTGTGTGTGCGTGCATGGGGGTGGACGGGTGGGTGGATGGGTGGCTGGGTAAGTGGTTGGTGAGGAGGGTTAATCAGGGCATATCAAAGATCACCACTGCTTCACCAATTCAATATTAATTGCTGGAGTGCTCTCTCAGTGGAAAGGGCCCCTCAAAAGTAATGAGATTAGGCTTCAAAGCAAACTAATAATGATCTGAAAAGCAGAGATTAAAGGAACTTGCTTTAATGGAGAAAGAAACATGATGGAAATGATAAGAATTTTATCATATACTGTTACTTCATATTTGAGTTATTGTACCACAAACAGTACCAGTGTTTAATTCTTTTTTTGTTACATGTGCCAATAAAAAAAATCAGTATTCCAATCTTGCTTTTTCAACTTTGTTCATTGGGCAGTGCAGGTTTACTTAACTTTCACATCCAAAATGTTTATTAGACGTCATCATTCCATTGCTGCTGTGACATACTTTGGTGGTGATATAAATGTTTCTAAATCATAAGATTCAGGCTAAAATGATTTGTTGTGTTATAAGTCATGTGATGACACACTGACAGTGATGTTACTTGTTATTTAACTGTGTGTGTGTGTGTGTTTTGTAGTTATCTTGAGGACGCAGTGATGAACCTGGACCATGGGGACCCAGTCACCAGAGATCACATGAGCGCAGTGTTGTCCCAGGTGCGACAGAAGCTGTTCCAGTTTCTGCAGCAGGACCCCCACAGCCCCCTAAGCAAGCGAGCCCGCCGCCTCATGATGATGCTACAGGGCTTGGTCAGCCACTAGTGCCCTGTGCTCCTGTTCGACTGCCCTGACCGACCCCGCTTCTCCTTCAGCAGCCTCAGCAACGTTCACGCTCTTCTGCATTGTCCCCTCTGCCTGTACAGCTCCCCACACTTCGCTCAGTAGCTCACACAGCCCTGACTGGCTTGCATGATGGGAGCTTTTGTCCAGATTGAGAGACTGTAATTTTTTTTTTGTATGATGCTGCACTACATTTCCTTTTGAGCCTTCAGAGTACCTCTTCTTTCAAGTGATAACCCTTACTCCCTCTTGATCTTGCTTTTTTGTTTGAGTTCTGTTTTTCATAAAATGAAACAAGTTCGTCCTTCTACACAAGAAGAGTTTCTCTTTGCATTTTGAGCATCTGTTCGTTGTCCTTTCAATACCTTAGGAATTGTAGCACTGATTGTGTTTTAGAAACTAATTTCATTATCAGTCATTAGTTGTGTTCAGGAGATACTACCATATCTGACTACAGCCAGAACTGGACAATTAACTCAACATTTATTTTGTGTATTATTTTAGGCTACAAATGATTTGCAAAAATTCACCTTCATCCTGCCGTGTCAGCAGACCGTCATGTTACATGACGTCATTTATGATGTTGAGGCTCTAGTTTGCCTGGCTGTTAACTTGCAGTGCTTCTGTTAGGTCTCCAGAGGACAGGCATTTAAATGTCATTTATCTGTATTGATATCTGGCTGTTTTTCTATGCTGGTTCAGTGGTTACTTTGTGCATATATTTTTTTGTCTCCTCTTCCTCCAACCCAAGAGCACTGTCTCTCCATTCCCTTTATTGCATAGATTTTGTTTTGTTGTTCCCTCTGCCCTATTTTGCTTGATCGATGTTGAGCAAACTGACTGAAACCAGAAGTGATGTTCAGCTCAGCTGACTGATTGTATTTGTTTCAAACTGAGCAGCGTTAATACGATTGGAAATGCTATTAAGTCAGAAAAGGGGATACGGCTTGCTCAGTGGAGTAAGGACACCTTTACAGAAAGTGCCTTATCAGCCTACTGCTTATCAGACATTGGTAATCTGCTTCTGGATCCCCCATTTGATGGGCCATATTGCTTTTTTGAGCAACCTGAATGTCAGAACCCAACAAGTTTTTCTTTTTAGCAGGATCTGAATTGGGGGGGTAGCCAGATGTGTAGTGTTGGTTTTTAGTTAGTTTTCAAAATATAATGTTAATTGTTGAGGTTCTTCCTGTCCAGATGTTTTCCCCAGTATTTTTGTGAGAGGCATTTAATAGAGCAGCCCTGGTTCATACATTACCGTAGTTCTGGTAGACTGTGTAGATCCAGGTCCATCAGTATAGTTCCCTGTGGTGGTGTAGGTGTTTTTGTTTTTCTTCTTTTTTCTTTTCTTTTCTTTTCTTTTTTTTTGCTGCTTAGCTTAAAAGCAATTTCTCTCTTTACTCCTGTTCTTTAACTGAATTATTTAAGCAGTTAATGGTAACAGAGACCCTGAGCCGCTCTTAAGGATATGCTAAACTGAGGATGCCTGCATGCTACTGAGAAAAGCCATGTATATTTGAATTAAAATACCCATTTGCCCCCAAGGTTCTCACCTCCTGGTCATGTTGGCCATCAGATATTGGTTCAGTGTAAGACCCATATTTGTCTAATTTTGCTCCCTTTCCTGGTCATGTTATGACCGTGTAGATCTTTTGTGCATCTTCTCTTAAATACGAGAAGGTCTGTGGTCAAACGGCTCATTTAATTTGTCATTTATCCTTCGTGTTGTCAGCTGCAACGAATACTAACCTTAACCATGTTATGTCACAGATTTAGGGAAGTAATTGCAGTGTAAATAAAAAAAATAATAATAAAACACATTTTGATGCCATTAAGAGACTCTTTTAGTAATGTTTGATACTGATCATGGTTAAGCATCAAAATCACATAGACGTGAATGTTGGAGGCCTGCACATAAACACTCTATTAAACTTGTTTTTCCAAGTTCGCATTTAAGACTTAGCTCTTCTTTTGTGTACGACATGGTTCACGTGTAATTTTTCCATTGTATTTTGAATTTTGGTCCCTGTGCTTGGATCATTATGTTGTATATTTTACAGTTATTTCTTTTACCCTAGATGTTTTTGGAATAAAAAAAAGGAAAATACTTTGTTCAGAAAGATGTTTTGATCCTTCTTTTTTGCTTTTTGTATTATTGGTGTCTGCCAGATTTCCCATTGTGTGAGACAGAAATAGAAGGCATTTACTGTAATCTGTCATCTGCTGTTCGGTTTGTGCCAGCTTTGTGCATTTATAGCTGCTTCACCAATTTAATGAATTGTGGTGCTATTTTGTTTTGATTTGTAGAAGCAGTATTGGTTATAACCTGTCGTGTCATGTCTCCTTCTCAAGCTTAATATGTCAGTTCTCACCAAGCTTCATTTCCACCACAGTTTGATTTCTGTGTTTTTTCCTCTACTTTCATGCCACAAGGGGATATGCCATAGAAGAACCATGAGATGAGTGAATTTGAAGAACCTTTTAAATGATCTGTACCTGTTTGAGATTGCATTATTATTATTTTAACTTTTTAAATCCCTTTCTAGCACCTTTATTTTGAGAGTGCATGTGAACCACTACTTAGGATATTGTATGAACTCTGGCAAGTACTGTATGAACTGAAGAATTTTTTTTTTCCCCTCCAATTGTGGACCGTTCTGTTCTAGCAGACACTTTCAAACCTAAAAGTGTAATTGGCCTGCCAGAAAGTTCACACTTGTGGTTTTGTGTCCTTTTGTGCATGTTCCAGTTCCAGTAAGTGTGCAACAGTACACAGACATGCCTTTCCCTGAATACCACGTTGATGATTTTCTTATATCCTATTTAAAAAATATCAGGGAAAGCTGTTAAGATAATGAGCATGTCCCACAAAAATATGGCACATACATAATATGCAGTACAGAGCCTTCCAAAAGTATTTGACCTCTTTAAAAGTCATCACATTCATCTGGATTACAAATGATGCCTTTTGCTGCCATAACAGTTTTAGGTTTGTTGTGCTGTGTTTCTGTAAGCTTTGTACTCTGGGAGTGATTGTAGCCCTGATTTTGATTTTTTTAGACTGCAGTTTTCTAAAAATGCCACAGGTTCTCAATTAGAATGAGATCTGGACTTTGTCTTGGCCATTAATGTTTTGTTAACCATGTGCGTTCCTTTGGCTTTGTGCTTGGGATGATTGTCCGTGGGTTTGGGGGTTTCTAGGAAACATTTGTTTTTAGTAGACTGAAGCAGGTTGTCTAGCAGGATCTTTCTCATATTTTTCCATTCATCCATCATATCATGTTAACAAGTGGCCCAGTACCTGATGGGAATAACATCCCCACACTGTGATGCTGCCACCCCCAGACTTCACTGTTGGGCTGGGTGTTGTTGGAATGAGCAGCGTTATGCCTGAGGTGCGTGTAGCATTTTAAGTTTTGGCCAAAAACTCAATTTTTGTTTCGTCTGACCACAAAACCTTATCCCTACTTTTAGCTGGGTTAGCCAGATCCTTTCTGGCAAACTATAGACATGCTTTGATGTGTTTTTTCTTCAGTAATGGCTTCTTTGAAGACACTTGTACAGAGAGCAGTCTCAGCCGCTGAACTCTTTAGCTCCCTCAAAGTGATGGTTGGCCTCTTTATGGCTTCTCTTACAAGTGACCTTCGTGCTCTGATGCTGAGTTTTGACAGACGGCCTAGTCTAGGTGTGATGCAGCTTCAATTTCCCCACAATCCGACAGTGTTCGCTATGATATTTAAATACTTGCATGTTTGTAGCCTTTTGCATGTCTACAATTCCTTATTAATGGGATCTGTCATGCACACAAGGCTGAGTTTTTAATTATTCATTTGAGCTGTATCTTTCATCTGTGTAAACCTCACTGGTTACGTGCTTGGGCAACAAGCATTTTTCAGGATGTACTTTTTGTCATAGAATGCAAGACTATCTACACACTCAGTCAAACTGGGTGCTTGTGCACGTTTGATAAATCCAGAAATAGCATTCAATTAAGGGACCCTAAGGTGGTGCAGTGGGTATAACTGTGCCTCACACTTCCAGGGTTGGGGGTTTGAATCCAGGCCCTTGCCATGTGGAATCCGGGCCCTTTCCGCTGGAGTATCTGTTGTTTCCCACAGTCCAAAGACAGTAGGTGTGAATGTGTGTGTGTGTGTACCCTGCAGCGGGCTGGCACCCCACCCAGGGTGAGTCCCTACCTCACACCCACTGACCCCGGGATAGCTTCTGCGTACCTGTGACCCTAGTGAGGAATAAGCTGTTACAGAAAGTGAGTGAACAATCAATTAAGCAAAATGACAATCTGCAAATGTGGACTTTGGGAAATGCTGCAATTTAATCAGTTCACCTGCTTTTTGTGATAAGTGATGCTAGACAAAAGTGCTCGTCTGACCTGTTATGTGCTCTTAGTGTTGCTGTTTAAGGCTAGTAAGTGCCAAATGGTGCCCTAAGCCTTGCAGCCCTCCCCAAAGTCAACACTTTGGGGGCAAGAAAGCCCAAGAGTGCTCGGTTTAACTTGGGGTTTTAGTGATGCACTGAAATAAAATTATTTTTATTCATGAAATTTGCCATTTTACTTTTGCTTTTGAATGAATACTGATGACGCTTCAAAGCATGGGGTCTACATACCAGCAATCCCAAGATTTTTCCACTTCTCTGCTCTATCACCTGTTTTGGCATAAAGCATGCTCAATCAAATGTAAATAATGTGTTTATACTGCAGGCAAGCTCTGAAAAGATGTATTACTTCTCTGTTCCTCAGATCATATTTAGTGTGAAGCCCTATACAAGTTTTATTCTCATCACTTTTGCATTTGTTGGTTGAAAGAAAAGAAATGCTGAGTAAAAGTGGATTGAAACCTTAAGGCCTTACTTTTTGATGAATTTCCCTTTTTTCATCATTTTTGGATGGGTTACCAGAGAAACAGTACCTGAATATATGGGTCTTGGCATAAAAAAGTTTAAGCCCCACCACATATGTCGGACTCCAGTCCTCACAGGCCACAGGTCTGCAGACTTCAGCATTCTGCCTCATCAAACACA
>JBBPCX010000018.1:490324-508441 GCA_037974365.1 Hydrocynus forskahlii | reverse complement strand
TCTTTTTCTCTCTCTCTCTCTCTCTCTCTCTCTCTCTCTCGCTCTCTCTCTCTCTCTCTCTCTCTCTCTCTCTCTCTGTCTGTCTCTTTGTCTCTCTCTCTCTCTCTCTCTCTCTCATCAGTTGAACAGGCCAGTGGTGTGTGTAACACATGGGATGTTGTGTTGTTTTTCACTCCATAAACGCCTGAAGCAGAAACAGGTTTGCTGTATGTCTCCGAGGCGAATCGTCTCTGAATGGAAGTGAAAATGTTGATCTGTCTCCACCGTCACGCCACCTGACCCCTGACCCTTGACCCCCGACCCCTGACCCCTGTGTCGTAGGAACAACCTCCGGTGACGTGATGGAGACCCAGCGTGACCACAACATCACCACCCAGACACACACAACATCACTCACACACACACACTCACACACACACACTCACACACACACACACACACATACACAGATACAGATACATACACACACAGATACACACACATACACACACACACACACACAGATACAGATACACACACACTCACACACACACACATACACACACACACACAGATACAGATACACACACACACACACACACACACATACACAGATACAGATACACACACACACACATACACACACACACACACACACACAGATACAGATACACACACACTCACACACACACATGCACACACACAGATACAGATACACACACACACACACACACACACACATTCTGTAATAACTGAAAATCATTCTGTCCAGTACTCTTTATGCAATACAATAATTAACTGTGTCCATAAAATTACAGTTTTTCTCGATTGCTTACACACTTTTACCAGGCTTATGAGCTAAATTTCCCAAACCATTATGGCAAATACCGAAACAGACTCCCATTTCCCTAAGCCATAAACACTAAACAACCTTTTTTTGACAGATGAATCAGAGCAACACACAAATCCTCTCAGTTTTCAGTGCCTGCACCATGTGCTCAGTTAGAAAGCACTTGCAGTCAAACCAATTAGCACACAATTATCCAGAAGGAAACACAGTCAGTGTCACGTCTAGTCCGTCTCGGTCACGCCTGAGTATTCGGTAGTCCTCAGCTCTGGGCATGGAGGAAGTGTGTCATGGTTTGTCGTGTGTGGTCGTTGGGCAACCCAGGTGTGAGTCAGTAACTTTATTAGTCAGTGAACTGGGTTGCTAGCTATGGGGCGCCATTTGTAAAAACGGCTTCACAAATTTAGAGGTGTCATTTTTTCATCGTTTAGTGCAATTTTCACACAATTTTCACACATTTAGAGCTAAATGTGTTTAAAAAAAAAACAGTGTCATGTTTTGGTACATTTTCTTGCTGCGTAATTGTTAAATGTTTAAATATTAAATCTAAATCTAAATGCTAAATCTAAATCTAAATATTAAATCTAAATCTAAATGTCAAATCCAAATGTAAATGTTAAATCTAAATCTAAATGTTAAATCCAAATGTAAATGTTGAACCCAAGTCTAAATGTTAAATCCAAATGTAAATGTTAAATCTAATTCTAAATTTTAAATCCAAATCTAAATGTTAAATCTAAATCTAAGTGTTAAAGGTGTCACTGAGCCCTATCTAACAGTTAAGTTTCACATTTAGAATGTGAGATATAGTTTTCATATTTAACATTTAGATTTAAGATCATTTAAAGCAAATCCTCCATGTTGGTGAGGGAATATCACAGCACGCAGTCCCGCCCCCTGCTAAGTAACAGCCAATTGTAATCACGGGGCGTGGCCAATTAGCATATCATCTAAACATTTAGAGCTCAACATTTAGATTTAGATTTAACATTTAAATTTAACATTTCACAATTACGCAGCAAGAAAATGTAGCAAAACATAACACTGTTTTTTTTTAAACACATTTAGCTCTAAATGTGTGAAAATTGTGTGAACTTTGCGCTAAATGATGAAAAAATGACACCTCTAAATTTGTGAAGCTGTTTTTACAAACGGCACCCCATAGCTGGGAGTTTAACAACAAGTCCACCTGTTCTCTGTTTCGGTAAAGGGTTGTAGTTATTGCTGGCGTTTAAATTGCCATTGCTTAAATGGCCAGTCGACCCACAGAGTCATTGCGTGGTCACCCCTATCCATATGGTTGTATGAAGTATTTGTAAAAGTGTTATCACTCTTGATTCATGTTTACAGAGCAGGAGGCTGTCCCAACCGCAGTTCCTACGTCTCTCCAGCCACCAGCCCAGCCTTGCCCATCTGAAGCTGTTTGAAACATCTAGAGCGGAGTTCACTGACCGTGTGCTTCATCTGTGTGTGTCTCTCTTCGTTTGTATTTCTGCACGCTGAGAGAACGCCACGGAGCGTGGAGCGATTGTAGAGAGGGTTTCGTCTGGACAGAAGGTCCTCCAGGGTTCCTGTGTACCTCTTCTGCATTAGTGTGTGTGTGTGTGAGCCAACGAGGCTGATTGTATATAGAACTGTCATTAAAACCCACAGAACTAGTAACTTTCCTGCTGGCACGTCCATCCCTACACAAGCCATGACAGTCAGTCAGAATTGTTCACACACCAATCAGAACCTTCACTTGTTACAAGGTTGTGTCAGTGCACTTGTGTCAGTTCTCTTGTATTGGAAAAACTGATCCACAAAGACCTGAAGGTAGAGGAAGGGGACACAGAAGAGGAGATGGAAGAGGAAGAGGAAGAGGAAGTGCAAGGAGACGAGTGGTTTCTGATCAGATTCATGCAACTCTAGTTGACCATGTTCTTATCCATGGGTTGTCCATGAGGGAAGCTGGGCAAAGAATGCAGCCGAGTCCGAACCACGTCACAGTAGCCTCGATGTTCCGGACCGGCAGAGAGGAAAATAGGTAGCTAATTTCCATACTGCTCTCTAGTATAACACTGGAGTGCAGTATTCTGTGCTCTTACAGTTCATACATGTACTGTAGCTGTTTGCTCTACTGTATGCTCTCTGATACGCATTGTATTACCGTACCATATCACTTACAGGAGTTACTGTGTGCTCCTATTTTGTAAAATGGATGGTTTACTGTGATCCCAACAGTAATTCTATTACCGTATTGCAGAACTGAAAGGCGATCACCTAACGGAGGCAAAAGACGGCTATTCTCACAAGAGCCAGAGACGGCCATCGTCAGTGCGGTCAAAGCCAACAATCTGATTCGCTTGTGTGAGATACAAAGGAGAGCTGTTGAGGATCAGGAAATATTCCAAGGCATTGATTCTGCCAGCATCTCAACATTTGACCACATTCTTCAAAGGAACAGGTTGAGGATGAAACAGACCTATTGTGTTCCTTTCAAAGAGAAGTATGGTTTTTCATAACATATTTGAGTATTTATGTATTACAGCAATATATATATATAAATATGTGTACATACTGTAGTACAGGCCTTATTGTGCACTACAGCAGTGTGTTTCTGAGTCGTCATTTACAGAACCAATTCATTTCTTTTGTAGAGAATATTAAACATAGATGCCGGAGAGATGCCTCATGAACTCATCTTTGTTCATGAAACGGGATTTTATCTTCCCAAAAGTAGGAGGGAGAGGAACATAATTGGCCAACAGAGCATTGTGTATGAATTAAAAATAGTGTGTCTATGTATACACACGGTGTAATAACTGAAATTCATAAATTCCCTGTCCAGCGGTCTTCATGATTTACTAATGGAGGACACTGATGCAAACCTTCCATTAAAGATGCAGCCAAGTGGACCATGGATGAAGATCAAAAAACACAGATGTAGCAGCACGGGACCGAGCAGCAGAGCTCCTGCAGGCCTCTGGAGGAAACCTGACCAAGTGACTGGGCTGGAATGGCATTCCACTCCACTCTGCTCTGCCACCAAAGGACCTCCTTCTCCATAAAATAACAATGAGATTCCACAGGAATTCCACGCTGGTCATGGCTGGGGCTCTGGGAGGGCCAGACTCAGACCTGAGAGGGGTGACACACCTAGAACACACTATTAGAATCAGAATTTTTAAAAATAAGTCTTAATTCTGGAGGAAACTGCGTACGTCATGACTGCACAGACACACACAGACAAGAACGATGCAGTGTAAAAAAAAAACAGTAAAAACTGCAGAAAATGCTCAATATGAAATACACTATAATACACTATATAGAAAAAAGTAATGGGACGCCCGACCATTACACCAACAGGGACTTTAATGACACTGCATTCAAACTCATAGACTTTAATCTGGAGTTGGTCTCCCTTTGCAGCTATAACAGCTTCCACTCTTCTTGGAAGGCTTTCCCCGAGATTTTGGAGTTTCTGTGGGAATTTGTGTATATTCATTCTGTAGAGCATCTCAGCATTTTGTTTTTTTGTTTTTAACACACGCTAGTGCCAGTGTTTTAGTTGACAGTGGTCCACCAGCTGAAAATATCCACCCAAGAGTGTCTCTGTGGTCAGAACCCTTTAGGATGTCTAACTAACTGTGCATCAAAAGATGGGCCACAGTCTCTGACTATCACAATGTCGGGGTTTCTAATAAAATGGCCAGGAAGTGTGGATGATGACAACTGTGAACACTGTCAGAAAAAGGAAACCATTGTCCTTCAAGGTAAATGTGTCCACAACAAACTATCCTTGAAATGGGAAAAGTGATTGAGCTTTAAAGGTACGGCACATTCTCATACCCAGAGGACTGTGGTAAATTTTCCAAAGTAGATAAACTAACTAAAACTGATCTCTACTACGTGTGACAACAGACTCCAAACCACTGTTTGTGTTACTAGTAATTCACTGAGCTGTGAGCAATTTATCTATAGTATTTATTCCCAGCATTAGTATATAGTCTATAGTGTATGTAGTGTAATACCCAGCTTAGTGTATTTTGCATTTTCTGAAGAGTTTTTTAGACTTTATATTTTATATTGTTATTGTCTCTGTGTGTCTGTACAGTCCTCTGGGATCAATGAAGTTTTCTGGTTCTGGTTCTGGTTCTAAAACAATGCCTGATGGCACATTTACTACATTAAATAAAGGTACTAAAAATCTACTTTCATAACCTAATGTTTTAAAGTAGAAGCCTGAAATAGCAGCCCTGGAGTCAGGAGGGGTCTGTAGATTCAGGACAGTGTGTGTAAAATCAGTGCAAAAAATATATCTGCAGTGGAAAAAAAGAAGAATTATGTTCCCAAATTAAAGGTACCCTTGAGGATCCCATCCCGTGAGAGTGTAAGACAGAAATGAAGATTTCGGTCCTAAACCAACAGGCCTCTGCAATCATCAAAATGTCAAACCTGAACGTGTTTATTTCAGCGTCACGCTCAGTCATGTCTGACTGTACTTTCCAGGAATTTTAATGAAGGTTTAGCTCCACCCACCGGCCACTGGAAAACTTGTTTCTTGTAGAATCTGACAAGAATATCCAAACATCTATTTCTTTTTAATTAACAATAACATTCACACACGGAGCCTGTTCTGAGATCTCAGCTCCGAGACTCACATTTTTAAGTCGCTTTTCTCAACATTCAGAACCAAAAATCTCAGCTTTCGGAGCACCTGCACCTGAAGTGAAGTGACCATTTTGTCATATGTGACCACTCCACAGCACGAAATTCTTCTCTGTATTTAACACAGCACCCTGGGAGCAGTGTGTGGGGACGGCACCTTGCTCGAGGGTACCTCAGTGGTGCTGCAAGCAGTCCTGGGATTCAAACCCACGGCCCTAACCAGACCACCAGCTGTCCCAAAGAACTTGTGTACGTTCACATGATTATTCTGAACCATATCCTGAGGAACTGAGTGATTTCTCAATGTAATACACATGTCTGGACTGATGTTAGATGTTGTCCTGTTATTATACACACTACAAACAGAAAACAATAAAATGAATTTTCAATCATCTGTTCTGTATAATTTTCTCTTCACAATAAAATATTTCTGACATCATCTTATTTCTAACATGCATTGATCTAACAAAATCAATGCATATTTAATTACAATTTTCAATCCCTAGAAAAATAGAAGTAACAGGAGTGGCAAAGACTCGTAGTGACCCTGTTTACCTGTACTGCTTTCATCTTCAGTATTAAATGTCCACTGACAGCAGATGTGATTTCCATTCACCTCCTGATTCTATTTTTTTGTCTGTAAAAGAGTTTCATCTCCCGCCAGCCCTCCAGTTCATAAGGTAGTTATAGAGTGACCCTCGTCCTCTGGGCCTCCTCTGCTTCCCCTCTCGCTCTGTGTGCATTTCTGTGTTTGAAAAAGCCAGATTGATTTGGACTTCACACAAAAATGCAGCGATAAGGCAGGAAGTGCTTCGCTGGGGGCCGTCGGCTTGAGTAATAACATGGACGAGGGGGAGGAGGAGGGGGGGCGTTAAGCTTTTTACAGTGAAGCAAAGCGCTGCTTCGAGGAAAGATGAAGCACCGCTGGACCTGATGACTGTTTCTATTACCTCTGAGTCACCTTCGCAGGACCTGTTCATATGATACTGTCAGGGCCTATTATGGTCACTACTGTTGTTATTGAGGGCCTTTCTCAGGCTGCGTTGCTCGTTTTTAATTTAGAAGCAGAGCGTTTCACAAAAACCCTCATCTTTTCTTTCCTCCTTGAATTGCGAGGGATTAGAGCGTCTAATTAATCGTCCCAGTGAGAGTTACATCAGCGTGAACACACTTCACCTCACTTTTAATCCTTATATAAATACACAGACACAGCAATATGTGTGTGTGCGTCGGTGTGTGGGGAGGGTTCAGATTTCACTGTGATTAATTTGTATGCACAATATTTCTTGTCTCATATCAAGATTAATCTTGTCTGCTTCACAGTGATTGTTCTGGCCTAAATACTACGAGCACTTAGCAAGCTATTTTCCCCACTCTGTAAAAAAAAAGGAAGAAAAAAGCAGGCCTCTCTTTGCTAGAGATAATTAAAAATGAGAGGGACTCAAATTGAAACCAGTTGTGGGGTCTGGTTTCTGTATGAAGCATTCGCGTTCTCCTTTTAGGACAGAGCCTCTTTTTTGGGGCTGATTAGCATGTTGCATTAGCTGTGAGCACCAAAACAAGAGCTGAGTCCTCCCTGACAGACTGAAGAGATTCGGTGCTCATGGTGTTCAAAAACGTTTGCACACCACAGGATTTTTACCATTTATCCATTTATTTTATAAATATTTTTATTCTTGTTAAAGTGGAATGTTGTTGAGTGAACAACTCTAAATGAAAATGTGTGAAACAAAGCCAGTTTCCATTCTAAGATGGGAGAATCTGTAACAGTGCAGGTCTGACTCCTATTAACTGGTTGTTGGTGCTGCAGAGTCAGATTCTAGACTGTCCTTTAACTTTAAATGCACTCGTTACTGTTTCAGCACTTAATAGCTCATTAAACATCTAACACTCATCTGGAGATCCACATTGTAGTTATAATTAACCATAACTAACCATAATATGATATAACAAAAGTATGACATTTTCTGGACTCAAATGGTGAACATACTGTAAACACATTTGTTAGTAAAGATATTGAGTGTATTTGTAGCAAATATTAAGTGATTAACATGTAGAAATGTAGAAAATGTCAGTGTCTGGTAGAGGTCCACTCTCTTGGCCAGATCTCCAAAAATTGCTTAACGCTCTCAACACCAACAGTGAACTTATAGCATAACAGCATTCAGTGGACAAATCACTAATGCTGTTATAACATGGCTTGTTCATTTGGAGCAGTTTCATGGTAAATTGAGGACTCACATAAAATCTGAGCTCTTTTATGTGGTATCAATTCACTCCACATGTTTTTTGTATGTTGTAAAACTGTGGAAGTATGTCAGCTCCTAAAGATACCAATGGTAAGGTGCATTTTAGGATTTCGCTCTGTTTTTTAAAATCCCTCCCTTGTAGCTCAAATATATATAGCATAATAACATCTGTTTAGGCACTGTTTGTATTAGCCGTGCTCGAGTCAGTTTCAGATCTGTTTCCTGGCATCTCTCTCACCCTGGCATGGATGGGAATTTGGATTCATTTTACTAAACCGTTCTTTCAAACTGTTCATTTCAATGAATCAAAAGTCACTTTCATGCAGTTCCATCAGTAACTATGGTCACGCACTGCTTAGTTTCTTTTGGAGAACAGCTGAGACAAATATTTAAATGAGCCCCTGTAAACATTCTAGTAAGCACTAGTGGTCATTTATCAGGCTAAACTTGTTCTCACTGACTCTGGGCTGGACGTAAGACTTGTACTAACTTGACTACAGAGCTGCTCCTAGTTGGATATTTTCTACCTAGAAGTGATAAAAACGTGTAAAGCCCACAGCTACTGCTGCCTCAATACTACCATGAGAATAGACCACCCAAATACTCTCTGGTCAAGAGTGTTCCTGTGGTCAGAAAGTCAGAAACTGGCCAGTAATGAATGGGGTCATGGGCAATAAATAAACATGTGGACGACTTTGTGTACTTGTAGACCAATGTAACAGACCTGTAAGGTAGATGGAACTCATGAAGACAACCACGAAGACAACAAGGTAGGAGTTTTTAACACAGTGGATGAAAAGTCTGTGATAGTTCTGTTTTGCCTGATATAAAGCACAAATATTGATATTATCACTATCAGCTATAGAGCAATAGTGATAATATCAATATTAATGAATCTGATTCTGATTCTTTAAATATTAAAATCGTAAATAAGAAATGCACACCCTAAACATGGTCAATATATCAACCAAAGGAAAAACCAACACACTCCAAACTCAAACCATTGCTACAGTTTTTGGTGTTAAATCGAAGAGCATCTTCACGTTGGATTACAGTTACGCTGATTGTTATTCTGGTTTAGGTTGGTGTTTATACACCCACACCTTTTTACACAAAGTATAAAGCCAAAAGACACCATGTGTCTACATATAAATTTGATATGTGCGCTGAAAGTAGGAGAAATAATAAAGAGCGTCTGAATACTTGTTTTCCCTCACTGTAGCTGTGGTAATAATATAAACACTTCATATGACACACACACACACACACACACACATACATATATACACACAGACACACAGTGATTTGCAGCTCCTTGCTGGCAGGGAACAGCATTAAAAACCATCACTGTTCTAATCATCACCCTGTACAGCATCAACATGTCCACTGTTGTTTTCTGGAGCCGAAGAGGGAAATAAGTGCTAATGTTTCGTGCACTGGATCTGACCCTCCGCCACCTTACAGTCTCTCACCAGCGCCAAACAGGAGAGAAATCCGCAGGGACATTACACACACGAGGCTAAATCATTCCTTCCGTCACAACACACAGCAAAATACAGGGAAAGAAGGCAGTTAAACGAGAACGAGCATGACGGCGTCCGTAAAAAGCAACGGAACACTGCAGCAGGGTCACATTGCAGGACCGTGTGTTTACGTAGCCCTTTATTTCTCTCTTTACTTCAACTTTCAGTGATCAGAAGAGTGCGCGATGTTCCTGATCTCTTCATCTGAGCTTCCTCAGAATCAGAACCAGTAAACTTTATTGATCCTTGGGAAAATTGCATATGCAATGACTGCACAAACACACAGACACACAAAGACAACAGCAATATAAATATCGATTAAAGTCAAAATAAAACTTTCAAGAAATACTTTGAAAATACTTTGGAAATGCTTTGTACCATGTGCACTATGTACATTATGCCGAAAACCCAAAATGCTGTGCTCAGTAAGAGAGACGGATATAAATACCATCCATATTCAAACAAAATTGCTGCGGAAGTCTTGACTGTGTCTGTTATTGCAAGTAATAGTGACACAAGTAAGTAAGTGATGTTGCACATGATAGTACTATTATATAAGTAGTGACATAAGTGACATAAGTAGTGACCTACATAGTGATACTGCACATGATAAGACTACTGTACGTAAGACCATTGAGGTGGAATCTTTTTGTATGTTTGTTAATGAGTCTTTTTAATCAATTATTCATCCTGAAGCACAAGGCTGGACGTTCAGTCACTCCTCACCTTCTGAAAACAATCTTCTGCAGCCAAATCCTTCTTCCGCTCCTGACGAAAGGACCTCACTGCCGTTGACTAACACGAGGCCTGTTACTGTAAAAGCAGTGGAACGGGGTCATTCGGCTGGGGGTCGGATCACAGACAGTCTGCATTGCAATGCGCCCCGCAGGGAGCCTGAACTGCACTGCCCCCTGATTCTTGGCAGGCAGCGCAGGAGCCTGAAATCGAGCATTTATCAACTATTCTGAGGCACGAAAGACTAGGCTTTTTTCTCTCCACACGTCTGAGCAGGTTGCCAAGAGGCCGTGATGGATACGGGGCGATACGGTGGCAGGTCAAGCCACCAGATGTGAGTTACATGGTTGAGGAATGTACCCGTGGAGGAAGGAGGGGGAGGCTTCACAAGAACAAATGCTTTGACTAAAGAAAGCTCCAGTATCAATAATACAGCAGTGCAGTGGTGATTGTTTTCATCAGTTTTTAAGAAAAGGCCAAACTATAAAACTGGACAGGACATCTTACAGGGGTTACCAGCTTCATCAGATGTGGCTTCAAAAATGTTGGACCCTCCCCTTGCAAGGGTTGTGGCCCTCTTTATTTCATCTTTGGGGGAGCCAGGATTCGAGACATGAGACTCGACTTGACAAAATCAAGAAATGCTTGCAGCTTGACTTTGACTTGATGTGAGTCTTATTTATTAAAAGTACTCAAGGCGCAACATGGGGTAATAAAGATCTGATTCCTGGCGTCCTTCGCATCTTGGCATTGATGAGAATGTTGATTCATTTAACTGAACCAGTTCTTTTTAATTGTTCGTGTCAGTGAATCAAATGTCTGGTCCATTGTCATGCAATTTTTTCTGTAACTATTGTTTGTTTACTTTTGGAGAACAATTGAGACAAGTGTGAGTTTTTAATTATGCTTGTGTAAACTGGAGATCAATGAAATTCATCAATAAACACATAAACCATGAGAATTTAACAGTTCTAAACTTGTCTTTATTGACTCTGGACTCGACTTGTACTGACTTGACTGGGGACTTGAGAGTGAGGACTTGAGACTTACGTGTTAATTGCAGCTCAGTGACTTGTTCCCACCTCCGTTAAGGCGTCTGTTGTCAGATGGCATTAACACAAAGGAGTCTCTGCACGGCAACGCGGCGCATGGCTTTGAATTCCTGTGCTCAAATATGATCATCTAGGTGATAATCAAAGAAATTGTAATATGCGAATGCACCACAAACTGTACTGACGATTCATTTCGGTTGAATAAAATCGCATTATTTGGTAGAAAAATTGTGTATTATAGAATAGAATAGGATGCCTTTTATTGTCACTATACACATGTACAATGAGATTAAAAGCAACTCCTTCAGTGTGTGGATAACAACATGAAAAATAAAAGGTTCTATATACATGTGGAAAGCATAAATAACTAAATAAAGTTTCATATACAGTGTGATATGCGGTGTGGGTTATGGCACATTGTTTAAGTAATGATGTAATGATGTAATGATGATCATGTACAGTGATTAGTGGATGTTGGACAATGAGAGTGATGTTATTGCACAGTATACAGATATTGGACAGTATACAGATATTGCACACTGTACATTTAAATATTACATATTGCACAGTTGGTGGATAGAAGGAGTTCCGGGGGTTGGGGGGGTTAGTCTGTGTAGTCGGTGTGAGTTTAGAGTGGTTATGGCTTTTGGGAAAAAACTCTTCTTGAGTCTGTTTGTCCTTGTTGTGATGCACCTGTAGCGCCTCCCTGAGGGAAACAGGTTAAACAGATCAAAGCCAGGGTTGGAGCTGTCCTTGATGATGTGTTTTGCTCTGCTGAGGCAGCGGGAGGTGTAAATGTCCATCAGGGAGGGGAGAGGGCAGCCTATGATCTGTGCTGCCTTTACTACTCTCTGAAGCCTGACCCTGTCTGCCATGGTGCAGCTGCCAGACTGTGATACAGTATGTCAGCAGGCTCTCGATGGAGGAGCGGTAGAAGGTCAGTAGCAGGTTGGAGTCCAGGCTGTGCTTCCTGAGGGCCCTCAGGAGGTGTAGCCGCTGCTGAGCCTTCTTGATGACTGCTGTGATGTTGTCTGTCCAGGAGATGTCAGCGGAGATAAGGACGCCGAGAAACTGGAAGGTATGGACCCTCTCCACACACTCGCCGTTGATGTAGAGGGCAGCCAAGTCGATACTGTGTCTCCTGAAGTCGACAATGATCTCCTTGCTTTTTTTGGTGTTCAGAGCAGGTTGTTCTTTGAACACCAGGCTGCAGAACCTCCTTTCTGTGAGTTGCCTCGTCTCCCTTTGAGATGAGGCCGACCACTGTGGTGTGAAGGCAGACTTGATGATGAGGTTGTTGCTGTGGGCCGGACTGCAGTCGTGGGTGTAGAGACAGTACAGGAGGGGGCTCAGCACACAGCCCTGTGGGAACCGGTGCCCAGTGCGCGAGTGGAGGAGAGGTGGGGGCCGAGTCTACAGTATTTCAACATACCGTATTTTGGTACTCCAAACCACTATTTGTATTACTAGTAAACCACTTCAGAAGTACTTTTATTTATTTATCTATAATGTTTACATCCACCTCTTTTACTGACCACAGCATTTTGTGTATATGAGCATATCGTATTTAGTACAGAGTATTTCTGGAGAGTCTGGGGGGGGGGGGCGTTGTTTTGACTTTCTATTATGTTTTCTATTGTTCTTGTCTCTCTGCGTCTGTGCAGTCACAACATGTTACAACAGTCACAACAGGTTTCATCCGGGATTGATACATTTTTCTGATTCTGATTTGCGTTTTAAAAAGAAATAAGCCAGGCTCTGGATCACTGTGCTTTTTGTTATGCATTAGATGTTGGAATTTCAGTACAAATTTCAATATGTATATTAATGATATGATTTAAAGTTACCATCCCAGAAACAGAATCTGGGGAGAAAAAGCACATTTTTTAGACGACGACCCCAAACATACAGCCAGAATGATTTAGGACAGGCCTCGGAAAAAGTGAAGGTGTTTGCATGGCCTAGCCAATCTCCTGGCTCGAGTCCCAGATAAATTTAAGAAAGATTTTGGAATTGCGAATGCAACAGAAGGACTCGAAACACTGGAGGGGTTTGAATATGGTTTGCCAAGAAGAATGGGCCAAAACTGAACCACAATGTCCCAGAAAGCTAATTACTTCTTACTGTGAACGTCTCAAAGCAATAATTGCCAACTCTTGGCCACAAAGTACCAATATTATTAATCTTTCTTTTCCTCTATCGGTTTAATTTTTAACATATTTTGATTATACTTGCCTTTGGTTCATATCTATAAGTACAGAGTCTAAAGAGATAATGTGTGTAAATGAACTAATCTTGGCAACAAAGTACTAACGTTATTCATCTGTGGTATCTGAATACTTTGCGTTTTTAACATATTTTGGTTATGCTAAAAGATACATACTTTTGTTCATATCTCTACGTACAGAGTCTAAAGACGTTGGTTGAGTAAATCTGAAGAAAACTGAAAGTAAAAGGTGTGTGAATACTTGTTCCTCCTCATTGTATGCAGCTACAGCAAACCAGAATTTCTTCCAAATTTGAGCAAATAAGGCAAATGTGATCAAGATCAAGATTAACTACACAAACAAATGCGATAAACGCCAGTTCCTTATTTGCTTGTTTGACAGCCTGAGACTGAAGGTTCCAGCCCGAGGTGGTCCCGTTCCCCCTGGCTTGGATTTCAAGGTCCTGTGACACTCTTGTTGTGAGAAGGGATTGGGCTTCGCGTGTACGTCCATGAGTACCAACAAACACAGCTCCAGCCATTCAGGGTTTGAGCCTTAGAAACACAAACAGGCTGAAACCTGAGCGGAAGAGCCCTCAGATGGCTTATCTGAAGAAGCGGCCGCGGCAGAAGGATGCTCTAAACGTCGCTGTGCTTTATCCCGACGGCCCTCGCGGGGGAGAGAGCTGTTTATGAGACTGTGTTATTCGTCCGTATGCGAAAATGAATAACAGATGCTCGGAGAAAGGATGCACAATGAGGGAAAATGCTAAGAATGCTTGCAGACCATTTTAAGGGCTCCCAAAAGGAGCTTTATTTTAAGAGCTCAAAGTTTCCGCGAGTCTTCGAAAACACCTCTGGACAATGGATGACAAGCTGCAGGCATGCTCAGTGTTTTTCTAAAGCATTGTTAATTGAGGACATCAAGGCCAATGACTCTGTAAAAGAATGTTAAAAATGCGTTCCTTTCTTAAAACTTTTGTACTGTTTATTTTGACCAATAGTCACAATGAATAGTTTAGTCCATGTGTGCACAGTTCGCCCAAGCAGTGTTTAGAGGACTCTCGTAAACAGCTACGGTTGCTAGGTTGGTCAGAAATATAGCGTTAAGGTGGTAATATGGCGAGAATGTAACATTATGACACTTGATACAACACATGCATCACAATACTTGAGAGCTTAAGCACTTCTCTTAGGCAAAATCTTCCCAAATATGCACAAAACAACCATAACGTTAAAACCACTGACAGATGAAAGTGACTAATTGCTTATCTCATTACAGTAGCACCTCTAAAGAGGTGGGAAATATTAGGCAGCGAGTGAACAGTCAGTTGTTGAAGCTGATAGGTTTGAAGCAGGGAAAATGGGTGTTAATGATAAGATCTGAGTGAACTTTGATTAGGGCCAAATAGTGATTATTAAATGATTGGGTCAGTTTCTAAAATGACACATCTTTTGGGGTGTTCTTGGTATTCAGTGGTCAGTAGCTACCAAAAAGGGACCAATTAAGTACGACTGGTGAACCCTCGTTAGGGTTATGGATGCTCAGGCCTCACTGCTGTGAGTGGGGAGCGAGGGCCAGCCCACCTGGTCTGATTCCATAGAAGAGCTTCTGTAGCACAAACTGCTGTGAAGGTTACTGGTCAATATGATAGAAAGAGGTAAATATATATGATAGAAAGACACACAGTGCAGCACAGCTCGCTGTTTATGGGGCTGAGTAGCTCCAGACCAGTCAGAGTACCTATACTGACCCCTGTTCATCACCAAAAGTGCCTACAAAGGGCATGTGAGCATCAGACCTGGACCATGGTGGGATGGAAGATGATGTTCTGGTCTGATCAATCATTTTTATTCAACATCATATGGACAGCTGTGTGTGTGTGTGTGTGTGTGTGTGTGTATATCACGTACCTGGTAAGAGATAGACCAGGATGCACTATGTGAAGAAGGCGAGGTGGTGGAGGTAGTGTGATGTTCTGGGTGACGTTCTGACAGAGAACTTTGGGCCATACATTCATGTGGATGTTCCTTTGACACCTATACACTGCAGACCAAGTTTACCCTTCATGGAGACTCTGTTCCTAAAGGCAGATCCTCTTTCAGCAGGATGAACCCCCCCCCACACACACACTGCAAACCCTGTTCAGGAACTGTTTGAGGAGCATCACAAAAAGTTCAAGGCGTTCAAGAAATTCAATCGAGCTTCTGTGGGTTCTGGATAAACTCATCTGATCCATGGAGGCCCCATCTCACAACTTTAAAGATCTGCGGCTGGTGCAGAACCACAGACCTTCAGAAGTCTTGTTGAATCCAGACCTTGACAAATCAGAGCTGTTTTGGTGGCACGAGGGGGACCACAATATTAGACAGGTGGTTTTAATATTATGGCTGAACGGTGTATGTAGTCAAATCAGCCTTTTTTGCATAAACTGTATGGCAGCAGTAGGGATTTGCTTTCAGTTTCATTGTCATTCTAAATCAGTCGCAGTGGAATAACCATCGGGATGAACTCATCCAGTGATGCAATGCATTCATGCGGTACATAAGGAATGATTTGTCAGTGTAAAGCAAAACAAGCTAATCTGAAACACATTCAAATCACTAAACAAATTCCAACATGCGCAAAGTCTAATTTTCTATGTAAGCAGTTGACTTTAGATATAATGGTTCCCATTAAAATACAGGACGCTACAAATGGAAAACACCACCGTGAGGACCACATGCAATGTGTCACTTCCACTCGTGGAGAAGATTGTGAAGATCCTTGTGAAAATAGTTTTGACACGAATTTATCGACCTCACAGACACATGGTTAGCATATATGAATGATTTATTTTGGCCCATAAAAAAACTCATACAATTCCAATTCCAAGAGCAGTCCATGCATGGTGAAGCTGCGGTGTAAGTCTTCTTGTTTATGAAGCATATGCATGCTGTAAGTGCAGTGCTGTAGATTTGGTAGTCAGCGCTGCTTTTATAGCACTGAAACAGACTCTCCACATTAGGCAATATAAAACCCAAATATATGGGTACAGTGTAAGGCACAAATCAGGAGGAATTTCATGTCATGTTGGAACAAAAGCTACAACCAGTGCCAAACCTCTTCCATATGTTGGAGCTGAGCTGGGCCAGGCTTTCCGAGGCCTGAAGCAAATTTGCCACCATAAGGATTAACCCTGTTAGCTCACTGCTTGCTAATCCTCTGAAATCATGCTGGGCTTCTATACATCACTGGCTACGTGGCTGTAGTGAAGGAGTACTGCAGTCCTGCACTGGTCCCTGAGTCCACACTGTGCACACAGTCCTGTGCAAAAGTCTTAGACACCCATGCAAAAGTCATTTTTCTAAGCGTGTGATAAAGTGTCTTTCTGCCGCAAAGTTCATCTTAGAATAAATACAAAAATCAAGAAAACAGTAAAATGTATCAGGATTTGTTCTGTGTGTAACTGTTGTTGATACTGTGTGAGCTGGAGAGGAGAACACAGGTTCGGTTCCAGATTCCTCCTCGGTTCCTCCAGCCGTTGTTTGGATTGTGAAACTCCATCAGCAGCTCCTGATTTAATTTAAGGAAGGACTGATCGAGTCCAACCAGGTTTCTGATGAAACTACAGTAATACTGGACTTCCACAAGAACACACTGATATACTGAACCGAACATGTAACATCACTACTATAGAATTGTATTTGTATTTATTCGTTTTAGTTTTTAGTATGTTCAGTGATATCAATGTCTAAAAACACTTAATGCTCATCTGAACGGTTTTTAAATATTATTTTCACCATTATGAGACTGTTGCAAGAATATCATCAGACTATCCAAACTATTTGGGATGATTTTCAGTTGGATCTAATTCCATACGTGGATGGTTTTGCTCTTTGAATTGAGCAAAATCTAAGATTCCGCCTGCCAGGAAATCATCTTTCCTGCGTCTGTACTGATCAACTGCCTCAGGAGTAGGAGTGCTGATCCAGAATCAGCTTTTATGACTTGACAGTAATAAATATGGAGGAATCAGATCGGAGATGTCCTCTCTTTCTGAAGACCGACCCTGCTTAGCTGATGTTTCCACTATTTAAATCCCCATAAAAAGGTCCTGACAGCTCACAGCGAAACCTCCCGTCCTGAACACACCAGGCGCATTTTAATAAATGAATGGTCACTCACACCTAACTGCTGGCAGCACACCAGGATGATAAATCAGTCACCTCTTGCAAAACACGGGGCAGAACATTGCTGTTTATATTGTCAGCACTCATCGCTCTTGTTATAAACGCCCGCTTTGTACAGATCTGAGACCAGGTTGGCTGTTCCTTTTACAATATTTGCATTAAAATGTGGAATGGCCTGGCTGTAGCGGTGCAGTGGCTCAGACAGGACAAACAAACATACATTAAGGTCTACAGCAGTGAGCCCAGAAGCGTACATAAATAACTTTTAAAACAGTGTTCTTGCTGACAGTGACATTAGCCTATTAGCAAGTCAGGAAAGTTCGAATCTAGTTTGGTTTACCTAGATAGCTTAGCTAGATAGGTAAGATGCGCTGGTGTATTTAGCTTCACCTCAAATTTATTTGCTACAGTCCAGCTGGTTAGGTAAACACCTAAAAAGCGATCCATTTAGTAAAGTTTCCCATAGTGAGTAATAGCACGCAGCAGACTGGACTTCAGCTTCCAGGCTGGACCAAAGCTACTTCAGCAAAAGGCCTTCAGCAAAACTCCTAGCACAACATTCATCCACATCTGTGGCATGAATCAACTGAAAGTAGACTAACCCTTAGAACACGACCTGCATGTAACACTGAAATCAGAGTTTACTGATACACTCTGAGTTCTGAGGGTAAACACCGGTTCTAGACTGTTTTACACCGTTTAT
>JBBPCX010000018.1:471534-481742 GCA_037974365.1 Hydrocynus forskahlii | reverse complement strand
AGAGGCAGGGAACAGAGAGAAAGAGTGATAGAGAGACAGAGGCAGGGAACAGAGAGAAAGAGAGTGATAGAGAGAGACAGAGGCAGGGAACAGAAAGAAGGGGGAAAGAGAGTGTGTGCAGAAGACGGAGAGGAGATGTGGTGTAGAAAGCAGACTCAGACAGCACGGTGCAGGAGGGGATGAGGGACTGAGCGCGTGACGGTGATTCGGAAATGGGCTCGTGCGACAGACTCCGCCCCGTTACTACGGACGCACGCGCGGATTCGAATCTTGGTCCGGGGCGCCGCGCGCTCAGTCTCCGTTCAGCCTGAAGCCGAGCACACGCGCACAAATACGCACACACACACGCAGTCCGGCGCTCCGTGGACCCATAGCAGTTCTTCAGGTCTTCAGTTCTTCTTCCCCTTTCCTCCAGGAGCTCCTCACCATGATGCCCCTCAGCAGCACCGTCCTCCTCCTGCCTGTTGCGTTTCAGCTCCGTAAGTTCACCGTGTCCATTACAGTTTAGTGCGCTGGCTGTCAAATTACGACTCGTAGTTTTGTATCACAACTTGTCATAAGTAAAGTTAGAACCGGTCGCTCGTCTCTGAACGGTTCTGGACTGTATCTGAGGCTGCACAGATTGGACTGAATTGTGAAATAACACGTAATAAATCAGAGATCGCCGTGCCTCGCTGCGCGTAATGCCACAAATTTTAATCCCTCAACGTTTTTTTTCAAACGCTCGTCATTCTTCTGGACATAATTGACCTTTTCCGTCTCGCACGAGGGTTTAACACGTTCGTGTATATACCTCACATGTTAAAAGGCAACTCCAGTAGCCTTATTCTGCCCCTGGAATCGGGCAGATGTGTGAAGACCGACCGAAGTGTAGTGATGGTTCAGTTTGATTCAATTAGTCGAACCGATTCATTTGAACCGCCCGTTGTAGTGAACCGAACGTTCGATGAAACGATTAAATGATTCATATTAACTGTTCATTTTCCCTCTCTGCACTGAGATTCGATTCAGGGTCTTGAGACTGAATCACTCCTTATTGAAGAGGTACAAACTATATGAAGCGTAAGCACATAGCTAATTGAAAAAGAAGGTAACTACAACTGTTCTTAACAGTTCTTAGGCTCGATTTTCTTAGTACCGTTCTTCTCTTTTATTAAAATTGTTCATTTCAATACACTATATGTGCAAAAGTATCGGAACGCCTGACCATTCTACCAACAGACACTTTAACGACATTGCATTCAAATACATAAAGTTCATTATGGAGTTGGTCCCGCTTTGCAGCTATAACAGCTTGGAAAGCTTTCAACAAGATTTGGAATGTTTCTGTGGGAATTTGTGCCCATTTATTCTGTAGAGCATTTCTGAGGTCAGGCACTGATGTTGGACGAGAGGGCCTGGGTCGCAATCTCACAATCAGTTCATCCCAAAGGTGTTGGATAGGGTTGAGGTCAGGGCTCTGTGCGGGCCAGTCAAGTTCTTCCACACTAAACTCATCCAGCCATGTCTTTGTGGAGCTAGCTTTGTGCATTGGAGCACAGTCAGGCTGGAATAGAAAATGTTCTTCCCCAAACTGTGTTCACAAAGTTGGAAGCATGGCGTTGTCTAAAATGTCTTGGTATGCTGAAGCATTAAGATTCACTGGAAGTAAGGGGCCCACCTGAATTCAATTAAGAAGTGTGTCCCAGTACGCTTGTCCATATCGTGTATGTGTGGTCTGTCTATTAAATGAATATAAAATGTCTAGAGGCTTAGATTTCTATTCGGTTTGTTGAAAACAAATGGGCTGATGTTGCTACTCAACTGACGGTAATGGTCCTGGGATCGCGAGTGGCAGAGAAGTTGAGAAAAGCCCCGGATGTAGCCAGAGCGGAGCCGGGCTCTCCGTCTGCTCCTCTGAAAGGCTCATGGCGATGTAACTCTGTTCCTCAGAGGATTATGTGGGAAGGGAAAACACGCCGTTAGAAATAAATCATGAATGAATCGCATCTGCTCTCCCTCTCTCTTTCTCTCTCTCCCCTCTGTCATTCTCTCTCTCTCTCTCTCTTTCTCTTTTTCTCTACTTGCACCCCCTCCCTAACAAGACAGCAGCAGCACTACGGCTGTAATTTTGGTAAAGAACGTGCTGTAAAACAGCTTTATGCGATCAGTCGTGTTGTTTTGAATGTAAATGAAGAGACTTTTTCAGCACATAAGCCCAGCGTGGTGCAGAACAGGCAGTCTGAGTGTGGAGCAGTTTCAGCACTCCTCCCCCCTAATCCGGCGTCACTGAAGGGCAGGTCGTGTCACCAAATGATGATATAATACGTGATTTTGACATTTCGTGTAGTGACTAAATCCCTCTTGCAGTACGTGTGACCTGTCTCATCAGAGACGGTTCTTTTCAGGCTGGGCCATGGAGTCCATGATGTAAAAGTGTGATAGCGAATGGGGCCTTTATTTCTGTAGTAAAACCAAGCCACTGCAAAATTCCTGCACATCTGAAAATGAAAAGCTACTGCGGGACTCTAGGGGGACTCAACCCAGTTTAGCACACTGAACAGCATATGGACTGCTGATCAGGATGTGCTTTAGGGGTCCAGATCCGCGGGCAGAGATTTGGAACTAGATTTGAAGCAGATGTGACAGATATAAAAATGCATTTTGTCACAAAAACAGTGGAAGCGGTAGAATATGTCGGTGGTGAGAGAGGCTGCCTTTCCTCCATCACTTCAGTCCTTCTTTGTATTTTTTAAAGGCACATTTGCACTATTTTTAGAGGAATGGTGACCTGTTCTTCAGAAAAAACAGCTGTTCATGTGGTCTCCACAAATCATTCAAATGTCCACAAAAACAAAAGGAGAAGCCTTTCATATTGTTTCCACTTGGGCTTTACCCCAGGCCGCATGTTTCGGGCCTTCATTTTGACTACCTTTTGTTTGTAAGTAGCAGCCTCATACACAAAGTTATGCCAGAACTGAGATTTGGGAGGCAGCCCCTGTCTGAAACTATACTTGTAACTATTCAGCTCAATTTAAGTTTATTTAAATGTGGCTAGTGTATTTTGGAACAGTCACATCTGATCTACACTAGAGACCTGAATTAAAGGAATGGTTTGGCCAAAAAAATCCAATATAGAAAATTTTCTACTTACCCTAAAACATAGCTGATCAGCCAAGACATGTTCAGTGTCTGAAGTTTGGCCCTTTAGTTGTGAGATGTAGTTTACATGTAATGAAAGTCTGTTTCATCCTAAATCTTTAGCTTGTTAGCTACAACCTCGTTGCTCCATTGGAGAACTAAAGAAGCAAACTGTTTCAGTGAACCATTCCTCTAAGATACAAATGATACAAAGTGAGATCAACAGTGGCACCTGAATCATACAGATCTGTGAGAAAAGTCTGATCTGATGTGAAAATATCAGTGGTTTTAGAAAATGTGTGCACCCTTTATAGCACTGTCCAGAATTATTGGCACCTTCGTTAAAATAATTGGAAAGGCTTGCAAAAATTACGTTATCAATTATCTTGATATTAAATTGAAAGTAAAAAATCATAACGCTGTTTAAAGTAGGTTGAATCTGAGAGCAAAGCAACCATTTGTCAAAAAAATCACAATAATTGGTACTTCAAGAAATTTGGCCTCGCACATATTTAACTCATTTTAAGTTGGCCTAAGTGTTGAGGACCTTTTAAGCAGTCATTGAGGATTTACTGTTTCACTGAGGTGTAAAGATGAGATGACACAGGGCTCAAACACTTCCATCACGATGGGAGAGATTCAAGAGCAGTCCTCTGCAATAAGAGAAAAATGTGTTGACAAAAGTGTGTACGGTTCAGAGAACAGATACAAGAAAATAGCTGTATGACTCCAAGTGCACATATCAACAGTTATCAGTCAATCATTCAGGAGTTTAAGAAATCCAAAACTGTCATGAATCATCCCAGAAGAGGAGGTAAGGCTGTTTTGTCTGCTGCCACAGTGAGGAAGATTGCCAGAGATCTAAAAAATGAGTACACCTTCAGTTTCTGGTAGCGTCTTGGCGTCACCATATTGCTAAATCCACCATAAACTGACACCTCCATGCCAACAAATGTTTTGAAAGGTAAAAAGAAAAGAGGTAAGCAAAAGTGCTTAGAGTTTGCCTGATGACACTGCAGCTTTTACTGGGACAGAGAGCAAACAGAAATTGATCCCTTTGATTTCGAATGCTTAAAGTGGGTTTGACATGAAAATCTAAATGGCTGCAGAGAAACACACCTACTACCAAATATTAAATACAGTGGAGTATTTGTGATGCTGCTGGACTGTTTCTCCTTCAGAGGTCCTGTCAGTGTTATTCACATACATAGCATTATGCGTTCCAAGATGTACCAAGACATTTTATATAAAAATCTGAATGCCTCTGCCAAGAAACTAAAACTTAGTCATGGTTGGATCTTCTAGCAGGACAATGATCCAAAACACACAAAATCCACTCAAAAATGTTTTAACGAACAGGCTCATGTGGAATGTTTTCATTCAAATTGCAGCATTTGACAAATGCAACATTTGGGGCTTATAACATTTTTACAAAGATTTAAACATTACATTGTTGCATCAAACGTGGAGAACATTAATACAATTATAAACTAAAGAGTGCATTAAAACACTGATAACAAATGTAGCCTGAGGCATGAAAAGAATGGTTACTTGCAACATATAACAAAATTATTGATGAACTCTACCGCATTTGTTTCGGATAGAGCACTTAATTTTTTTGCGTTGGACCTAGAGCCTAATGTACTCTCTTTCATTTTGAGGCTCTCCTTATTCTTTCATATTTGTTTCGTCACTTAAAAAGCTTGCTGCAGTAGAGAAGAGAACCCTCTTTATATACAGTAGAAAAACACAAACTTCTTGCCAAATATGTCACTGGTACTGAATGGCGATATTCCATGTAAATAGTACACAGATAGAATGTCCTGATTTCTGGAGTGTGTGTAACTGTGTATGTCTGACTGAACGTTTGAATCATACATTAAGACAAGATTAATGTCAATTACTTTATTTGCATATCAGTTTTCTGTCTGCCATGTGTCCTTGCCCAGGTTAGCTCTTACAATGACATACCTGATTCAACACATGAAGGACTCGGTAATTAGCTCATGAAATTATAAAAAAATGAAACTGTGTTTTGGCCATCCAGGAGTGTAACTTGATTTCCCTGTTTCCCTGTTTCATCATAGCTTCATGACCATACCAAGTGAAGACTGCACAGCACTAGAAATTGTCTTTTTATTGGTCTTTTTATTATATAGAGGTTCCTAAAGCTTTTAAAAGGCTCTTTACGTTCACACATCAATAAAAAAAAATTCCATAAAAATGTTCTTTATAGAAACAAAAGTGGTTCTTCCATGACCATATTTCACCCTAAAAAACATTTCGGGATCTTTATTTTGAGACTTGAAGCAGCGTATGAACCTGGCATATCTCACACACCCACTCATTCACTCATGTTTCGCAGGTTAAAACTCTCCACGGGGTGGCGTTATCAGCCCTGTAGTTTTTGGTGCTTAAAAAGAGCAGGGTGTCTCATCAGTGACACTGAGTGACCTTGTTCAGTGAGTGTGTGTGTCTGTCAGATCCTGAGGACTGATCACCACCTCACATTTATTTTTGGTTTATAGCAAGAGAACACCACAGTTTTTGTGTACTTGGCATTGTTTACATTAATTATATTTATTATAACTATTATTATGTATTTATTTATGGAACCACTTAAATTGCTTTTCACTACATGAAGTAAATGTTTTAAATATTTTGGTTGAACTGACAAATAATCACTGTTACTTTATGTTAATTTATTCAGTGAAATCAAAATTAAGGCCGCCAAATCATTTTTATAGTCAGTGATGTTTACCACCATGACATTGGATCAAAGCTGGTTGAGGAGACATGTGTTCATTGAAATAGGAGTAATTGCAATTAACGATTTGAGAAAATGTGTTTATTCTGTTCGATACTATATTTTTGTCCTTTTTCTAGCCAGTTACTAAACTGATTCGAATATGGTGCTTTTGTTTTGTTTTTGTTGACATTGGAACCACATTATTTCATATTGCAAAGCAAGGCAAAACTTATTCTGTTTGATACATTAAGTTAGAACTGTGCTTGTGTCTCTTCTTTGAAAGGTCGAGTGCTCCTTTCAGTCAGTTTAGATTTTGATTCAAAATTGTCACTAAAAGCAGAAGGACAGGCGGAAGGACAAACTGAATATCTCTTCTTAACGCACGGACCAGTGTCACTAGGAGCTGTCTTTTGTGAGTTCACTTCCCTGTAATTCCACGTCCTGCTGCAGTAATTTCCCTCCCTCTCAGTGGAGGCTCTGTGTGTGGCGAGGTTCCTAAACAGGCGCGGTGAAATGAGAGTGCAGTGAAAAGCCTGATGCCGTCCCCACTGCCGTCCTCCGTCTGAAGCTAAGGATGAATATTCATAGATAGTGTGACTTGCTTTTTTTGGTGCGGAGTCACAGGAACTTGTGTCGACCCTAATGAATCCTGGGTTGATTCAGTGGTTCTACTACGCACGCCTGCGAGAGAGAGAGCAAGAACGAGAGTTAGAGAGAGCCACACGCAGGGTTTGCTGGGTAATTAATGTAAGCTGAATAGTGTATGCACTTCGCAGTCTTTGGAGAACATTGGCATTTTCTTACTGGACGTCCAAGGTCACTGCAGTATTTTCCCAGGTGGTTGATGCTGTGTAGGCTGAAGATTTGGACCAATAGCAGGACTTCCAATATCCCGCAGGGCCTGCAGAGGCTAAATGTAAAAAATGTAGTCGCCATCATCTGCTCATTTGTTCAGTCAGCAGAACCAACCTAAAATCTCAGTTGAAATTAAAGCTGTTGACAGCAGCTGAGATACACAGCCAAGCCTCTTTATCAGGTACACATATTCTGAATTCTGAATCTATTCTGAATTTTAATCAGGTTCACTGACCATATAGGTGCCGTGTACAAATATACGTTTACAGTGACAGTTTACAATTAGTAGTTTACAATTACAGTTTACAATTAGAAGTTTACAATTATGGTTTACAGTGTGTAGTTTACAAGTAGTAGTTTACAGACTGTAGTCCATCTATTTCCCTGCATCGTTTTTAACCCCTTGTACTGTTGGCTGAATATTTTTAATAGGTGGTCTATTCTCAACCCAGCCGTGACACTGAGCTGTTCAAACCTCCAGCACCACTGCTGTGTGATACACTGTCTGCAGCACACACACAAACACAAACACACACATTCCAGTACCATTGCTGTGCTGAGAATGATCCACCACACAAATAACACCTGCTCACTAGTGGTCCTACCGGAGGCTGAAATGATGCAGAGAAACAGTTGGACTACAGTCTGCAATTGTAAACTACAAATTGCACGATCAGTGGAACTGGTAAAATGTAGATACAAGGTAGATGTACGTGAAGTACGTACTACTAATGAGTTTTCTCGGTATATAAATGCACAGCTTAAGTCATATAGGGTGCATTCTCTGCTGTCTCAGAATGTGTTATGGCCAGGGTTGGGTAGAATACTTGAAATATATTGATGAAAAAATATTGATGGCTGAAAACTGCATACACTGTCCTAAAAGCATTAAGCAGCATACGTCACTGACATACATAAAAAGAACAACTTGTAAAGGCCCTAGTGAAACAGCTGTGCTGTTCCATCGGTGGTCAATAATCCTTAAGTTACACTGAGTCTCGATGTTACCAGTAAGCAGTTTTATTAAAGTTTTATCTGGAGAATTTGTTACTCAGGCAGGATCAATATGAGTGGACTAGAACATCAGCTCAAACTACTCAGACTGTCCAAACAAGCTCCAGTATATCACACCATTATAACTTCAGGCTCTACTTGTCTAATTCAAATCAGATTATAACTATGGAAAAGCACCGATTTTCACAGATGGTACAGTATATTCTTACATGTGTGAGAGCAAATTAATGAGGAGATATTCTAAAGTGATTCTACTAAAATGTATAAAGTAACTGGTTTTTAGAATGCTGCCTTGTCAAAATGTGTCAGAGACTTTAATTAAACTACAAGCCAAACCTGATGAGAATTAGTTAGAACAGTCTTATTATGTTTATTACTATAAATAAAAATCTGTCTTTGTCTGTGTGTGTGAATGAGAGACAGCGAGAGAGAGAGAGAGAGAGATTTCAGGTAGAAGAAAACAAATCTTTGTTGTCATTGTGATTGGTGGGTGTTGTGGGGGCGGACATAAGGAAAGAATAATGTGGTTGTCACTTCCTGTAGATCACACTTGACTGACTGCTCACTCGACTGTTCGTACCTTCAGACAGCTGAGCAGAGGCAGCTCCACTCTGGCTCTCTGTGTAACTCGCAGGCTCTAGGGAGCGGGCAGGCATAGTTTGCCAGAGATAACCAGTAGAGTGGAACCATGTAAACTGGAATGAGGTCAGACAGGAGGTCAATGAAGTTTTTCAAAAATTCTGCAAAATCTTCTCGCGCTGTGTATGTGACTGGTGAGTGCCAATTTCAGTGCAGGGCTTCAGTGCCAGAGCCGTGACATGGTACCTGTCTGATAACAGGGGAGAAGCGGAGCATGGTTAAGGCCACAGTTTGAAATTTTTTGATGGTTTAACAGTGTCAAACTCAAAAACAGGACAGACATGTCCAGGAGTATGTTACTCTGACTCACTTGATAAATCCCAGGCTAAGAAACATGTCACATTTAGAAAAAAATGGTGTGGTGAACCACTTCTTTAAACACGTAGAAGGAAGAGCTGCACAAAGTAATAAAAAAAAACCCCATGCTTTTTCTGTACTTTGGCAAACTTTCAGTTCTTTTAATATTTTAACCTTTTCATTTAAATGAGTTGGCGACACATTGTTACTGTATATTTCCTGCATAATTAAGAGAAAAAAATATTGTGATGTGTGTTTTTAACATTTTGTCATAATATTGTTTGGTATCCAGCATTTCAACTGTATCTGTATCAAAATTTAAATTATGCCATTGTGACAACCCTAGTAGATAGTAACTAGAATATGAGTGAAAGGATGCACCACGTAATTTTTTGCCTCGTGATACACTGTGTTATGATGTATTTTGTACTTCTTTGCTAGAAAAGCAGGTTCTAGTAAGAACAGAGCAAAACAGTGGGGCGAATTGTAGCATACAATAGAGCAGAGTATAGTTAATAAGATAAAAAAAACGAATTGAAGGAAGAAGAATGAAGAGTGTTGAAGAAAATGAAGCTGCATCCTGTTGTGAAAGAGAGAAAGTGAGGGAGAGAAGAAGAGCAAGAAGAGGTAACGGTTTGAACTAGAGCAGCCTGTACACCTGGAAGCATGTGCTAACCCTGATAAGTTACAGCTGGGCACTTTAGCACTGAAGTCAATAAAAACTCATTAGAGCAGGAGCCGGCTCCGCTGCGAGTGTCCACTCCAATGAGCTTCACATTTATTCTCCATCCCAGGACTGGAGATAGAGCCCCATCGATCCCAGCCTGAAGCTCATTTATTTGGCGAATGGAGAATTGCCTTAATGTGGCTCTAACCTCCACTTTTGTCAGTGGGACACTTTGCTTTAAGCTTGTGGTTCTGATGATTTGCGTGTATATTGCAGTGGTCGAGAATAATACCCTAGTCTCTCAGCTCCCATTCTGTCAGCCTGTAAGAACACCGCCTTGCTTCATCGTGTCTGCGTCTGGTCCTCCGACACCATGTCCTAGGAGCTTGTAGTGTCTTCTGCCCTTAAAATAGCAGCACCACCGGCTTCAGTTCAGTCCTTTTCTAATCCCTCAGATAAGGAGCAGTTTAGGCATGTTTATGAAGTGCCGTGCCACAGAGTTAACGCTTCGACAGAAGCACCCCACCTCATTAGCTCCACTAACGCCCCAAGCACACATTAGCGAAACACTGTTTGGGGTAGCTTTTGATTCTCTTTCCTCCAGCGCAACACAAGCACTCTCAGCCACACACCTACCAATTAAACAAACTCCCTGCCTTGCTGTGTCCAGAATGTCTGGAATACACAGTGACTGGGACGGGCTGGAGGAGACCCCGACTGCCCAGAGATCCCTCCCACATGTGGAATGTTCCTGTCAGACATGGCTGCAGGCAATGTTTCTTAAATACATAATAGATCATGAAGTTCTTTCATGTTTACTCAACTTATATATGTACATATATGTATATATATGTGTATATTTATGTG
>JBBPCX010000018.1:436062-466624 GCA_037974365.1 Hydrocynus forskahlii | reverse complement strand
TTCTTTTTCTTTTATTCTTTAATTGGCTTATGTAACAGAACTCGCTAGGTAAACTATTCGATGCCATGAATCTTTAATTGGCTTGCTCAGTGAATTAAATAATGCAAAATGGTGAGGCCAGATGCTTCCGGTTCAGCTTTCTCTGAGTCTTCTCTGAGACCTCTTTATCGCCACATCGTAAGAGATGGAGTCCCACAGACTCCTGCTAGTTACTTTTTTTTTTTTAACTCAGCAATCAGAAATAGGATTCAAAAAGAATACTCAGGCTCATAGACAGCTTATCAGTAGCCCCACTGATCAAAGTAAGAAGTGTCTGCCATGCTTAGTCTCCCAACTCCTCATCATTTTCCCTTCCATTTTATCTTAGTCTCTGCTCTCCAATCACACGTCAACACACCACAGAAATTTCATACTGATTTCAGCATTGGTCAGTTGGACAGCCAGATCCACACGGGAAGGCCACAACTGCTTGTGTTCTTGCAAACTATTTATTCCCTTTTTTCAACTGCCAATTAAGCAGAAGTCTTCAGAACGGTGGGAATGTGGAAAACTGATATTGATTTCAGTTGTCTGTTCAATTGCTTTAAACTGGGCTATCCCAAAATTTAAAGCCCACACCTGATGGCGGACCTACTTGCAATTGGAAGGACTTAAATAGCTTCCATTTTCCAGCAGCCTTTCATTGTGTACCAAAAAATTATCAGTGTGACATGTGTTGAGGCACAAATGATTCAGTTTCTCAGGAGAAACCTTATAAGCCAATGATAGGAGAGACAGACTTGCAAATTCTTCATGTAATAACACCTGGATCGATTCCAGCTGTTGTACCAGATGTGACATCTCTTTGCGTGATTTGTTCAGCCGGACCTGCATTTTTAAAATGTTTATCAGAATATCGTCTCTTTTTATTATCCCCAAAGTTTTGCAGCCTACTCATTACGAGAGCTTTTGTGATGTGCTTTTGTGGGCTAATTGGTTTTCTGCTATTGTCCGGATTATATGCCAATGCCAAGTGTTTGAAAAAAAAGGCCCTGAGAAGTGGGGCTGTTTGTATTAGTGCAAGTGGGAGCCTATTCATGTGAAGGCTGTAGAACATTCGAAAGGTTGTACTGCGTCCTTCTTCTGCTGCAATGGCTGGAAAGCTCATCAGAACATTGCATTGTGCCCCTGACTATTTTTAAACCTGCTGCTCGGACCTGCGCTGTCTGTGCCGCAGCTACAACATAACCAAGCTTACATTTTTACCAGTCTGTCTTAATTGCAGTGCTTTGTCAAAGTCGGACCTCGAACACCTTTTTGGACACGATCGTGCTTTCTCCTCCCTCTTGAGTAAACACAAGAGAAAAAAGCACACAAATCGGTGGATTTGTTCATGCTGTGATCCTTGAGATGGAGTGTGCTGTTCAAGTGTATGAAGCAGAGTTGTGATGCACTGGTGGGCCACTGATATCCATGTGGGAGTCCAGTCCTATTCCCTCATTACTTATTACATAATATTTTTCTCTGTGTGTAATCATTCAGCGTTACTTCATGAGGCTCTCTGATCAGCATGTTACATAATGTTCTGATAGAAATTATAATGATTTTAATTTTGCTGTGCACTTCATTTTCAGCTCTTCTCACTCGTTCTTAATGAAGAGAACGAAGGGGTTCGGCAAAAAGCAGAGCGTGTCTCCCACACTTAAAACTTAAAAAACCCCCCCAAAAATATGCATCTTTGAAAGGGAGTTTCAAAATCCTGTCTTCTCTTGTGCCTCATTAGTATCATAAAAGGATGAAATAATTTAGGCTGTATGTTTGAGCAGCCTGCAAGCTCACGATTTTTTCTTAGACTGCACCACGCAGACATAATAGGCCATCTTTAATTGTTACGGCTAAGTGTAGCACATCAAACGGAACGGCCAGATTGTGAAGTAACCATCACCAAATTGTGCAAAGGGTTTTGGGTCTATTGTGTATACTAACCTCAAAGCCCTGCTAGATCGGCCTTGTTAAAATGACTGTGGTTTCCATGTTAAAACAGAGTGGAACTTTGCAGGCAGAATACAGACAGTGCAGGGGGATGTACACAGCTGCTATCAACAGCAAGCAGAATCACTGGAATCAGCCCTCTTATGTGGAGTAAGAGGCTTTGGATAGGGAGCAAAAAGTACCATTTGTTATTCATCCACTCTCACTGTGCCTTTCTCTCCAGCATCAGTCACTGTCTTTGTTTATACAAGATCTGTAAATCGGAATTAGATGAAAAGGCGTTGGCCCGGAGTTAGGATAGCATTAGGCCAATAGAACATTGTCTCTTTCCCTTTTTATTACGTTTTGAGTACTAGAATTTCTGAAATTGAAGAAATATAATTTGCATTATTAGAAAGCATCTCTTTAAGTAAGCCTTATGCATTTCTTCATTTTAATGGCTGAATGAGAGGCAAGCTATAAGTATGTTCTCCTAGATTTCTGTATTACCCCAAACAATGTATACTATTTCTTTCAATCTGGACAACCAATCTAATTATAATGATTTTAATTTTGCTGTGCACTTCATTTTCAGCTCTTCTCACTCGTTCTTAATGAAGAGAGTGAAGGGATTCTGCACACAATTGGCCAAAATCTGAACTGACAGATTTTTGCAGGCATGTGAGAGCACTCTTGCTGCATATGAATACAGTTGCTACACCTGTACAAACTGTTGTTGCATAATGACCTTGTTAAATAGCCAGTTGCTTATTACTTTCAGTGTTGCACTTCAGCCCACACGGTGTGAGCTTCAGCTATAAATGCCTAATGAAAACTCAAGAAATTGCAATCGCGATCAGACATAACATTTCACAATCAGTGCATCCCTCGTAGCTGATAAAAGATAAAAACGAGAACGCACTTGATATGCAAACTGTTTTAAGTGGACCATTCGCTTTTTAAAGCAAAGCTTATGTGTGGAAGTGGTGCAGCTTCATGATCGGTGGGGTTTATCTGCATGCCCTTGCTCAGGACGCCCGGATGCTGTCAGTTCAATGCCCAAGGGACTTTGATATCCCTTTTCTAGGCCATTTTGTAAGCAAGCTAAGTGTCTTGTGTTTGTCAGATGAAATTACAGAGCACTTGTATCTTTACCGTCTTGAGTGAGATTGAATTGAGTGAACACAGTCAAAAGTGAGTGTCTCGTTGATTCTTTCTTTTCCATGTTTTTTGTGAGCAGAACATAAATGTGTGTGTGAGAGTTTTAACAGAGGAGCTCTATCTCATCTCCCTGTGATCAAAGGTAACGTTGGAGCATCAGAGATGGGTGGAACGCTGCCTGTCGGCCCCTCCCCCTGCCCACTCACTGTCTCCAAAGGAAAACTGCAGTCTCCCTGGGATTTCAAAATTTCAGGGGTATTGGGAAGTGCTTGTGTGTCTTTGTACGCTTGTTTTATCTCTTTGTGAGGACTAAATTACTTTCAGTGATTGGAAGAGAGTCGAAAGTATGGTATTGTAGATGATTTGCATGTGATCGGGACCAAATGTAGGCAATATGATGATATGTAATTGTCATAATATGGTAATATGCTTCTAAAAGTGTGTCCTGGCCCACACACCTGACTACATATCTATATACATGTAGTTGTTCGGTCTATACACACACACACACACACACACACACACACACACACACACACACACATATATATATATATATATATATATATACCTAAAAAGGGCTAAACAACCTTTCTCTTATCAGTTCTCTTCTAATGTATGCTTGTGGCACTAGCAGGCTGAGGATGAAAGTGAAGCTACATCTGTACACCGGGTCTGTCTCTGCACTAACAGGCAGAGAGTTATAACTGCACCTCTTTTTATACTCTGATATGTTCCAATTACTCTTACTCACCCGGAGGACAACCTGTGCTGGCGACTTCTAATGACTACAATAGAGCTTAGTTGAACAGGTGTCACACTCGTTTTTCCAGCTTCATTAGTGTATGCCTAATGTTGTGCTCTGTTTCCTCCCCTGTCTTGTCCCGATAACTGCTCTTGTCACAGTTTAACTTGGGCGCCTTACTCACCCTCCCACTTCTCTCTTCCGCTCTCGCTCTCTCTGCCTTTTATGTGGAAATTAGAAGTCACTGAATGTACTTTTCCTCCCTCCACAGCCCATTCAGTGTTCTGGGAGCGGAGGTGTGAATGGAAAAATGCAGAAGGTTAACCAATCATTCGGAAAGGGGAGTTTGCCAGCAGAGCTAATTATCAGGTGTTGTTTGTGCAAGGCCGTCCTGTGCGGCCAAGCCGCTGTAAGTGCCGTTTCGGAGGCTGGCTCGGGGGAATTGAGCTGCCTCTCAGCCTCTCGCACGCTATGTGTCTGCCGCCGCCTTCGTCAACGTGTCGCCCTTAACGATGCCGTGCAAGCAAGGACCATAGTTACCACAGTAAAAGTTGCCATAGCACTGTGGGAGAGCTCCAAAGCAATGCTAACTCTAACACAGACACAGCCGCAGCCTGATCAGAGTGCCAGAGCCACCCTCATTGATTCTTTTTCACCAGAGAACCACATACTGCCAGTACCCTCAGGATGCTCCTCAACCATACAGTGATTTTTGTTTGTACTTTAATCTATGAGGGGAAAACTAACTGTGTGAGCTGGACCAAAAGAAACCTGGTGTATGAAATATTTTCTGTACAGAATTCACAATAATTGTAACTTTTGTCCTTATCTAGGCTTGTCCTAAGTCCAAAAAAGCTACCTTAAAAAAGGTTATGCTAAACTATCTGATGTTTTTGATGTGGAGGTTTCATGCTTAGATTCTAAAGGAGACATCTGGTATTCTAATTTTTCAGTTTAATAAAGTGCTGGGCTCACAGACGGATAACTGTGAGGGGCATAACACCAATAACACCTTAATTCTGCTTTTGCATGACATGTTTTTCCGTTTCCTCCTCTGTGAGGCACATCTAATTTTCTGGATACTGATTTTATATGCTAATGACCACTGCTCTCATTGGCTGTCTCAGTAGAGTGTGGGTTAAGGGATGTGGTAATTAATCTATGGTGATGACCTCAAAAACAGCCGAGGAGGAGCGCAGTATCAGGTCTGTGAGTGCGATGCCATGGCACGATGGGTGATCTGCCATTTTGGCAGGGCTAGTCTGTTTTGGCTGGTTCAGAATCAGTGAATGAATCTGCCTTATTAGCCTGCTTTTCTTAATAGTTGTTAATTACAGTAACTGAGGTGAATATGCTGGTAGTGAATATGCTGAGGTGAATATGTGAAATACAAATTTGGAAACTTTGATTTGCAAATGCATATTTCATTTGTAGGATTTGTTTGTTTTAATTTAAATATCAAAAATGGGAGAAGGTCGTATTAATTATATCTGTCTTAGTTAGGTAGTTTATATGGATCCACACTGCCAGTCGAGCACATTGATGAATATACTGTTGTTAATCTAATTCATTTTTATGCATGACATTAAAAAGAAAATCACAATTTAACACTTCAACAAAGAACTAACCTTATTAATATGGTAGATACATTATGACGCATGACGTGACAATGACTCTGAAGCCCTAAAAAGGGAACATACATACCCTTAAACATGGTCACATGCTGAACAATTGTGTCATTACACACCAATATTTAATGCTAAATCCTTGTAATATGCTTTATTACTAGCTTTTGTTCATCCGAGGGTAATGATTATTTCTGCTAGTCTTTTCAATCTTAGCATCAGTTTGGATGATGATTCCTTCAGTAAATATTTAAACTCAAAGTCTGTCTCTGAATATTAGTAGAGCCAGTTACATTAGCCTATAGATGTTTTCTCTGAAAGGGAAATACACCAAAACAGCAGAGACACATTTCACAGTTTCCTAGGTGGTAGATAAAGAGAAAAGTAACATACATGTGAACTGGCAAAGAAAATGTGGTTTTGTTTGTTATATTTGGACAAAATTCGTAAAGCCACATTCACCCACTTCTGCAGCATGATACAATTGTAAGTTGCTCTGGATAAGAGTTAGGATTCGGGGTTGACTGATATATTTTTCAGGGCTGAAACCAATTACTAGTAATCAAGGAGACCAATAAATATTTGGAACACTTGCAGTATAGCTGAAATAAAATTGAATAACAAACACCAACACAAAGCGTTGTTGTAACATCTTTAAACATTCAAGAAACTAAATGGATGGAGTATGGATGGGCGAAGGAATGAAGAATTTTGTACAGTATTCTTAGACTCAGTGTGGGTTCAGAAGTGCTGAATCTCTGATTTTTACCTCTGCAAGAGCGGTTGCTTTGATGTGGAGGTTTCAGAAGACGCACATGTGTCTCAGGAGATTAGATGACATCATGCCCGTCATTGTACACTATACACTGAAGACTAGAGGCAAGAACATCTATAATTGTTTTCACAATCGAAATACCCGGCTGATTTGAAGACCTAGCTCTCAACATACCTCTCCACCTATAGAGAAATGTAGAGAGACTCCATAGTGTGCCAGCAGCATGCTGCTGTTAAATATATCTCAGAGTGAACATTACTAATGAAGATTCTCTCCAGAGCCTCATCCTGGGGTTTTGATGGAGTTGTCCTCCCAGCAGGTAATGGGCTAATGTCTTAATGAGTTCTGCCCCCCTGCATTAACTCACATCACACTAGGTATTAACACTATCAGTCTTCTGACGTTTTCTGCTAAATCCTTCTTCTCCAGGACCAAACTCCCCTATGTTCATAGTCACAAAGGCAACAATCCTTTTTATTAGAGAACTGTAAACGGATAATATCAGAATTGTACAACTGTTATGTCATGTTACTTTTTCTATAGGTTCTTATAAGTTTATATTTGGAAAAGTGTTCTTTATACTTCTGATACTTTGGAAAAGTGTCTCCTCCAAAGGTTCAAGCCTTTCAAAAGGTTTAAGTCTTTGATGTGTAATCTTTAATTGGTACAAAACCTTTACATTAGGTAGAGTCATGTACAACTCCGGTCCAGGGGGGCCAGTGTCCAGCATAGTTTGATGATTTCCTTGCCGAAACACACTCGGTTCATCTCATCTATGAATTGCTATGTTTAGCGGATGTGTTTGAGTGGGGGAATTACCAAGCTGTGCCGGGCACCAGGTGTGCTGGACCAGAGTTATGAACCCCTAATATAGAGGTTCATTAAACTTAAAAGGTTCTTCACACTTGAACATCTCCTCTACAAAGCTGACTATTTAAAGAACAATTCATTAAAACTGAAAGTGGTTCTTCAGTGCCATCACCCCTAAGAACCCTTGTTTCATAGGGATGGGGGTATTTCCCCAATTTTCTGCCCAATTTTGGCAGCTTCAGTTTCACCCACTAACTAGGACTCCACCATCAACACTTGGAGGGTGAAGGGTAGCACATGCTTCCTTCTAGTAACGTGAAGCGCCACAGCATCTTTTCAAACGGCCACTAACGCAACGTCATTGGAACGTTATTGGACATGTTTAGAGGAGAATGTTAACCATCAAATTTGGTATGTCAGATCTGAGAGATTTGAGAGGGTGAAGCCAAGTGTAATTTACTTGATGCCATAGATGGCATCAAACGTGCAATATCCTGATTTTAATTTGCACTAGGATTAAGTGAGACAATTTTAATAATTCTGAAAGAAATCCAGTAGTAAATTAGAATTTTGATAATCAGTTCACCTTCTCTCTAAAGCCCATTTAACATCAGATGGTGTGTATTTATTTAAATACAGATTTAAGATCAGTGGTGTGTATTTATTTCTGAGGCTTGACACGTGCAACCTGCTAGCAGATCCTTCCAATAAAAAATTCTCTTGGGCAATATATGTTTATAACCAAAACAACAGCCAGCTATATATTAAGTTTTAGGAGCAGCTTTGCACTAGTATCAACTTCAAGATGTGTCTAATGTGAGAAAGTGATCAGCCAGTCAAACAGACAGTTTAGAGTTAATCAGGAATGTCCTCTGCATAAAGTTTACCAAGGAAATATAGACACTTGCAGGCTATATTAAGTCATTCATCATTGGAAAACAGTGTAGTGTAGGCAGAGAGGACGCAGTGAAGAACCTGCGACTCACATTTTGGTCAGAGTCTCTAGTTATCATTCAGTGGACTGATCAAATACATTACAAATACATAACAATTTTTTTTTACATCTAAATTACATAAGGTGTCTAGTCTAGCAACAAAGATACTTTGAGTAGTATACTATGAATTCAGTTTACTTGAAAGTTTTCTGATTATGAACACATTTAATTGACCACCCTCTCAGTGTGAATTTCAAGCCAAATATCACCTACTGTTTATTTTCCGTTTTCGTTGTGTAATTAGTACAGTATTAGTGTGATGCTGAGCTGTGCTTTTTTGTACACTGTGATGCCTGATGCATCTTGTTGAATGTTCTTTTTAAAAAGAACTGTCGAAATTGTCTTTAATTAACTAAACAACTAAACCTTTTTTTTTCCTGACCTTCATCACTATAAACAGAACCACAAAGTTTGTACTGGATCATCAGAAAAAACCTAACCTCTGAAAACAACAGCCCTTTTGTCTCATAATGTGATGACTTCTTGGATTTGTTTTGTTCTCTTCTCCTTCAGTTTGGTCGAAAAGGCTAAATCGCAGCATATCAAAATTTCAGGCACAGCGCATGCACGCCTCTTCAGAAACCTCCTTAATGTTTATGTATGGAGAGCTTTAGCAACATGCATGCCTGCAAAACCAACCCACAAGACAGAATTGCTTTCATTTATTTGAAAGTCTTCCTGGCGGGTGGTCTGGATGAGCCACGTGCATCAGCACATCAGCAGAGCTCTTGCCTGCTCAGCAGCGGCCCGGCCGAGGTACACATACGCTCACCTCATGAATAGCAGACAGGTCATGCGTGTGGAGAGCATGACTCTGCCTCCATCATCACCGAAACCTGCTGGGCTATGGAGGTTATAGAGCACGGGATGAGGAGAAAGGCTTTATAAATAGTTGAGGGTATAGTGAATGGATCTCTGTTCTCACATTCATCACACTCTGAAAGTGCACAGCTGTTTATTGGTGTTTATTGAGAGCTTTAGTTTGTGTTTTGTGAAAGAAATGATGAAGGATGTGACAGAGTGTGCCATAAATCACAATGCAGAAAGGATGTTCAGTGCTAGACTATGATTTCAAACAATATGAACAGAGACTAAACTTCGATGCTAGTATATTACATTAAAATGTATGATGGGACTCTGTCATACATTTTGAATTTTAGTATTTTTCAGAGGGTCTTTTTGTAACTTTTTTGTGGTTATGTGTTCTGAAAACAGTTGGAATTAATTTTTACATTACAATTTTCCTTATCCTTTAGATTTAAGGCTGTTTTTGTTACTGGGCCTTTAAGACTCTGTAAATTACACTATATGTCCAAGTTTGTGGGCATCTGTTTATCCACAGTTTTCTCTGGAATAACGGGTATTTGTTCCTCATTTGCTGCAGTAACAGCCTCTTCTATTTTGGAAGGCTTTACACTAGATGTGGGAACAGTGGAGTGAGGGTTTAATTTCATTCAGACACAAGAGCATCAGGTCAGATACTAATGTTGAATGATTAGTGCTGAACCACAAACACCACTCCAACTCATCCTGAAGGTATTGGATGATGGTCCATCAATCCAGAGAACACAGTTCCACTTCGGGCAAGGTGACCTTAGGCTCATGTGCAGCTACTTGAGCATCCCATTGCATCGACTGTGGTTTTCTACAGAGATTGCACAAGCGTTTTTGTGCAATTGAACACCTGTGCCAGCAATAAGTGTACCTTAAAACGACTTCTCATTAGAGGTCCTCTCATTGGAGGGAGTGCCTGGATATGAATAAGATGAAGATTCTTTGTCACATGCATAGTCATACAAGTATAACACATAGTGAAATTCTTTTATTTGCATATAACCCATTCACCAAGTGAAGCAGAGGGTTGGGATTCGAACCCCAACCCTCTGATTGAAGGGCCAACGCCCCAACCACTAGTCTTTATTGTGTCTTAGTCAAAAAGTAGTTGAAACACTTTATAACTCTAAAGTGAAAGTGCTATAGATTGAATAGGGTGATATGTAAATTACTGTTATTTGTAACATTACAAAAAAAATGCATTCAAAATGAGCTGGTTTTACAGCTTAGTGGCCATATATGGACTAGAGAAAGAATTGAAACGTTTTGAAACTTTAACAATGTTACCTGTTTACTATATAAATATGTATGTGCTAAATGCACTATACATTTCTTATCCAGATTGACTGGCAAATGTAGTGTTAGGAGTCTAATGGTAGTCTTGTCTGGACTGGAAGCTAATTTATTTAAAAAGTTTGTTAAAAAAGGGAAATTAATTGTTCCGTGATACAGGCCCTTTATTTATTGGTGAATCGAGGGTATGCTAGTGCTGTAGTTCTTTTGGCCCTTTTCATTAAATAAACTACGTAGCTGTTCATGAGGGACATGACTGTGCTCTGGAAGTAGAGCAGGCACAGTTTCTAGGATGAATCCTGGTTCTGTGTCAGCGTATTCCCTTAAATATGCTGTTTATTATTCTGTATGGGTATGTGATAGTAAAACCAACGTATGAGTATCCGTTACACACACTGCCAGTCAGTTACCACTGTATGAACATGGAATGAATACTGAGAGAGGGGGAATAAGCAAGGCAGTTTTCCTAACCCCAGCTTTCCTTTGTCCCACCTTGACCTGGCTGACTTTAGTTGGTGGCCTCTGCCTTCTCCAGACCATCGAGCAGTTCATCATCTAGAGATGTAGCAGTCGATACAGGAAGCACACTCTCCAGTGGGCCAGTACTGATTAAGCACTTTTATCCAGATTCACTCTGGCTAAGAGACAGCGAGGGGTGCAGCTTACACAAGACTTCGGGGTCAGAGTTTTCTGCAGTTTTATCACAGTGGCGTTAGCCAAGTTAAGTTAAGTCATTAATTAAAAGTTTTTTACTGTCATTTCAACCATCCATACAGTCCACAGTGAAACAAAACAGGATTCTTCCAGGACCATGGCGTGACGCAAAACAACATAAGACTACTCAAATGCAGACAGGACTACACAGTGCAAAAAAAGTTAATTAAAAGCAGAAACAGAACCAAGTGAGAGTGAATACAATATTGTGTTCAGTGTGGAATGAATACATTTTTATAAAAGTGCAGGTATTCATGTTCACCTGTGCTTTCAGAGTACTGGAGCCACACATGTGAAGTCCCATAAAATATGCTATTTACCGAGCTTGTGGTACAGTGGCCTGGAAGATGCTTTTGAACCTGAGAAGCTGCAGGTTCATACATGAAGCATGTAGCAGCAGTAAATATATATATTTTTTTTATCTTCATCTACAGTATCAACAAGACCTCCGAAGAAGTTGATGAGAAAGAAAAATGTTATCTTAAAGCAGAAGTTTGGTGTGAAATGGACCTGGGGTGTATTGAAACATGATAACGAAGATGAACTTTTGTCAAGTAGCCCACCTTCATTTGCCCCCCGCATTCCGAAACACAGTGCTTTTAGCCAATGCTAACCTCAAGGCTCTACTAGGCTGTTAATGCTAGCGCTTGGGGCATCACATAGCCAGTGCAGATAAATCCCTATTTTTACACCATTAACATGGCTCACACTTCATTTCTAGAATTCTGAGGGCCCTGACATTTAAAACGAGACATTGAGAACTTTGAATGTGCACAGGTAGTTTTTTAAAAAGACAGTTGATACAGACAGTACCTTCAGGGAATTTTCCAGTCGCCGCCATCTTGAAATTAAGGCACGATAAGTCGACTGACGAGTATGAAGTATCAAGCGCTAGCATTATCAGCCAGTAGAGCCTTGAGGTTAGCATCGGCTAAAAGCGCTGTGTTTCGGAATGCAGGGGCCGAATGAAGGTGGGCTACTCGACAAAAGTTCATCCCGTTATCATGTTTCAATACACCCCAACTTCTCCTTTAAAGTACAAAACCGAACATCAAGCAGTGGTTTAACAGAAAAGTAAAGTGGCTCCTTATTAGTAATCTGTCTTACTAATTCAAGTTCAGTAAGTTTATTAAACGTAAAAGAGCAATTAGTTTTGTTTTTTGCATTTTAGGTGTTTTAATAATGTTTAAAAAAACTGCTTGGGGCAGCATAAAAAATACAAGAGCATATGACTGGCAGCAAAGAGATTAGTTAGACTCTAAAAAATAACAGTCATATTTGAAAAAGCGGTGTGAGAGCCTTTAGATTCATTTAAAGGTTTAAGGAGCCTTCACAAGCCATTAATGTTCTATATCACTTCAAGAGTTTGTCCTAGAAGTTTGTCCTCAAGATTACATGGAGGTTCTTTAAACATTTCCGTCTTACATAAAAGGTTATTTGATGACCATCCATTTATCATAATAAATGTAGTTGTTGGTTAAGAATGTAGAAGAACACAATTTCCGTTAACACACAAATATTTTTTTCTTAAATAAACGAATACGCTTTTCTTAAATAAGTGAATAAAGAATGTGGAAATTCTTAAAAATAACCTTCAAAAAAGACTTCTGTATAGTGTTACCATAGAAAAAAACACTTTTGGTTTTAAAGAACCTCCACTTAATGTAAAACGTTGACCACTGAAAAGTTGTTTTCCCTAGAACATTACAAGAACTTTTTAGAAGCCAAGAACTATTTAGGAGTTTTTATTTTGAAGAATGTACTGCTGTTTGTACAGTTTTACAGATTTATGCAAAACCTAAATCTGTAAAAAAAGGGAAAAAAAACATGCAAAGCCTGAACATTAAGTCAGCAAGTCAGCTTGTTGTTGGTGATAGATGCTGTTGTCATGAATTCATCATTAGAGTGAATAGCACCATGTGGCGAGGGATTCACCGACTCAAGACACATGATGGAACACCATTAGTGTTTTTGAAGGCCAACTTTAAACCTCCTTCGTTTCCTTTTTCTTCTCTGTGCTGTCCATCCTTATACGAGAACCCTGCCTTGATTTTTGTAAGGAGCACTCCCTGTAGAGACCACCCCGGCATCACAGATTAAATATTAACGTCCTGGTTCAAACGAGCCCTGCATCTGCTCCGCAGGTCACCAGACTGTCCAGCACTGATCCAGCTGTGCGTGGGTGGACCGAGCTGAGAGTTATCAGAGAGGCTAGATTACACAACATCAGTAATAACCAGTGCTGAAGAAAGGATGGGAGGGGCTGCAGAATGTGCCAGAACTCCCCCTGGATCATCTGTACTATGTACTTCTACAGATTCTTAATTGAGTGCGGCCAGGCAGTAGCAGAAGTATTAATGGGATAACTTTTAATCGGCTGGAAAGCACATTGGCTTGCCTCACTTTTTGCTCACTTCCTTTGCTAGTTGTTTGGTAGATTCAAATCAACCTGGGGATTTGTTTCCCCAGCTGATAATGAAGGAAAACAATGCCATGCTGTAGAAGATTTAACCCTGAACAGCTGAAAAGCTTGAGGATGTCTTCCTTTGCTTATCTTTTTACTCCCAGTTTACATTGTTTTTGAAGACCGTACTTGCTGATTCTGTAGTAGTAGTAGTGTCTTTTCCTTCTTCTCCACCAATCTGTCCCATGCACTCTTTTGTTTCTCTCCCCTGCGCTCCAGGTCATCATTAAATGTTGATGGAGATGAGTGAAACCAATAATCCTTAGACCTCACTGCAAAAACATGGCCAGAAATCAATAGGTTTGCAGCAGTAGGGGAACGAAGCCTGGCTGCGCGTGCGAGAGAGAGAAAGACAGAGAGAGGAAAAAGTAAAAAAGCTTTTTCTATCAAATATTAATTGAGCAATCCCATGAGGGACAGAGGAGAATGCAGGTGATTTGCTGTCTGACCCAATTAAGATCCTGCCGTGTACCTCACTTAGGCCTGCTGTTACTTACTTCTGTGGTCTAGAGCATCAGTAGGTATGTCTCATCCTCAAAGAGGAGCTCAGCTGCAGAGCCGAGCGGAAGATCCAAGCCTCTTATAGAGGGCTGGGGCACAAACCTTTCACTTGTGAATGCTTTAATGTATATCTGCATGCACCAACGTAGGAGCAGATGAGAGACACACCAGATAAACAGGCAGAATAAGTTGCTTCTATTTCTCTGATGCCTCTGCATGAGCTCCTCACATATAAAAGCAACTAAGACATCATGGAATGCCGTTGAATGTCTTTTCTCATTTCTTCAAGGTCTGCATGTAGATCCGTCATTATTATTAAAGGAAACCTCCAACATTTTTCTCAGAAAAACATTTTCGGTTTGCTTCGCAGAGATAGTAATAGTTTTTCATGGTAAGGAATGTGCTTCTAAAGTGAGCTACAGTGCAAAGAATGACCTCTCATAGGCCTTTAGTCTCCTACTTGGCCTTGTTTTGCCACAAGCTTGGCCGTGAATTCTGCCTCTGTGTGTCTTTGCAGTCACTACATAAACAATTTCTTCCGGTATCAATAAAGTTTTCTGATTCTGATTAAAGTTTCTACCTATCAGTAGTTCCATACCAGTGACCAAGTGGTACTTTTCAGGGGGGTGATTCTAACATGTGGTCACTTTTGACTGTTAACCAATAACAATTTTGTCAATATGAAAGGTGAGGGAACTGAGTTTGAGTTTGGGTCAGAAGGGATGGCAAAGAACAAGAGGAGATGATACAAAGAGGAACAGGTTTGAGGGACAGAGAGAAGAAGAAACCATGATCCATGCAAGGGGACTCATTGGACACCTGTCTATCGCTCTGGTAATATTATGGTGGTGTATTTCGTGTAGTCTGGTCTTACTATTCACTCAGTTGTAACAAGTTAATTAACTACTGTTCATAAATCCATTTGTGTTACCTTAAACCGCTGTGAAGCTTAACCTACTAAATGAATACTTTGACTTGTTACACTAAATATTAATTGAAAGTATGACATGAAATGAACTCTTTTGACACCTGAAAGTCTGGACCCAGGTTCATGTTTTTGTTACACTGTATACATTTATTCTAGTTAGATTGCAATTTCAAGAGTGCAAATAAAAAAATGTTGCATGACATGATACTCAGATATGGACACAAATGCAGAAAACTGAATAGATTTAGAGTCGATGTAGATTTTTTTCCAAGACAAAATGCAAGAGACAAAGTAAAAAAAAAACATAGCAAAAGTCCAAAACGAGTAAATCCTTTCCATCAAAAACAAGTGCACAAGACAAAAGAGCAATCCAAATAGCCAGAAAAAAGTCAGAGAAACAATACATACAAGAAACCAGGAAATCGCTTGGTAACTAGACAGGGCTTAGTATACTTCACACTGAGAGAATGTCTCTTAAGTCTATATATACTCCTAGGCCTAGTCCTCAGGTGATCCTGATCTTCTTGTTAAGGGGCTGTGCAAAACTCTGGATGTCCAGAGAGGATTCTCTGGAAGCGTCAGTGCCTGACTCCGGTCCTGGGCTAGACCTCACACATGCCTACACCCTGCCGTTATCACGCACATGGGCTCCCTGTACTGGTTTGTAGACAGGTGCGCATCTAAAGATATTCGGCAGTTAGTCTTTTCATTTGAATGCAGAAAAATGAATGAACAGATTGATTTTACTGCCGCTATACTTTTATTAATATTGCTATTATTAAATATGTTATTAGGTTCTGCATTTTTATGTTTTTTTTTTTTTTTAATTGACCTTAAATTTATTTGTGGGGCCAAATTTCCTCCTCTCCCCATGTGATACCAAGGCTCGTTTTTACTTCTCTTCTGTTTTGTTTTTGTTTTTTTGATAGCCTGTCTCAGCTTCCTGTAATTGGTCTGAAAGTCTGAATCACTCAAAACGTGTTTTCACACTGCAAATGAACTGAACCACGGTTCAGTTTTAGACCATCTCTTTTTGATCTGACTACATTTTTCTCCAGACTGGCAGCCGAGGCACATTTCACATCTATTTTGGTTCAGACCAAACTGTAAAGTCAGAAGGTCCGGATCAAATGAGGAAAGTGTAAAAGCACCTCAAGGAGCTTGATAGCTAGTGCTGTGGCTGTATTTGCTTTAGCTACCTTTGCTTCCAGTGGAAAGTGAAAAAATGAAAAAATGATCACATACAGATGTGCATCATTGCCCGCAGAATTTAAATGAGTGCAAAGTAGTAAAATAATCCCAAGCAATTTGTAAGATTACATCTGTTTTGTTGTTTATCGGGGCTTACGTTTTCCGTTTATTTGAGTTTCAGAATGCAATTTTGCCGTCTTGTTCTATGCCTTGTGTAAATCTATGCGAGATCATTTTTGCACCTTACTTCAGAAACATTTCTCAAAAAAACTTTGTACTGTGTGGGATAAACAGGGAATAGGTCGTGTTGCCCTTTTTGGTTTGCTGTCAGATATTTGTCAGAAGGGAGAGGGAATGGCTTCAGTTTTTATTGCTTTTTTATTTATCTGAACACAGCATGAATAGTAATGTATCCCAGTGTTGTTGTTGTTTTCAGAATATGTTGCACCAAAGATCTGGTTTCGTTCCATATGTTTATTAGGACAGTAAAGGTATATTTCAGTGTTATGTGAGGCAAACATGGAAATGTAAATATGTGTGTAAAAATAGAAGGACTGTGCGCTGCTTGTGTTGCGTGTATCTTTTATGTTGCATTTTTGTATGTAGCCCGTGTTACTCTGGTGAGCATTTCTGTTAGAGATTCTGACATGAGGATTTATCTGTTTTTGTCTTTTGTTTTTATGGTTTTTTTAAAAAGCTGAACACAACCAAATCATAATCTTGTTTTTCCATTCTTTATATATTGCTTTATCTCAATATTGGTCTGTGTGCGTTTGTGCTTGTGTGTGTGTGTTTGCAGTGCTGGCACCCAGCCCTGGTTCTGCCGCTGCTGCTCGGAGGTGCGGCTCCATCTACAAGGGCTTTGCTCAGTGTCTGCTGGCTCTGGGGGACAGCCTGTCTGTCAGCAGCCAAAAAGACGACGACACGCAAGAAATTGACTCCATCTGCAGGTGTGTTCTCTCACCGATACTGAAACTCTAGTACAAACACACTCACACACACACACACACACACACACACACATATAAACACACAGACACACACATACACACACACACGCACACAGACACACACACACACACACACCCACACACACACATACACACACAAAACACACACATTGTCAGCAGACAAAAAGGAGACGACACACAAGAAATTGACTCAACCTGCATGTGTGTTCTCTCACCGATACACACACACGGACACACACACACACACACACACACACACACACAGAGCTTGTACTGTGAATCAATAAAGGCCCCACACTATGGTATTTATCACAATATCTGAGCCACTATTTGATTTTAAATGGATTTTTAAAAGTTTTGTGATATGCTAGTCACTGCTCTTCCAAAACAAAGTTTGATTTCTGTTTGATTATCCTCCATATTTAGCAATAATTATATCTAGAAAAATATGGCAGGTGAATCGAACGTGGGGAGATCAAGACCTGTTTTCATTTGGACTAAGAAAACAACATTTTTAAGCATCCTACTCATTTACTACTCAGCTTAATGCACACAAAAATATAATCAGTTAAACACTCTCTGAAAAAATATAGTATTTCAGGGTACAGTGCTGTTGCGAGGGTGGTTCTCTTAGGGCTACATCATTAGTACGACTAGTTGTAACATTAAGAGAACGTTCTATTTTTAAAGATGCATTGACACATCTCCCCATCTGACACCCTGGTATTGTTTTATTTTTCTGCTTAAATAAGTTAAATCATGAAAAGATACAAATATGCCTTTTTCCTCTGGGGACGTGAAAGCAGGAATAATTTAAAACATTTATAATGCACAATTGGCCCTTAGTACCATATTGTACCTTTGAGGATACATTTATGTTATTTGTACCTTAGAGATCTTAAACGTATCTGGACGATACCCTTTTTTATGACAGTGAATAATAAAACATATATTTGGGCCTCTGTTTATTTGTCACACAAAATAATGTTATTATGTTGCATTGATTTATTTCTCTGTCTGAAAACACACAACAGGAGAGGGTATGATGTGTATACATCAAGAAAACGGGACCCTTTAGCAGATACACAGAAAGCAACGTAGTGTCTACCTACACAAACACACACAGTAAACTCAATCAGACCCCTGGATTATTCATCATGCTCTACTTATTGTGTTGTCACAGGAGGGAACAGGCAATATAGACTCGTACGGTTCACTGACTTGACACCTCATTCTCTCACTTTCTTCTTTTGTTTCTGTTTCACTCTGTTTTTCACTCTCACTCTCTCTCTCTCTCTCTGTCTCTGCCTCTCTCTCTACACTCTCTCTCCTCTCTGTTCATCTGTTGAGCTGTCTATAGCATTCTGACAGCCTTCCCCATGTGCTCCATGTGTTTAAGTTGATGGTCTGATTAAAGATTGAGCCTCTGTCTGGTTCTCTCTCTCTCTCTCTCTCTCTCTCTCTCTCTGCCATTCTTTAAGTCATACATCCTGAATCCATATTTATATTGTCACATTCATGTCTGCTAAAGCTGCTTAAGTATTCATTGTGTAGCAGTTTTTTCAAAACACTGTGCCATGTATTTTGCAGTCACACTTAAAGTGTTCCACACTGCTGCTCTACTGAACTCGCTGAGTGAGTAGCAATCCTGACAGCTGCCTTATAGCGTTCAGCCGGCTTATAGCATCCAATGTGCTTCAGTCAGAGCACATTCAAGCAACCTGTAGGGACCTACTGGGCTTCCATGTTCAGTTAGTGCTATTCCTTGAGGTACCAATTAAGGTATTAATCTTGCCACTGGGCTCATAATAATGCATGCATGCTCATGCACTTTCTCACACACACACACTCACATGCTCACAAAAATTCATTTATTTCAGGAATTGAAATCTGACAGCCTTTTCTCCTGTTTAATCTAACAGGGACCTCTTTAGAAACAGGAGTATCCCCGCACCAGAGCAGACGTTTCATATTTACATCTGGGCCAAGGATGCTCCTTTTTGTCCCTCTCTGGGGAATGAGGGAGAGATTTAAGCACAGAATTACAATGCCATGAGATGTACTGTAATTGGAGTTTTACTGGACTGCTAAATGTCCCTTCTTATCTAAACGTATGTGTTATAATTGTGGCAATTCATTATCAAGGGCAACATGTTGTTTAAGAAAAGGTCATTGCTCAGAACATTTCTGGGCTTTTCATTTATTTGCCTATTAGCGTCATCATACTGTGACCATGCTTGATAATTCATACGTGACTCAGCATTAATTAATATTACACTGGACTACAGGAATATTACCTCTCTTAAAAGACATTACCTGGTGATCCACTTAGTTTCAACAGCACATATCTGTGCATAATCTAGAGGGGACCAATGCCTGTAAATATGTCATTATTTGCACGTCACTGTCATAAAAAACATATTTAGTGTAGCAAAAACATGCTTAAATTTAATGGACGTAAGTCATTTTGGACAATTCCTATTCATTCACACAATATAAAGATGAGCTGTTATTTTTGTGTGAGAAATATTTTTAATCTGAAAATGACAATGTGCAACACAGATTCTAATGGAGTTTTGGAATAAAGAGATTTAACAATTTTAAGGGCCCCTCAAATAATATTTTTACATCCGCAAATTACACAAAACTAATGCTTTAGCCTGGAAATGCTGCTTATTTATTGTTTACCTACTCTTTCTAAAACGTGTTCTTAAATGTAAATGTGACTAATTTCATCACACATCAACCATTTCCTCAAAGTTACGCATTTGCATAGCTGCTAATAAGTTGCAATTGGTATCTGTTGCAGGTCCTGGGACGATTTCCACGACTGTGCGAACTTGGCCATGGCTGGCTGTCCTGAGGAGGCGGCCGCCGTGTGGGAGTCTCTGAGACAAGAGTCCAAAAAGATGCAGTTTTCTGGTAACTTGTACGACATGTGCTCGAGCCGCAGCCAGTCAGTGGCCACCACCGGCGCCCAGAACCCAGATGAGACCAATCAAGAATCTCTGAAAGGATACACCAATCACATAAGCCCTGCTCCCAGTGTCTTTCTTCTCTCTTGCTTGTGTTTACTGCTTCTCTACCCGTGGATATAAGCCAAGTCTTTCTACTTAAAGAGACTTAGAGAGTAGAGCGAACATCAAAGGAACATTCACGGACTGACATGTTTGATGCTGACACTTCTGCTAAGATCACGTGCTGTAAATAACATCAATCTTTTTTTCTGTTGCTGTTGTTCTTATAGCATTCTCACACGCAAAGATATACGCACACGAATGCAAACTTAATTTCAGATGAACATGTGTGTTCCTCGCATTTAGATCCTCATAGGAGATGCAGTGCGTGTGGAATATCAATTCTGAGCGCTGTTTACAGTATGTGAAAACCCACAGTGTTGTAGATCTGGAGGCGAACGCCTCAACTCTCCTAACTCAAACACCTACAACCCTCCTAAGGCCAAATTAAACTGCTAACAATACAGAGCTGAAAAAGTCAGAATCTCTGAAGATGAAATTAAGTAGCTGCGAAGAACGCTGGTCTGCAGGAGGCAGGGCAGGATAAAGAACGCCTGCCAAAACTGCCTGCCATTTTTTCCGAGAGGATTATCAGTGGGGATCACTCAGAATAAAATTAGTCCAAAGCAATAGAACACACCTGCAAACAAGACCAGGGAGAGATGCTGAGGTTTTCTGAAGTTCACATTTTTGGCAAGTTTTGCAAGCTTCTTCGTAATGTTTGGCATCTGCAGTGATTTCAGTGTTTAACATAAATCAAAAAAGCAATATACTGCGACATGAACTCACTGCCCATTTCACTCGCATCTTGTCGATCTAAAATTGGTCTATGAATGTAAATGTGACTTTAATTTCATCACACGTCAAAAAAAACACTAACGCATTTGTGTCTAAATGTTGCAACCAAATAAAGAAAGGTCACTTTCAAAAGAACCTCCACCACATGATGGAAATATACTGTAAATAGGAAGATATCTGAACCGAGCGAAGGTTTAGTTAATTTTATCTGTACCTGAGGCAAATATGTTAATATAGTGCAGCATCCATTCTGTGTAATGCAATCATGGCTTGTGCTGTTTCAGAGATACTTTTCTTTTAAGCATTTATGTTGTTGAGCAGCCACATGAAGCGACTTTTCACCTTTCACTTATTTAGTACGCTGGCAGTGCTACTCTCAGCATTCTTTCTACTATTAGGTTTCTACTTAGTTTTCTGTTTTAATTGGAAATTAATCATGTTTGCTAATGTAACTCGTTAGGATCGGGGAAAAACGATTTTTCTGAGCACAGAGCCAAAAAAATTCCACCTGTGACTCGAAATCTGTTCACGCGCTGTTTAAATGTGGTTACTTTTAAATGAGATTTATTAATGCCTTTAGATATGTGTTTAAGCTCTAAACAAAGTCAAATGACCGTAGTCTCGAAGAGCCAAGATTTGTTGGGAATGCTGTGATTCGGCTCTTCATACTGAATTTACACTGTAAGGGCTAAATAAAGAATGGATACCCAGAATCCCTTGCAAATAACACTATATTGTATTTTAACATCTTAACGAAAATGAATGAAAACAGTAATATTCTCAAAAGATAATGTAATATACTGTATGCATGCAAAATGCGGTTTTCTATTCAAAAATGGCTCCACCACCTAGGCTTGGTATTTTCAATGGTCCTCAAAGAGATAAAGGGAGGCGCCACAAAGGGCAAGAGTTCATTATAATTCTGCTCAGTCCTTTTGAAGCTTAGGCTCTTTATCATATCACTGCCCATCAAAATGGATGTTTATGTAGAAGCCTTGGGATGAAAGAGCCTTCTCCCATTCACTGTCCATGGACTTTCAGACCGGACAGTTCACATCCAGACTTCTGCAATGCCATCAACCAGAGACCTCATACTGTCCAGCGTTTCACAGTTTGTAATAAAACATTTTTGTCTCATGGGGGTCTGCGGTTTCAAAAAGGCTGGATTGTCTGTGAGACAAAAGCAATTCAGTTATATGGCTTCTCAAACATGTTTTGTAGCTTTTGTCTTTTCTCACATGACTTTGCCACCTGCAGAGATGATGAATAAAATATGCCGAGGGCCACATTTCAGCTAAACATTTGGCCTGAATGTAGCATGCTCTGTCACTTTCTTGCGTGAAGACACCCACCCACACACACACATACACACACACGCAGTGTCACACACAATATGTCCTTACTAGGGATGCACCAAAAATTCGTCCACCGAAATTTTCGGGCCGAAAATGGCAAAAAAATGCATTTTCGGTTTGGCCGAAATGTTTTTTTAACGCGACCGAAACAGTGATGACGCAAGGATGACGCAGTTGACGCAACCACAGCCTGCACGCACCAGATTGGATTAGTCAGCATGTCTGCCGTGTGACCGCATTTCTATATTTCTAAGAAAGACACGTGGAAAGCCGTTTGTCTCAACGTTTTGATTAATTTATCATAAAAATCAGGAAGTCGCGGGTTCAATTCCCCCGAGACTGCTAGGCACCTCTGAGGCACCCTGAGCAAGATACTGTCCCCACACGCTGCTCCCTGGCTGCTTCACTTGGTGAATGTGTTAAATGTGGGGTTAGAATTTCGTGCTGTTCACACTGTGTGCTGTGGTGTGTTCACATATGACAGAATGGTCACTTTCTGTCTGTGTATTTGAAAAGGAAAGAAAGTTTTCCAGTGATGAGTTAATATATGTCAGTCTGTTAACAAAATACACTATTTTGTTATAAGCCTACAGAGAGTGTTGTATATCTTTCAGCGGTTGTTCTGAATGCAGTTTGTTCATGCACTTCGCTCAGAATGTTAAAATGCACTTGAATTCACTAGTTCTAAGATGTTTAATTGTATAATATTTCAGCTATCTTGCTTTTAGGCTATTCATGAGTGGGGCCAAGTAAAATATTTTATTTAAAATTTTATTTTATATTGTGCATTGTCTGAATGCTAAATAAATATTTTCATAGTTTTGTAACGGATTTATTCTTTTAGTAATTTAATAATAATAATTTTTCGGTTTTTGCTTTCGGTTTTCGGCCAAGTGTTTCCTCATTTTCGGTTTCGGTCCAAAAAAATCATTTCGGTGCATCCCTAGTCCTTACGCCTACTTTGCTGGAGATGTGAGGTTACAGTGAGAATGCTGAGCTCTGTGTTAGTGCATTCTTTCTCCTGCACCACTTTCGAATGCCATCTTTTTTTCCCGTTCCTCTGCTTCTCATAGGCATGAATATTTCATGCATCTCAGCTTCTTCCGTAAACATAGAATAGTTAGCAGGATGGGGATCGCCCCCCCAGTGTTGGTAGCTGCTGCCCAGAACACACATCCACACACACTTCAGCATGGGTATGGACTCTTGGCTGCTTGTTCGACAGCAATTACTTTCATGCTCGCTCCAGATCAAGCCAGAGTTGGAGCTTTCACAGGTTACAGCGCGCCCAAACAAGCATATCAAGGACACATGAACATATGAGAGGAAAAATGTGAGATAATGGAGGGTTTTTGTAGATCATGAAAAGTTAAATAATGCTGGGAGGGTCAGATTTGTAAATTCAAAAAAGTACAATGAGCAGAGATGGAATGCCACCACTTTTTCTTTTCTTAAACCAAGTCTTGGCTGGACTATTGGCTGAATTCTGATTTAATTGTAAGATGCAAGTTACATTTTAAGCAGTAAAAAGCTGTAACATTACTTTTACTTAAGTATATTTGTTTTGAGGTATTTTCCTTCTCTACAATTCAAAGAGAGCTGTCTAAAACTCTTCATGAACTACATGCCAGCAATTGATGTGATCTCAGTCCCTGAAGTCAGTTGGTCTTCAAATCCAAGGTGGTCAGGATAAAATTCCACAGGAGAACACTGGGGAGCTAGCTGCTTACAAAAACTCTGCACCCAACCTCTAGCTTTGCAATTTAAAAAAGTAAATGCTACTGAAATTAAACTTTTGATCATTTGTATTTTTGTTTGAGTGAATTTTTACTTCAGTAATTTTAAAACTTCACCACTACAGTAGGTTTACTTGAACAAAATAATGTAGTACTCTAGATCGAGCCATCGGCCAGCTACTAAGGCAAACATTAACCAGCTGACTGATCTTAGATTTGTTATTTAAAACTCTCAATACACATCATAGTAAATGGGGTGTTTAGTTTACTTTAGAGCAGCTTGTTAACAGTTCTGACATTGAATCGTAAGGGTGGCATTCAGCAAAACAGCACCACTCACCAAATGATGAAGATAACACCTTCCCCCTGCCTCTTTTAGCATGTAACCCACATTCTCACCCCAGCTTTGGTCTCAGGACTTGGTCTGGCTTGACAAAAAGGTACTGCTTAGCAAAGGTCATGACTGTCAGAGTCCTGACACGATTTCCACGAGTCATTATTTTTAAATCCTTAATTGTAATAATTACTGGAGAATCAGTCACTGACACAGTTGATGAGTGTAGATTTTCCACTCATCGTTGAGTGTTCTACACCTTTATAACGCCTTCATACACACCTGTTTTCTCCTCAGCTCTAACAAGAGTTCACACTGTCTTTGATCTGTCGGTGAGAATGGCCTGCATTTTTGAATTGATGTTTTATTTTGATCTCTTTCACCTTACTGGTTGTTTAAAAGTCCAGAGTGTAATTTCATAGTGCACTGCTTAGTGAAACATAGTGGCCTGATTTATAAAGCAGCTATCGTAAAAGTCGGTTTAAAAATTGCATGAAGTCAAAGAGGTCAAAGCCTTTCTAAAGAAAAACTTTCTGCCCATCCCCTCTGCGACCTCCTGTCACTTAACCAGACTGTGTTTCTGCAGCAGGCAGATCGAGGGTGATTTACATTAGGTGAGAACTCTTTTGGACCACTGGTCCTTTGCAGATGCTGCAATACCACCTACCCACTCCACCCCACCCCACACACACAAACAAACTTCAGGCCTGTGCCAAAGTATAAACGCTGCTTACATTAATTCTAATGCTGGCTGATTGATTTGCGGAGGTTGGGTTGTTTGATTACTCCTCTGCTGCTTTCCTCCCTCCTCTGCTCCACCTTCCTCCTCCTCTCCCTGTGGCTCCTGGCAGCTGGCCTGATCTGGCAGATTAGAGCCAGGTACTGTTTTATGAAAGCGCTGGGAAGAGCTAGAGTAAAGGCCTGGGGGGAGGGTGCAGTTTAACGTCTGCTTGAATCAGACTCCGACTTATATGTCAACCGCATTCAGCTCCAGTCTGTTTCAATCTGAAAAGAACTGCAAAAGTGTATCTTCACAGAGTTCCATGGCTCAGTGCATTCATTTGATATTTTCCCTTGATATGCCTCAAAAGCAATACAACAAATATGCCTTTCAAGCTAAATGTTTTGGTTTTCAAATAAGTCAAATGACGCTGTAGTCTGACTCTACAAACTGAACTTTGATTTTTTTTTTTCATTACGTAGATGAGTTTGATTTCGGATATTCTGAAATGCACATGCTATAAGACTTTGTGATGAGCAGGTAGTGGGGAGGGGGAGCAGCTGACTACTGAACAGGCGCAGGGAAGTGTTGACCAAGTCCGGTAAAGTCATTGTTATTAACATTGCACATTTCAAAAACAGCAGATGTTACTGAAGTCTTGCACAACATCTTACACAAATGTCTGTTCCAAGCACTTATAGGCTTCAGCTTGTGCATGATACAGTATCCAAATGTCTACAAACAGCTGCATAAATACGTAAATTAATAACGTGTTTAATCAGATAAATAGAGGCTTCTTATCACACAAATGAAAACACGACATGACAATTAAAACAAACTTAATTCTGATTGTATCTGACACTTCCCAATTGTGAGTATATGCAGCATTTTACAGTGACTTCAAGTATGTATCAGCCACCCAAACTAAACCTGCCTGTTCTGTCAAGTGACTAATTAAGATGGAGTTGCTTCACCTTTTGCTGCTCTAATAGCCTCTGCTCTTCTGGGAAGCCTTTCCACAAAAGTTGGAGTATGTCTGTGGACAAAAGAGCATTTCTGGCCAGGCACTGATATTGGACGTGAAGGCCTGGCTCGCAATCAGCTTTCCAGTTCATATCGCATGTGTTCAGTTGAGTTCAGGACGTGGCTTTGAGCAGGCCTTTGGAGTTCCTCCACCAAATTTTATCGACTTTGCTTTGTGCACAGAAGTGTTGTCATACTAGAACAGAAAGAGCCCTCTTTAAGCTGTTGACACAAAGTGTAAAGCATATAATTGTCTCATAAGTCTTTGTATACAGCGGTAACATTACCCATCACTGGAAATAAGGAGTCTATCCCAAAACCTGGAAAAAAACACAGAATATTATCCTTATTATTCTTTAAAAGAGGTGACATCTCTGGTATTTCAGAGTGTCTTGCCATTTGCAGGGGATTGTATGCGTTTGAATGTTTCACTGCTGAGTGTGAAGTGACTGGGATATAAAAAAGAAAAAGCAACTATGCATTTAAGGCTGTGGTTCACTGGCAGAAACAAGTGTGTTTCTTCTTCAGGTAAGCAAAGAAAGCTTCACTCCAGTGGAGACTTCAAAGGCCTTGTAACATCTGGAAGAAGGGACTGACAAATGGATCATGTCTATATACCAGACAATCTATGTCCTGACCTTCACCCATGAGTTGTGACCAAAAGAATAATCCCATGGACACTAGTGTCAGAAATATTGATCCTCCAGAGTAGTGAAGCTCAGGTCAGACTGCAACCTGTGAGTCGGGTGGTTTTGGGTCAGTTCATTAGGAAATTTCGTGGGTGTAGGTAGGCTTGGTCAAAAGGTGACAGTTATACCCACAGAGACATTACCGGTCAGGTTGGGTTTGGGTCACCGATTAATGAATATTTTTGAGGGTTGCGCAGGGTAGGTTGGCTTACAAAACCCTGACCCCCACATCACTACCCCAGCTACAAACCAAGAGAAGTCAGTTGATGTGATTCTGGTGCCTCATCAAGACGCCCTCTAGTCAGCTATTAATAAAGCTGTTCCAGACACACTCAACTAGATGGAGATCCCAGGGCAGCCCCAGGATCCGCTGGAAGGAATACATTTCATGGGTGGCACAGGACCGTCAGGAGATCTGCGGCCACAGACTGAGAAATCTGCACTGACCTTCATTTAGTTCCCTGTGTCCCTCACCAGGAGACACAGAAGGAAAATGGGACGATAGAAGTGATGATAGTTATGCTTGAAATGGGACTCAGTCCTGAAGAAAACGGGCCCAGAATGCACAACTTAGACACAAACCCATGCTTCACAACCAGGTCCCAACTGTCAGCTCAGTTTCTGCTGCATTCAGAGAATTCTGCTGCATCGCGATCAATGCTTTAAAACAGAGCATCTCAGCAGCCAGGTGTAAATTGGTGAGTTCCTTGTAGCCAGGTGTAAATTGGTGAGTTCACATGTCTGTGCATCTTGTGTGGAGGAGCTACTGCGCCGTGAGCTTGTGCAGACATGAACATGCCATGATGGATACTGGCTGTGAAATCCGTTTGTGTGCTCACTCATTAAATTCAGTGAGACAATAGGTGATTTATCACTCAGGAAATCCCGCTATTGCCCTCCCAGCTCCAAACAAAACGAGCGCACACTCGTTTATTAAAAGGCAGCCCTAGGGGCTGAGTCCTGTGCACTTTTTGTATTTCCTTCTCATTTAACAAGCCCGTAAAGCTGAATGTACTGCATGGTGAGGAAATGTAGATGAAGCTCTGTTCTCTTCCTCTAATTCATCCCTCCCCCTCAGCCGCTCCCATCCTCTCCTACCTCATCTCTCCCTCTGCGATACATTGAGCTTATGTCTAAGGAAAGATGGGATGAGGTGAGAAAACCAGGGAAAACTGAAAGGGAAAGCAAAAAAGAAGATGATTAAATCGAGGGGAGAGAGTGCAAATAAAAAAAAAGATGTGTGTTGGATGAGGGAACATGACCAGGGGGAAGAAGAGATTCTGCAAAACAGACATAGATTTGAATCATCACAGAATCACAGTGGAAAACAGCAAGTAGAAGTAGTGCAAAATTAAACACACAATCCAAAAATACTTGGAACAGATGTAATTCATTATACATGAATGTGGGTTCGTAGAAGTGTAATGACCCTGGAGTGTAATAGCATTATCTTTTTTGCTTTTTGTTCAACACTGAATTGTAGCTTGAGTATCTGAGCCATTAACGAGCAAGTACAAAACTGATGCACTTTCATCAGGCTGACATACAAGATTAACCACAGCTGGCTGCAGGCCACATGACTGAGGTCGCTTTGAGCTGACCTATTGATTAACTGAATATACAACGTGGAGTGGAGATGTGTTGCTGTGTTTGTTGTCAAGTCATCCGCTGTCATTCCGCTGCTTGGTGTCCTTGCCACAGAACACTTCCCCACACACAAAGGAAACCCAGTCTTATACTAAAAATGGACAGACAGAACTGAATCCAGGATTACACTCAACCAGTGAGCAGTCCTGAAAACTATCCTGACTGCACTGATGCATCATGACTCCCAGTATTACCTCCAGTCCTCGCACTAGCCTCTATTAAAACAACACTGCAGTGTTTGCCCACCTATCTTATCTGTAGTGTCTGTATAATGCCATCGCCTGCCACAATCATTTCAACATTTCATGGTACATAGAAAAAAACTGACTCGAAAGTCACTTCTAATAGGAACCACTATTACACGGCAGGTCCATGAATAAACATTTAAAATATGTGACTATATAAGGTGAATGTGAAACTATAGCCGTTAGACTCTACTTTAGGATGAGGCAGAGATGAGTGAATGTCTTATTAATACTGTATGAGGTCTGATCCAACTTCAGAACACTGGAGTTACTCGGCAGAAATGTAACTCTATCTACCTTGGCTTTGCTTAAAAAGTCTCAAGTATACACTGAAAAAAGGTTTACCATCAGAAGAACACAGCAAAAACATATGGACAGATGAGGGAAGGCTTTCTTTGAATTTATTTTTTGCTTTCTATAATTACTTAGCCCTATATTTGAGGTATGAGCATGTGGCTGATGGCCTTGCTTCACTGAATTAGGTAAGTGACATTAACTGTCTGTCTCAGGGACCACTTGAAAATGCGGCTGTCACTGTCTCACTAAGACAGCAAATTTTTAAAGCGTTTTGCATACAGGTTTACTGACAGTATTATGCAACTGTCCACTAGCTTCTATTAGAAGTGTGTTTTAAGACAGACAGTTTTCTTTGCTTTTCTTATGTACAGGGTTGAAATGTTGAAATGCTTGTGGTAGTTCAACAGTTCGCCACAGAAACGGCAGAAAGAGAAAAGGAGTATTGTGCTTTTAATGAACAGTGCCATTTAGTTGCATTTAGGGACATCTCTATCTGAGGGAACAGAAAGAGGAGAGGAAAATAGACAAAAAGGCCATTTGTCACTCCAGTTTTCTTCAATGATGCTTCTCCTCACTAAATTTGTCCACAATAGCTGTACAGTTAGATGAATGAAAATGGCTGAGAGGGAAGACGCAAAGAAAACACTATGAACAGTGAGAGTGAACTCGTTTTTCATAGGTAATTTACACACATTAACAGTTCTCAGCCTAGAAAAATGTGGATCGATTATCTGAAGTGTAAGGGGCTCATTTTCTCATTTTCAGGTTTTAGCCTTCTAGGATCCTATATCTGATAGTAGATTAGTTTGGGTCTCTATATGTGTCCCAGAGCATATATTTACCACACACATGGGTGGAGGATTTATGGCATTGTGCTTTTTACAGGGCTCATAAAATACCAATCAGCTAGACTCCGCCAGGGCTTACCGGATTGTATACAGTGGAGCTTCAACAGCGGGGGAAGACTGGGGGGCTGTGTGTGTGAGAGAGAAAGAGTAAAAAAGCTGTGATTAATTTTTTTTCACCACCATATTCTAACTCCCTGCCGAGATGGGACTGGTCCCTGAACGTGTCCCAGTGGAAATCACAGGAGGTAGCAGTGGGCTTGCAATCGCTGTGCACACAGAGAAGGAGTGATGAATAATCTATCAGGGGTATTGGGGGGGGTTAAAGGGATAGTGATGCCCCACAAATGGAGAAGGATGAATCCGTCATCCGTCCTGTGGTATAATTAACTGCGTACTTACTTGCATTAAAAAACTCAGCTTCTGTAACTGGTTCATTTTCACCCATATCTCTTATAGGATGTATTTCCTTTTTTCACTGTCCCAAAACTACCACTCTATACTTGTTTCATTTGGGTCAATAGCAGTACAGCCATGACTGAAAGTATATATCTTCCTGTATCAAAATCACCAGAAAAACTTGCTAGCAGTCAAGGTGTTTTCTCCAGTCACCAGCCATACTCATCAATAATGACAAGCAAGCTCTCTCACCTGCTTAGAATTCCTGAAATCATCATTTTCCAGTCACACCAGCATCATCCTGTCTATTTCACAATGGCAGTGTCTTCCGAATTGGTATTTTCTGGCTGTTTCTATTCTAGGATGCTAGGATGAGTTCAGCATAGAACTGTTATATGTTTAACTCCATGCTCTTGCTTCGGTTGAAGATAGAGAGTGATGCAAGTTTCAAGTTTTATTGTCATGTACAGATAACAATGTAGCATCATTACTGTAATGA
>JBBPCX010000018.1:422424-435962 GCA_037974365.1 Hydrocynus forskahlii | reverse complement strand
ACATGTTCATGAAGTTCTTTGCACAAAATCACTCTCACATAAAGAGACATCACCAGCTCTATTCTTCACAGTTTCAGGCCCTTTCAAAACGAGCCGTTGGGACGGAGGGTCCCATATAACGTCAATAGGGGGCCAATTTGCATAGAACCCACCTCTTCAATGAGCACCTTGGTGACTAACGATCTCTCACATTTCCCTTGCTTACTACAAAAAAAAACAACCTTACCCCATCCCTTCCTTTGTCTCACCCTCTGATTTTCTTTGACAGGTGTTGTTTAGGTATCACTTGACAGGTGTTGTTTAGGTGTACCAAGCGTGCAGTGTCCTAGTTGAATGGTAGATGTTGACTTAAGTTCTGCTTTACAGGTCTAAGATACAGGACTACTTGAGCACTGATGTACGTCGCTCTGGATAAGAGCGTCAGCTAAATTTTTGAGAGGGTTTAAAGTGTCATGTATATATACTGTATACATAATACACAATATGGACAGAGGCACAGGCACATATACTGTACAAACAGTAATTTATTTGTAAACACAGAAAGATACATGAGGCCAAATATATGGCATAAATGTAATTTCAATTCATCCTGTTATTTCAGTAATTTTAGTGATTTATATTCTGTACATAAGATCTAGATTGTTTTGTGCTTGCTCACATACTTAGCCAATACATATAATGTAGAAATTACATTTACAGTTAATAAAAAGTCTTGCACAACAGTTCCATAAACCAAGGTAAATTTCCCACTTGTGGGACTAATAAAAGTTTATCTTATCTTTAAGACCTGGGACCGATCGGGCGGGAAGATAGCGGCTGCACATGCCCGGAACCGATCGGGCAGCCGGCACGGATTGGGTACTGACAGACCCCACCCACTAGCCTGTTGGTTCTCACCCTTTTCAGCGGCCATCTTGGATCCTTGCAGCTTTATGTTGCTGAATTCAGCCGTGCCTGACCACTGCAGTGGCAAAAACTCGCTCCGCCCAGCTGGCCAATACTCGCTCAAAACACAATAAAACACAATAAAAACAACCTCCGCTATTGGTTAAGGCAAAGAAATGAAAATATAGCAATCACGGCGTAAAATGCGTGTTTTGTTCCCATGGACGTATACGGTAAGTTAAAGATTAGTTAAAGATCCGCCATTATGTCTGCTAGTTTTACGAGCATGGATAAGCCGAGCGCAATCTCTACCGGCACACATGAAGTGTTGTGTTCATCTTGCTCTGGGTCCGACCCAGGGTCGAACATGTAGGGCTGGATACCGGCTGTTTTCTGCCTTTTACACGTGCGTTAAGTGTCCCAATACTTTTGTCCACCCAGTGTATCTCTCACTCTTTCTCCCTCCCTTCCTTCAGCCTGGTCACTATACAGGCTAGAACCACTGTCACAGATTGAAGGGATGGAAGGAAAGAAAGAAACACTTTCACTGGTGTTAAGGACATGGATTCTAATATAAAATCCAGGAGTTAATGGCACAGCTTCAGCATGGGATGGGGCGTGGCCAGCAACAGCTTATTTGCATAAAAGGGACACAGCTTTGAAACGGCTCTTTATGAAAGGGCCTGAAACTGTCAAGAATTAGACTGGTGATATCTCTTTATGTGAGAGTGATTTTGTGCAAAGAACTTCACGAACATATTTTGTATAGCCCATATACCTATTATAACTTGTTTTTTAAAAAAGTGAGTTTTGCATAATAGGTCCCCTTCAATCTACCATTATTCTAACCAACAAAAAGCAATGTCATCTCATTAAAATAGCAGCATGCAGCTTTAAAAGTCACCTATTTTAGGCTAGAGCTTATTATTTTAAATTAGTGGGTGCCACAGGTTAAACAACACAGTAAATATTAATGCTCACTGCAGCAATGTATTCAAATGAAAGTTTCAGGCTAAAACAGAAACTGAAAACTGAAAACTGAAACTCCCATCAAGAAAAGTATTAGTAGGATCTAAACTTCTGCATTTTTCACCAAACCATTTAACTCTACCATCGCCTTCATCTCCATTTTCCAGTGTTATAAAAATCTGCATTTCCATAGTATAACATTTTGCCAAATGTTGTCTTATCTGTTGTTACTGACGTCTGCCATGTGCTCGTTGTCCATGTGCCTTGTGTTGTTAGGGCATTTCCTTGCTCCACCTTAGCCCCGCCTCCTCCTCAGTGTGTTCACCTGTGTGTGGTTTGTAGCCACTCTTCTCCCAGAAATACCTCATCTTGCCTTGGTATGAGTACATTTGTATTTCACTGTGTCTTTGTCTGGTTTCTCATCACTTTACCTTTGTCACATGTCCTATGTTTCCCTGTTTTGGTCCTGCTGTGAGCATTGATGCTTATTATGTAATGTTCCCTAGTTTTATTCAGGTAAAAAAGACTGATTTACTTGAAACATATTCAAGTAAAATCAGTCTTTTTTCATCACCTTTTTACTGTTCAATTAAATACCGAGTTCTCCTAATTAAACTGTACTCCTGATGATGCTGTAGCTGAAGAGGCCTCCTCTTCATCGTCGTTTTCTGCTTGGCTTGAACTTTCATAAGTTGAAAGGCATATATTTAGCTGCCTCTCTGCTTGTGGTGTACATATCATGCAAACAATGCCTAAAGAAAAAAGCCGCAAAAAAACCCACATCAATAAAACTACACATTTTCTACACATCTAACATGTCTTCAGGATATTAAGTTCAACACAAACCAGTGTGATGAATTTGAAATACTTTGTAGAGCAAGCTTTTTACTTCCTACAAGTAACAACAGTCATTGTGATAACAGTATCTTAAAAAGAAACTGGTGGTGACATACTCATGGTGGTATTAATGGACCTAAACAAACAATGATGACCGGACATTGTGCTGAGAGCCCTCAAATGAAGGCTGTAAACCACATTTGCTGTGTATGAAGTGTGCAAGTTGTGTTGTACACTGCTGTAGTACATGGATGTATACAATGTATACTATGTGTACTAAGGTTGTCCATGTAACCTCCATGTAAGCCAACAGCCAAGAATTAGGAATTTTCAGATTTAGTCTGAAAGGAACCTTCTAGTTTAAAAATTAGTACCCAGGATAAATGGTCCCTATTTTTCCATGAAGAAATATTAGCAATATCAGTAACCGAGCCACAGCAACAGTAAAAGAAACAACAGTTATATCAAAAGCACGATATAGAGTACGCATGATAGAGTAAATAATCAGACAGGTAGACAGATGTTTTTTTATTGCATGAAGAGTATTTGTGTGTTTATGCCAGACATTTTTTCTAGGGGACATGCACAAAAAGCATGTAAACAAAAAGAGGCGTGAATAAGTGGGTCTAATGTGTGGCTTTGCTGGAAAGGCCACTATTAGACCCTCCGAGCAGGCACTGATAGAGGGTCCGCCGCTGCTTCTGTTAAACCACATAGCCCTTGATGACCTCATTATGTTGCAACAAACCTGCCCTTCTGGCTAACCCTTGCAGAAAACACAAATCCCATTTGTCCCAACTACAGTCTTGAAATATCTTGAGCTTAGAATGATAAGGTCCTGTGTGACATTTTTTTCTAAACTGAGTTAAGCTCATATTATATAGTAGGATGCTGGTATAAGGCTCTATCTGCAGTCCAGTCAAGATAAATTAGCTCACTAAAAAAAGTCAGTCTACAAAGCTGCAAAAATAACAGGCAGCAACATTTTATTTCAGAACTGCTAAGACTAACTGCAGTAATAGTGAATCAGAGGCAGTGAATCAGTGGTGAATCAGAGGCAGAAACAAGACAGACAGACCCAGAGAGAGAGACAGACAGACAGACAGACACACACACACACACACACACACACACACACAGAATATATCTCTTTTATTTATACTGCAAAATAAATAAATATTAAGAACCTCTTGTTCCTTTTCCTCTCATGACATAGCATAATGTGTTTATCCAGTCATGTTGCTTTTCCATATACACGGAGTACACACAGCATGTTACATTTTTGCACTGAAGTATACTATGAAAAAAAACTGCAATTAAAAAAAAAAACACTTCATGTAATGTAATGTACCATTTTGTATTACGATGCAGGGTTTATATTTATTCACAAGTGGTTTATTTTAGGTATGAATTACAGTATAGTTGGGATCTGAAATAGTCAGAATGTCAGCACAGTTTCCATTGCAGTTTAGGTTTATTTGCAGTAGATCTTCTTATTCTGAGCATAAAGCCTTCCTGAATGTTTACTTTTTTTATTGAGCTGGGACTTTTATGTTCAGCACGGCATGCATTCACAATCCATATTAAAAGTTTGCAGTCTTGTAGAATGGTTGTTTTAGACATTTTCTTTTTGTTTGTACTTTTTTGTACTTACACCAAATCTCTTCCATGTGAGTGAAACTACATACCAATGCCCACCTTGATGCCCTCTGAGCAACAGCTCCAGCAAAAGTGCAGTCACCTTCACCCAAGTGGAGACCCGTGGAGTGGTCTGCGACGTGCAGTCCAGCAATGGTTCTCTGAACTCAGTTCTGCAGAGAGGAATGGACAAACACTGCAAACTGTATGTGACATCTCAGATTCCCCAATAGCTGTCAGGAGAGTAATTCCATCAAAATGGCTCAGCAAGTGTATTTTGACCCCCATCTTTGCTCTGAGTCATGGTTTCAGGAGCACTTTTTCTTTCTACTTTGCACATGGGCACATGTCCAAGTAATATTCATTATTTGTAGATTCAGTTACTCCCCCGCTGTTCAAAGACACGTGGTCTTCACTGAAGAAATGTTACAACTAAATTCATCAGACTTCATCATTTTTCCCTGGACAGTTCCGCTGTTCATAATTACCAAATTGGAGGCTAAATGATTTAGCAAAGCCCCTTGTGCAGTTTAACATTTCATCTTTCAAGTGCATTCATTTGAAAGCGACGGATCTCAGCTAAAACCAGCTTGTTCTAAAAATAACCTGAGAATGCTGCGAGACAGGCATTTAAGTGGATGTAGTTGGTCATATGGGAATGACATACCCTTCATGTTTAATAGTCTGTCCTCAGTGAGCCCTGCACTGCTAAAAATGTAGCTGGGGAAATATTTTTAAAATCTATTGTATTTCTTAGTATTACACTACAAGACCTCTGCTTTATCCTGCAATTATCTATTTTTGTTTCCACGAGTTACAGGCTAGATGAATAACAGCTGGTATAATAATAAGACTACCACTACTTAACTATACATCTATTTCTTCTTCTAAACTACACAAATATTTCACTTTCTCTATCATCTCTTAGAAAACCCTACTGATTTTGGCACTCCCTGACTACTCCATTACTACTGACTGTCTGTCTAACCATTCCATCCTCTATTTTATCCATCCATTATTCCATAGAAATGCACATATATAGATCAATTAGCCATGGCAGTTATTTTGTTAAGATTCAAGATTCAAAATGTTTGTCATATGTACAGTAGAAAGTGCATTTCTCTGTGCAATGAAATTCTTTCTTTGCTGTCCACACAAAAGCCGAGATTAGAGTTAAGAAGTTTTATATAAAATAAGTTAATAAATACTTGAAGTGTAATGTGCAGATGTAGAGTTGCAAATTAAAGGAAATATGCAAAAAAGCTTAATGTGCAAAATTACAGTATGAGGTCGGAGATGTCCATTAATTATACTCCTGTCAGCTGTTAAGGAGTCTGACGGCAGTGGGGAAGGAGTTTTCTTCTAGATTTCACACTTCTGAACCTTCGTTAACAATGGCATCTGTCGAGGGGTGGGATATATTAAGCAGCAAATGAGGCTGAAGTGTTGAAAGTAGAAAATAGTGGCAACCATAAGGATTTGAGTCACTTTTTACAAGGACCAAATTGTGATAGTCAAACGATTGGACTAGAGCATGTCAAAAACAGCAGGGCTTGTGAGGTGCTCCAGTGGTCCAGTGGTTGCAGAGGTATGCAGCAGTTTTTAGCAGTACCTACAAAAAAAGGCCAAAGGAGGACAACTATTAAACTCAGCTGCTGTATCACAGTTATGATAGACAGGTGTTAAAACATGCAGTCAGTGGATGTAGTACCAGATCCCACAGCACACCTTTGGAGGTCTTGTGGAGTCCAAGTGTATACACATTATTGGGCAGGTGGTTTCATATTATGATGTTATGGCTGATCAGTGAGTGAGTGTGTGTGTGTGTGTGTAATGTATATTATGAGGGCAAGGAAAGAAAATTTATAAAGAGGTGGAAAAAGACAACAGTGGCACAGAGAGAATTTGTCACATCCAAACACATGAAGAATCAGCTGTTACAGTCCTTACTGTACGCACGGTAAGTCATTTGCTGATTGAGTGAATTTCTGATCTGGTGTCTCTCCCTCTTTATCCTTTGTCTGTTACGCATACTTATGAAATGCAAAAAACAGAAACGTGGATCTGCCACGGCGAAACTACTGCAGGATGGTGGTATCTCTTTTCCTTTTGAAAAAGGGTGGTCTAGTGTAATTTATGCTGACAATGATATGAGAAAGGAAGCACTGAAGCAACTTTCTTTAGCATTTAGAGAATTCCCTGGTTCCCTAAAGAACCCTTTAATATGTGGTTCTCTAGAAACTTTTTGTAAAATGTGTGTGTGTGTGTGTGTGTGTGTGTGTTTGTGAGAAGAGCTTTTTTTATTTCAAAACTCTCCAAATTATGTAAAGGTCCCACATAATGTAACACTTCTGTAAATAACCTTTACATTATGTGAATATGTAATATAGGTAGAACTAAAAATGTATAAATAAAAACTCACATATCTCTTTTACAAAACAATACCACTATCTCTTTTGCTGAACACCATCACTGATGTCCCGAAGCACAACTGAGCTGAAGAACCCTACGCTCCTTTCTTTCATCCCTCCTTCGACTCGTGGAAGTCTATTGATGTTGATATTTCTCAGGCTATCACACTCGGCAGAACAATAACTGCTGAATCAAAGCACTACTCTGGATTTCATACTATTAGCATTCATCAGTATCTAACCTTGTAATGCTTTCTTTCTTCCCTCTTCCATCCCATTGAAACCCATTAAATTTGACCCCTTTTTATATTTTTGAGCTACAAATACCAGTTCTCATAAAATGATCCAGCTCCATGGTCAGAACTCACGTCTGGATTCCATATTGATAATCTTTGTTCCAGGCATCATGCCATAGAAACGCATTACCTTTTCTACTTTTTGTTACTTCACTTACCAAGCTATAACCAACAAATTTGAATTCTGTTCACCCCAAGCACAGGACTACATTTCATACTGTTTCTCCAACAGCATTAACCCAACCTTCATTCCTCTTCTGTTGCATCAAACGTATAGATTTTCACACCCCTTGAATTTTTGAGTTGGACAACTCTCATATTTCAAACGTAGCTTACTTTTCATCACATTTCTTCAGTGCAGTTTCTGGGAATAATCTTTCTTTAGGCTCAACCGCCGTCCACTATTGCATAATGGCCAGTGTACAGTGTACAGTGTGTCCTCTCTGCTCTGAGGTCTCATGTAATGGATTTCACAAACACGTTCAAGGCAGAGATTTAGTCTGGCCCAGTGGAACTCATCTATTGATTCCCTTTGAACCGGCCATACAGACGCAGCCGAGCTGAAGTTTGAAACCAGGCCAGAAAGGGCCTCCCCCTTAAAGATGTTCCACAGTGTTTATGTCTCTCTGTTTCGCCTGGGGAGCCACTGGGGCCATCAGAGATGAAGTGAAACATGAGTGCAGGCTAGGAATAGCAACACTGCTAAGAAATGTGTCTAGAATTTTAGCTCTACCTGACAGCAGATTATGTACCAAGCACCCTGCACCTCATTGGCGCATCTGTGATTTCTAACTAATGAAAGAGAAAAATTTAATGCATGCTTCCCAGATATGGCTTAAGTAATAGTGTATAATCCTCCAAATATGTGGAAATATTATATTCAGTGTTGTCTGTATAATGAACAGAGCATTGGGGGGAATTAAGGTGGGAATTGGGAATTTAAACTTTCTCGGCTGCAAGACTTTCAGCAGGGCTGCGCTGGTGGAAAGCTCGAGCGTGAACTCACTCCAGACTTCGTGTCCAGATTTTACAGCGGCTATAGATCTCGTGTCTGCCCTGTTCAGAAATCCAGCCTGGACAGGCCCACAGGCCAAGACTGATTATCATGAGAATAATTGAGAGAGAGGAAGAGCCAGTGCTGCTTTTAATAGAGCCAATTCTATCTTCATGCTGATAAATAATGCACACCAGTCAGCAAATTTGGATTTAACGGATGGTATTGACCTTTTTGGGGCGGATCCCAGGGAGATGGGACATGGGGAGGGAGGGAGGAGATAGAGAGACAGAGAGAGAAGGAAAAAGGGAGAGAAAGGGAGGGAGAGGAGAGAGAGAGAGAGAAGGAGGAACAGAGGAGCATTTGAAGACCAACCAATCCATCATGCTGATGCTGTTGATTTTTTGCAGATTGTTATGGCGGAGCTGAGCAACATAGATTACTCCACGACCAAGTCAATTTCCCAGCAAATCAACTGAACAAATAATCTCGTAAAAACAGAGGAGCCGAAGCCACAACAGACCTATCCATGCTTTGCTCACTAATGTCTTCTCTTATAGCAATTGTAGCGAGGTTGGACAAGCATTTCCAAGGGTCTCTGATTTACCATCTTTTGTGGAAATCCCTATCTGTTATCAAAACGGACCATCTGGATGCATTTTATCTATTTTTTATCTATTTATTTTATAATGCAATTATTTTGCACAAGGACACATTAGTTTGCAGTCTAAAAACCGTGTTTCTATGTTTATCTACTTTTGTAGTGTCTATAACTAGGTGCACTGTTTTATAAGAGTTATTTTCCACAAGGACATATGAGTTTGCAGTCTAAAAATTGTATTGAACTATTTACCGATGTTTATATTGTTAAAAGTTATGTTGCACTGTTTTATAATGCAGTTATAATACACTGGTTTGCAGTTTAAAATATTGTATTATCTGTAGACTGTTTACAACTAGGTTGAACTGTTTAATAATACAGTTATTCTCCACAAGGACATGTTAGTTTGCAGTCCACAAAAATTGTATTGATCTATTTTTGTACTGTTAAGAGCTATATTGTACTGTTTTATAATGCGATTATTTTACACAAGGACATGTTAGTTTGCAGTCGGAAAACAAAAAATGATTTCATATCATAAAAATCCTGCAGAATCAAGTGTAAATTGATAGGCTAGGCTTCGCTCCCCACAAGCATCAATAAGCCCTGGGCACCAATGACCCAGGCACCAGTTCACAGGTTGTCCTTCTTTGGACCACTTTTGGTAGGTACTGACCCCTTCATACCAGGAACACACCATAAGACCTGCTGTTCTGGAGATGCTCTAAACAAGTTGTTTACCCATCACAAATTGCTCTTTGTCAAAGTCGTTCAGATCCTTATGCTTGCCCGTTTTCCTGCTTCCATCACATCAACTTCAAGAACGGACTGTTCATTTGCTGCCACCTTGACGGGCGCCACTGTAACAAGACAATCAGTGTTATTCATTTCACCAGTCTATGGTTTGAATGTTGGGGCTGACTGTGGACCAACAACTATCACTTATCATCATTAATAACACACTTTCAATTTCTAATGAATGCCAAATTATACACTTCAGTTTCTCTTTAGGCTGAGAGGGGCTTTTGACATTGTAAAGCTCCTCCAGTATGCTGTTCATTCGTTGCCCTTTTTTTCTCCCCTCCTTCTCTCTAACGCGCTCATTCTATGCCCCTTGTCCTTTTTCACCAAAACACTTTATCTTATCTAATTCAGAGTAGGTCTGTCACAGAGTCAGTGCCCTTTACAGGCTACAGATGGCTGTCACCAATTCTATAGCTTACCATTTCATATGGCATTTCAATTTGCATTCGGAGCAGTGCTACATCATCGCGTTGCTCCATTTGAAGTTGATCTGATTGCTTTTTTTGTCCAGCAGCGATGCCACAGACATTCAGACCTCTGGACATTTCACACTCTAAAGTCATTGTTTAGTATAGAAGAATGGAGAAGAATTTGCAGTGCTGAGTATAACCTCTCTCAATGGATACTGGAGCACCACAAGGGACAACATCAAGAGGTGTAGCGGGCATGAAAAATGTCTGTGCGAATATAAGCATGCATTTTAAAATATATTCAGCCATTGTTCCATATAGGGGGAGGGGACCAGAACACCTGCAGAGAGCACCGAAAGCCCACCTGGGACAACATCAAGAGAAGAACCATGAGTCTTCAACAATGTGAAGAATATAAACGAAGATTTTAAAATTCATTCAGTTACTCATTATGATGGTGCATACACATTAGGAGTCAATGGTTTGGAATCACAATTGCCCTTATTATTTTTGCAGGCACATCATGTATAAAATATTTCCTTTATGATGCTAGTGCTCTTCCACTTCACAGATTTTAAATAATTTGTAGGATGCAGTTTTAAAAATGAAGAAATGTTAAACGAGTCCAGGACGGTGAACAGAACTGATGAATAATGATCGAAGAAGCTGAATAACAGCAAGAATGCAGCTATAATTAAATTAATGTCCAGAATGTCTCCTAATCTGATACATGGTGATCAAATTTTGGTCAGAAGATGTATCAAGAAACTATAAATAGCTAATTACAGAATATGTTTTATCATGTAATAACTTCTTGGTGCTTCCAAACACCTCATATTATAAAAAAACATATTAAAATACATTTTGAATCTACACTAAGTTATTACGGAACAAAATATCAGCAAATATTAATATGAGTGATTCCAAACTTTTAAATGCTGCCTTTGTCTGCTGGCCCCTATTGACAATGGGATTTTTCATCTTTTAACAGAAAATACAGTGGCAGATACATGACTAGTCAGTTGGAACTACCAAGACAAACCAGACTGGAGTTTATTACTGCAGTTGATAGTTTTTTTCTGAGGAACAGCACCATCTAATGGTAGCATTCATACACTTGTACTGTGTGTCAGCTTCTTAAAATGTTTTGGATTACTGTACTATATAACAAATATTGCTTACGACCCCATAGTACAATAACAACGCCAAAATCAAAGCCGATTTAATAGCCTGTGGAGTTTTTTTAAACAATAATTCAATAAGGTACGTTCCATTTAGTCCCTTAAACTTCTTGGGCCCTCCATTCCTCACTCTTCTAACTACACAACTTTCCTATTAGTCATATAGAAGTTACTGAATCATTTATAGTAGTTATTAAATATTAACCCTTATGATTATTAACATCGTGCCTGTTAATTACAACCTCAGAGGTCAAGGCATTAAGAGTGTGGAACCACTGGACAAATACAAAAACACACAAATGTACACTATATGGACAAAAGTATTGGGACATACCAGTTTATCAGTGTTTGGGCGAGGCCTCTTACTTTCAGTGAAGGGCAATCTTAATGCTCCAGCACGCCAAGTCATTTTGGATGCCATCCTTCCAGCTTTGTGACCTCCACCCCATCCAACACCTTTGGGATGAACTGGAATGGAGATTGTGAGCCCAGCCTTCTCATCCAACACCAGTGCCTGACTTCATAAATGCTCTGTAGAATGAATGGGCACAACAGACTTGTGGAAATCCTTCCAAGAAGAGTGGAGGCTGTTATAGCTGCAAAATGGGTTTGAATGTCACTGTTGGTGTAAGGTCCAGCATCCCAATACTTTTGTCCAAGTAGTGTTTCTGTGCAGGCCGTCTGCAGTAAACCTGTGATTGTGTGTGACTGTGTTAGAGTACAGTCTGCTGGTCTGGGGTCAATGGGAAGTGGTTAGGAGTCTCCTGCACCTGGCTGAATTAAGAAGAGGAAAAATGTAGGCCTGAGGTGACAGACACCATTATCCTCATTTGTAATCAGAGGAATCAACTGATGAAGGTTTAGGGGTTGCTTTAGACTGGTGAGAGACCCACAAACTAACAAGAACTCGGTGTGGATTAACTCTGTCAGAAAAAGCTTTCTCAGCCTTGTTTAAGAAGAGTGCTTCTCATCTCCACTGGATCCCACAGTGGAAGTCAGCAACCACGCAAGGAGCTGGACTATTTAGGAATTTGGATTTTACAAAATAAAAGTCAGTTAAAGTCTATGAAAGTCAGAGGTTTAAAAAGACGGACCATATCATGCTGATCGTAACAGATCAACACTTAAATCATTTTTTTTCTTTTGGCACAATTACTTTGTAAACTTTTAAATGTGAAAAGCCCTTATAACTACAACATAATTTAGATTTTTTGCTTAAGGATTTCACTCCAGCCTCCACACTATTTTGTTTAGTAAAAATATCATTTTCTACTTTATTTTCCTACACAAACGTTATAAAAGTATCAGTATCAGCTACATTTGCATACATTGTAATTAATAGCTGACTCAAAATGTTTGTACAAATTACACAAACAGTATGTGATGAGTTGTGAGTCTGGAGCCTGACCAGAGCCAGTATCAGTTGTTTACAGTTTTGCTGAATGGGGGTGAAAGAGGGGCGTCTTTCGTTTTTGAGGGTCGTTTGCTCGTTTTTCTGAAGTTCGTGTTTTAGACAAGTTTTTGTCTGTCTCTCGGCCATTTTCTACTATTGACTGATTCCTGCTTCACCGGAGTTGTTGCAGGGGGCGAAACAAGCGGAGGTCTTCCTAAAAAAAACTCCACACTGGGAAAAAGGTGGTCCCGTTACGAAAACACCGTCTCGAAGCGAGCGGCCAACTTTTCAAACCTTTTCTTTACACCTTTCTCACTCGATTAAAAAGGTCGACAGCTTCTTTATTTGGATCAGTATGCCTGGTTTTGTTAAACACCGGGCTGGAGATTTTAACTGGATTAAAGTTTGAGGATCTGCAGGAAAAAAAATGGAGAGAACAGCTGAGAGTGGGGTGAGGAGGCTGGCGCTGGCAAGCTGGGGGATCCTGTCGTGTTCCTCCGTCCGTGTCTAACTAAAATCCTCTACCAGGTGATGTTAAAACCGTTATTTCTAACACTGAACTTGTAAAACGTCGTTTGTGGCCAAACTCCAGGAGTTTTTAGGCTCTTCTATAAGTGAGAGAGGGTGGGTGAAGCTCTTTCTCTGGTCCAGGCCTCGGGAAAACAACTCAAACCTGGAGCTTTGCTTTCCTAACAGTGTTCGAGCTGCTGCTCTTTGTTTTTATGTCTGAATAAAGACACTGTCCAGTGTCTTCACAGACTTGGAGAAAACAGAGCACTTCTGTCTTTCAGCAGAAACTATAAACAACTTTGACTAACTTTACTGCTGGAAGTTTTTGCAGAGGTTTGTGTTTTTTATCATACACCCAGGTCTGTCTGCTGTCTGTAGCTGTTATAAATCGTTTCTACACTCTTTCTTTTCCCGGACTAACCCAGAAAACACAACCAGGCAGAAAACTAGCGAGGGACCGGTGAATTCGATGTTTTGTGTAAGTTATTTGACGTCCTGTGTAGTGTGTTTAATAATATTTAACAATTAAATAATGTAATAAGAATACTTCTGCTTACTGCATTAAACGCCTGTTAAATGTTTGTGGTACTTTAAATAAAGATTTATTAT